>CAXIVR010000009.1:105216418-105693449 GCA_964035755.1 Teleogryllus oceanicus
CGTGGTTTCTCCGATCAACACCAGGCGAATGCAGGAGCAGTACGCTAACGAACGGGCCACGGACTGCGCGCGATCTCTTCCTCCTATCCTCTCCCTTTACACGCACTTACACTAACATGCACTACACTACCACAAATGCCGGGAGGCATATAAGGAAACTGCACATGTATTCGGCACCGGGCTTCCCTGATTGGCTAGCGAGCGCCGAGCGGGAAACCGCGCGAAATTCGTTTATATTCTCTTATTACGGAAGTGTTGTAGGTTCGTTTTAAGTGCTATTTTGTCCCTTGTAAACTGTATATATATTTTTCATTTTATTACTATTTATAGATATATGTTTTATTCCGTTTCTCTGTTATTCGTATTTTGTTATTCAGTTTTATTTTACATAATCTTTCATTGTCACGTAGATGAATCAATAATTTTTATTCTGTTCATGTCCCAATATTTGTAATGGACCGTTAAAAAATGTTTAGTTTTAGGGGAAGAAAAATGTGGCAAAGGCAAAGGAGGCCGAAGGTGTTGATGGAAATTGAAAGTTTTCTCAGTATTATTTCCAATTTTGAGAAAAATTGAATTAAAAATAACGTACTCAAACATACCCCTAACTGCTACAATTATTGGGCGATTCGTCGTAACCCGTTTCCAAATTTCTAATAACATGGGCGCCAGGAAAAAGGTTACGATAATATTTAACTATTATTACTCTGATAAAAACTGAATATTATCCCGCTAGCTAGTCGATGGGTCACGTCAGAAATAATCACTATTATCTATTAATAGCCGATTACCCAATTTGCCATCTATACTGGCGAGGAATTTGAAAACAGAGATTATTTGATCTAGCTACTTATTATCTTGAATTGGCCAATGCAAATCATTTTATCTTTCTTTCAAGAGAAACTTAATGTTTATTTCTATCAATGTAGCAAATTAAAATGTGAGAAATTTACACTGATAACTTCCTTAGTCATATCCTGGTTCGAACCTTATTCGGCGATTCTGGTCTTCGCGTGCTCTTGATTGGAGGTTCCTCGAAGAAACGCCTTCCCCTCCTTTTTGAAGCTCCGAATTCCCGAAGTCCAATTACCACGAATCTACTGCTCTTCTTTAAAAACGGACACCGCTGATTCACCGCTTCGCACCACTCAAATATTTGTTCCAGCTCCACTATATTATGTCCGATGCCCGTTCTCACCGTATAAATATCCAGTGCTTTTATGATTACACCGCATAACAAATCTGTTAGTTCTATCTTCCGTTTATAGCAAGAAAATAGGCAAAGTCGCGTATCGTTTGTGAACCGCATACATTTATCAGTTCAAGAATGATTAAGAGTTCACTCGCGAAAAACTCCAAGTCTTACTTTAATGCACAGCAAAAATATTCGGAACTCGACACGTTCCCTAAATCTTAGAAGTATCACAAGTTCACTTCTGGTTCTGCGACGAAAATATTCAGAGTCCGAATATGTCCCTCAAGTCCGATTCTTGCCAGTCCCAAGTCCCAACATGCACAAATGAATCTATTCACGAGCGAACTGCTCACCGTCACGACATGCGACCGAATGAATTTTATCCTCCCTTTTAAAACCCACGATGCCTCGCCTTTCTTTTATTTCGACAAAATGCCCAAACTTCCGTTTTAATAATCAGTCGACGCTTCAACCAATCCACAAACCTCTTTTATTTCCTCCTACTCACACTGCCACCTCCACGGTCAGATGAATGTTTGTTTATCCTGACAACAACTACGACGTCGTTACTAAGGCGCCATATTGCCTATTATTTGCCCTAACCATTTCGCCCATTTACGACAAATATTCTGTAAATAAACATGTCCCCATATTGGTATGTCACAGTACATTGCAATTTGAAAATTTTATTCTAATATCTACTCAATTTCACGTTTTTGTAGTCTTATAGTATATTGTGATCTTATTGAAAGTAATTTTATTTATTTCTGGAGGATAAGTAAGTTGTAATAATAAGAGTAGTTTATTTTCTTATTCCTCAATAGTATTTGCCAACAACTCAATTTTAATTTTTTTTAATAGCATCTACATGAATTTGAACACATTTATTGGGGCCATTTTTTTTTATAATAGTTTTAGTGTCTGAAATTAGACACAATGACAAACCATGAGTCATCCCATTGTCCTGACCGAGACCGTAGTTACGATCATGTAAGTATAGATCTTTCTGTTGGATTTGTTCGACCACTGATATAATCTTCTTCACAAATATCTTCTTCTAATTCAAGAAGGGTCTGGATATATTTGCAAGAATCTGCAGTACTCGTTTCCATTTTAAAATATTGAATGAATGCTTCCCTTCTCGCCTTATTAGCTAGCAGGAACCGCAATGTTTCATCTGTTCTTACATTATGGTTATGGCTTTTCTTTATTGTTATAACCCCGCACAATCCTTTCTGAAAATAAAAATATGTTATTTAATAATTAAATAATGATTTTAGTTAAAATGAAAATTTCTGTCAATTAAAAGAGATAAACCAAAGAAAAGTTATAATGCTCACAATTGAATGTGTCAACCTTTACGGATTTACTGATCATTCATTAGCAATAAATCATGATAAATTTTCTAATTGTACGTTTTAAATAACATTATTATTATTATTATTATTATTATTATTATTATTATTATTATTATTATTATTATGAAACCAATATATTTCCTAACTTTCCTAATTTTTTCAATAAGAAAGTGTTGAAATATTCTCAAGTGATGTTCACATGGAACTGGGCTTAAATAAATGTCGCACTCTGCTTATTGAAGAGGTAAAAGTGATATAAGAGAAGCTAATGAATTAAAAATACCTAATCTAGAAGATGGTACAAGTATCTAGGAATAATGCAAGCTGTGGGAAACATAGATTCTCTTGTTAAAAATTCTCTTCCAATGGAATTAAAAAAATCGTCTACATAAACTGATGAAAAGTCATCTCACAGGAAAAAAAATAAATACCTATACAATCTCTGTTCTTAAGTAAAGCTTCGGTATTATTAAATGGTCCTCAACTGACCTTCAAAAACTTCAAAGACTAATTCGTACCACAATGACAAAATATACAAAGCATCACCCAAACTCTCGTATAGAGGTCTATTTTGCCAAGCCGGTCTATAAAGACTGGGAGGGAGAGACATACTTGACATCCAGGAACTACACTAAAAACAAATCACTTCACTCATAGAATACTTCCTCAGTAAATAAAAATTGATACACAAAGCAATTGTGTTAGCTGATAATATATATATATATATATATATATATATATATATATATATATATATATATATATATATATATCTTTTGTGGCGGCACATTAAGTAGGCTAAATAATATTATAATTTTAATCGACAAAAGAACAGTGCTTTCGGGGAGTTGCATAACTGCCGGCGCCGTGACCCGACGCGTGCGACCTGTTCGAAGGGATTTATGGCAGGGTGCAGCTGCAAACGCTGGGGTTCCCCTCGGAAGGCAGACCTTTCCACCCCACCTCCTTGGCGACCGCCAGCCCCCTCGTCGACAAGCGCCCCCTGTCTCTGGCCGGGATTCCCTGGACTGTTGATCGGAAAGGGCATTTGGGAAAGGGGGGCCGCAAAGAGCCTGTACATGTGCGCGCGCCTGTTAGACAGAGACAGAAAATAGCCCAAGCAACGGAAAAGGAGTTTCGGAGTTTCTTGCTCGTCGATTGACTTAAACAGAAGTTAAGACGCAGTAGACTTACGCCAATCGGACTGAAACAAAATCTAAGACGTTAGTAGGTATAGACCAATTGAATCGCTGGAACGCCGTGTAGGGATTATTTTACAAAGCGGGATACAGTTTTGTGGAGGGGAGAAGAGAAGCTTGTTTTCAAGAAGAACGCCGTGCTTGGCGAATTAATCTTTCGATTTGGGAATGTTATTCTGTTGAGTTTGATATTCGACACGGACTTCCGCGCAATAGGGCCAAGTTATGAGAACAGGGTATAACTTGCTGCCTGCACTGAATCGTACGCCTACGCTGAGACTCGCGAGAGAAATCTGAACCCGCCACGACTCGACGCGCAGGCCATTTGGACGGAACGAACTGCAGCGGGTGTTTCGACCGCCGCTGCCTGCTGCCACCGCTGACACGGGGCTTCCTTTGTCCTTTGGCGCCCAGGATGTAACCCTCGGAGCCGCCACCGCCGGCGCCGCCGCCTGAGGTCAACGAACCTTGCGGACGCCCAGCTGACAGGGCCAACTGCTGCATACGAGACGTCCCGGTACAATTTGTCGTGTCGGCAAAAAAAAGAAACCCACGCTATTAGATATTATCATTCTTCGCTCTTCAAGCACATGAACTTTTTGCTATAACACAATCCAGATTTTGTAAGCGTTTCCGCGTCTGAGCAATCATGTTCTTAAATTATCATAATCCGTAATTTCTTAATTTTAATTTCATTATCTTACTATTTATTAGAGAGCTCATTGGGTTTTTTTTTTAACCTTACAGGAGAAAAATTTAAATTTTTTTTTTTTATTAAAACCAACCCTTTTCTTTATATATTATATTCCTTATATCTTAATTTAAATATTTTATTTATCGAATAACTCCTAGCAACCCTCTTCTTCCGTCTCTCTCTCTCTCTCTCTCTCTCTCTCTATATATATATATATATATATATATATATATATATATATATATATATCAGAGTGTTCGGGGAGGAACCTGCGAAATAAGCTCTTAAGATAATTTGAAACATAAACTACTTGGATATTCTGAATGGCGGAGCCGCAATAAGCACTCAAAAGTTGGTTTGGAAGAATACTTTCTAGGCAAAAATTTGCATCGCAGAAGCATATAAACAATCCAGAAACAGGTAAATTGTTTATTATTTACAAAAGAAATTAATAAAGTCAGCCAGAAAAAAATCACCCAGAAATAAAAAAATCATCCAATTTACACAATTCGACTGCTTTTTTATTTCTCGGTTAACGTTTCTTTCTAAACAAATATATTCATTTCTTTTGTAAATAATGAACAATTTACACGATTCTGGAGTATTTCTATATTTCTATAATGCAAAGTTTTGCATAGAAAACAATTTTTCAAACCAACTTTTGAGCACGTATTGCCATTCAGAATATCCAAATGGTCCACCGGTTGCAAGATTATCGACTCTTAGGACTCTCGTGAGATCGATAACACAGCGAATCATGCATACATATCAGCTTGATGTTGAAACCGCATCTTTAAATGGAGAACTGAATGAAAACATTTTATCGAGCCACCAGTAATGACCGAGGATACACTAAAACAACTTATTAATAGTTCTGAGTTCCAGAAGAAAGCCCAAATTATTCTTCAAAATTTTAAAGAAGGTAATAGAATGTGATCTCTTAAAAAATCCCTATATGGTTTAAAAACAAAGTAGTAGACAATAGAATCGTGTTTCACAATAAACAGTCCACTGCACTGACCACAGTTTGATGCACTGGCCACAGTCCACTGCACTGACCACAGTTCACGGCGCTGACCACGGTTCACGTCACTGAGCACTATCACCGCGAAGCACACACTTCACAGCTCAGCTTCCACTTCAGGAATAAGACTGACTCGTGGTCGCCGGCAGCCGCGTATTTATACTCGGCAGGTGCCGTCAAGAATTTTCTGGACTTTGCGATTAGCGCCAGAACACTCTGGGACTAGCTTGTTCGAGGGCAGCCGGCCGATGACGCAATCCACGCATACAGGTAGTTCGTGGTGGCCGCCGGCAGATAACGCAATATTAGTAGCTAATTTAGCTTAAGTGTTGTGAGATCTTTTGAAGAATGTCATTTTGAAGAAATGTAAATTATCACAAAACTTATAACGATTGGTTGAATTTTAATCTAAATTAACTTAGAAAATTGAATTGAGAATCAGCTGATTTGAAAATTATTGCTGGCGTTACATAAATGAAGTAAGTCTTATGCAAGTCGAAAAACACCGTAGATGTTATTAAATTGAAAAAGAATTTAATGTGCTATGACTTGACACATTAAAATATACACTAAAAACATAATAGAAAAATGAATTTAACATGGTATTGTAGAGATAAATTTGGGTTACACATTAAACGCACAATTGGAGAGTAACTTGACATGCAGAATACCCTGAAGCAGAAAGACGAAGAAAACATTTATATAGAAGCGTGTGACGGCGTGCCATCCCACGCATCTGCAGATACGTTTGCTGCTCAAGGTAGCGGCAGCTGACTGTCGAGCGCGTTGAATCACGACTGCTTGCGTGACCCTTGATGTCGTGTGCACGGCAATACATCTCGTGACCGGCGTAGACCACAGGACCGGCGTAGCCTGAAGATTCAGGTTCTAGTTATATAGTACAGAATTTAGCATTGGTTCATGAAAGCAATCACGACGGCGAGCATTGTTTTTCATTGAATAACCGTTCGCAACTTGATTGATAAGAAAGCAATTGGCATCTTGTATTAGTGCGATCGTTGCATGATGGTGTATTACACGCAGATACTGCGTTCGAATAGTCACATGACTGCGAGCAACACCTTCCATAGCACAAACACTGCACAGTACAAAAGTTGCGCTGTTGAATTGAGAACGATTACAGAGCTCATGTAAGCGTTGTTGAGGAAAACAGTTTTAAAACAGTTAATTCACTGCGGCTTTCGCTGTAAACGAATATTACCTGTTCACGTGTTAAAAATGTTCTGGTCACGCGCGTTTTGTGACTTAGTGCGGTAATTTAGCACAATTTGTAGAGTTAGTAGGGGTGAGAGGCATATTTGTAACCTCCATTGAATGGCTGGCCTGACTGACTTGCCGCTGCGTTTGTGTGGCTGGAGATGGGACAAGCATTTGGTGATCGCGGAACGAGGGGGCAAGACGATTGTTATACTAAGTTCGGTTGTTATAATTTGAAGGCATTAAGTTATTTAAGAGAATTTTAGTGAGGTTTGCGACGCCAGTATATATTTGTCTCGTAGCATTACGCAGCAGTTCTGAGAATTCCTAGCGCGCAGCTGCGTGATCGCAAAGCCTGAAATTCTGAGAATTGTAGCGAGCTAAGGCGGCAGGGAGATTGCGTAATGTTGCGAAACAATCTGCATTGTATCTTCACTCTAGGCATGATTAATCATAGAGTAAAGATGTGCCTCTTTAGTCTAGGGATTAATCATGAGATGAAATTGGCATTATAAATTGTACAAATCTGGATTGTTCTTGCAAACAAGACGTGTCGGCGGATCTATATATTTTTCCAGACGTCCCAATTGCCCCATTTTTATACCTGATGCGCGAGCGGCAGCATGGATCCAGCGTCCGTTGGGTCGTCTTATGCAAGATTTTATTTTGATTTCCTGTAATGGGAAATAGGGAACTAGGTGTGGGATTCGTTTTTGCGTGTCCCCCACGCTCTTCCACTAAAAGAAACTCAAGTGCGTTTGTGAGAAACAAACATTTTTAATAGTTGAATAAAATATACACCAGTCACACATTGCTCTCGTGACATGTCAATTAAAGCGGAGGGGCTTCATTGTCCCCCTCCAAAAGCAAGAAAGTGAGATAAAAAAAACGGAAAAATGTTTGCAAAAATACAACAGTCAAAATTTTGCCTTCTAAGCATATTGGGTATGGTCATTATGAAACTTGACCTCTCATTTAATTCAAAATTCCTCCCACGTAATGATAAACCGGAGTACTTGTGAAAATAACCCCTAGCACAATCCTCTATGAAAAGCTAATATTTTCAAGAAAGAAAATGTCGTGACCGGCCGCACTTAACCAAAAGTGGCGCCACGGAATGACGTCAGCAGGGCGTTACCGCCCCTGGCGGCAGTGGGAAGCAGCCAGCGCGGGCCAGCCGTGCCCGGCTGAGCGCGGCCGTCACGCCTGAGCGGGCGGGGATAAACTCGACCCCGCCCCTACTACGCTGCCAGTCAACGGGCTACGCCCGGGCCGCTATAAGAGGGCCTCGGCGCAACGCTGAGGCAGTTAGCAAGCGACCGTGGTAGTGTGAGGATCCGGCGATATAGTGGTGTTATTGTGCAGAGAGAGAGAAAGAGAGAGACGACGAAAACTGTGCTACGACTTTCGACTTCCCTTCGGCTATTTGGTGACTCGGCTCTTTTTGGTATATCTCCTGGATTACGACGACACGGCTACGTTCTCTCTGCAAGTTCTTCTGGTTATTCGGCACTACGGCTTTGTACCTGGTTTTGTCAATAAATTTGTTTTAAGAACCCTGGTGTGTTTAATTGGGATACTTCAGAAAACAAAGAAATCATTATTAAAACTATGAGTAACCTGGCAGTCACTTCTTCCATATTTACAACTCCCCTTCCTTCACTCCAGTTGCTAGCTTACGACGTAATGAATCGTTCTCTAACAGTTCAATATTTTATTATTAAGGTTATTAAAAGTGAAATTTTAAAAATAGTCTCCGTTTAGTACTTATCGCTTGTAGCGTCGGCTGCGAACTCCTTTACAGCGGCGCTGCAGTTGATGGTAGCGTCTTTGAATCCACTCGTTACCTCCGCAAACACCATGCTTCCAAAGCCGAAAATCCCGCTGACGCCACGCGTCGCAAACTCGTTGCGAGTTCCTCCGACCTCGGCATTACAGCTCGTAACGGTCCCAGGCGATAACACCAGCGCTGCCAGCCACCCTGGTGGCTGACAATCCTTCGGTTCCAACGCCAGCTCCTCCGACCTCGGCATAGATAGAGTCGTAACGGCCCCAGGCGATAACGCCAGCGCCGTCCGCCGCCCTGATGGCTGACGATCCTTTGGTTCCAACGCCAGATCCTCCGACCGCGGCACTAGCACTCTCCGTCAGTCTTTTTGTTCTCACTTCGTCTTCGCCAAATAATGCAATCACCAACCGATCACCAGAAATACTTTCTTCGCGCAACGTTATGATCAGAAGTCGAATGAGCGCATTTTTCAGGCCCAGCAATATATGCATGCAATGTTCGCTGTTGGTTCCGCAGTCCGTTGCCTGGCTCTCCAAATCTCCTGACTGTCACTCCGTGCGACACCACTCGGCAACTCTTTCCCAACTACCTCCAGTTTTTACCACTTTCTTTTACCGTCTGCCCACCCCTCTCTCTGCCGCCCCTCCACGACCCACCAGCCACGACTGATAACGCTACTTGAGATTCCGTGGAAGTCACAGAACAGCACTTCCTCTCGGCGCGCGGTTTTCCAACGTGCTGGTGACGACGGCCCACATATCATGTGGGTCGATAAAACATCAGTGGCGACAGCCCAAGATATATATATATATATATACACATATATTGTGACGTCACGGGATTAGACAACCCCATAACGCCACCATCAGCTATGTAAAGAAGCCCACGAACAGAGAGGACTAGGGTACACGGCGGGGCGATGGCCGGTAAACGCGCCATCTGCCCACAGCTTTTCGAACTATAACGCCCGAACTAGTGAGTAATGTTTTCTCCGGGAGGTCACGAAAGGAGGAGAAGATGCACCCCTCCAAAATTTCCCCAGGCGCGAGTACCATAAGTATCGCGGCGCGCCTCGGAGGAACTCTCTTTTACGGCAACAGCGACGGCGACCTGAAGAAACTCTCTTTGACTACAGCAGTGACGGCGAGTACAAATTGATAGCATAGGAGTTTATTTTAACTTGGTAGTTAAAAGTTAGCTTGTAAAGCGTATCTTAGAAAGTGAAGTAACTACGAAATAGAGTGCACAATCATTCGTCGCATTCACAATAATTCGGAGAGCAAGCGAAATAACTGTTTGACGTCGAAATAATTTCAAAGCTGTAAAATTCGCGCAGAAGGACATTAATTAAATCCGGCATCTCACATTGTACGCTGAGACCACACATGCCTAAAGTGTGGTAGGTCGGCCGAGCATTTCAGCATAACTTCAGCAACATTAATAATTTCGAGGCTGGAAGCTCGAACAAACGTGTACGAGGCGGTGGAAGGAGGACGACCCCAGGAAGAGCGAAGCGTAGGCGAGAAGGACTTGGTCTGGAGCGTGGATAGTACGGGTTCGGAACGAGAGAAGGGTGTGGAAATTGGAGGCTTGGCGGTGTTCGAGCAAAGGAAACTGCTTTCGTCGCAGCACAGCACGCGAAGACGAAGCGGCAACGAGGGGCGAGCGGGAGAAAATCCCCGAGGTCACCTACAGGCGAGCGACGCGGAGCTGTTGAGGTAAAGGAACTGGCAACGTTTATGCAGCGATCAGCTGGGGAAAGGTGATAGTGGTAAATACATGACAATCAGGGTGGAACGTCTAGAGTGGGTGAAACGTAGTAGAACAAGTTGGTGAAACGTCTAGAATAGGTGGGAGAAGTATTTCGAACTGCGTGATTGGCAGTTTCCAGGTCATTTACTACACGTGTCATTAGATTCACTTAAATTCACTCACCTTGTACACTTTTACATCAATGACTCAGGATTTTCATATGTTGTACAGTTAATATTATCTGGAAAGATCAATTTGTTGTATTGTGTTTAAAGTAATTGCTTTTGTGACATGTTAAAGGGTCTGATTTAAATAACGTGAATGCCACGTATTTTTTTTGTTCAGTGTTATAGTGAGTGCGAAACCCAAGGCTAGCACCTGTGAAAGGTTTTCTTTGAAGCAAGTATCAAATTCATTTGGAAAAAAAAGCAGTGCACGGAAAACTAGAGGACAAAAGAGTGAATAATTTAGTAGTGGAAAAACTCAGAAAGGAGTGATCAAATCGTAAATTGTAGTTGATGAAAGTGTGTTCAGGCAGTCGAGGTGACGCCTATATTTTTTGTTTTTTTGTCTTGTTTCATTTTTTTCAGTGACCAGCTACTAAAGTGCAATAACCTGTTATGAAATTGCGTCTCTGTAAATTTTCTCATTGAATATATGTTCATATTATTCGTATTTTATTTGATTCATTGTGTTAAGGGTTCAGACCTTTCTCATACCCGAAAGATCCTGCTTCCTGAGAATTTTAAGCTCGCTTCACGAGCATTCATTCTATCACGACCGACCACGTGTGGTAAAGTAGGTAAAGTAGGTAGGTGGGTGTGTTACAATATATATATATATATATATATATATATATATATATATATATATATATATATATATATATATATATATTATAACACGCCCACCTACTACCTTCCAGCCGGTGGCGATGAAGCGTGAAACTATGAATGCTCGTGAAGCGAGCTCTGAATTCTCAGGAAGCAGGATCTTTCGGGTATGAGAAAGGTCTGAACCCTTGACACAATGAATTATATAAAAAATTCTGGTAAAATGAGCATATATTCAGTAAAACAAATTACACAGTGGCACAAATATACAATAAGTATGTACTTTACGTAGATGGTAACTGCAAAGAAAACAGAAACAAAAGAACAGAAATAACACAACCATAAGAGAATGTATAGGCTTGTATGCCTTGTAATGTATCACCTTGACTGCCTGATTACTTCAATACGCACTATTTACAATACTTTGCTTTGACCTCCTTCTCAATTATTTTATGTACCTCATTTAACTTTTGTTAATCTAAAGTTTTCTCCGTGCACGGCCCTTTAAGTGATTCTCTACAATTATTCTATTATAGACTTCACAGAGGTCAGCCTTGAGCTGCGCATTTATTACAATGCTGTTAACTCTAACACAATAATAAACGTGACACACACGTTACTAAATCGTACCATTTACAAAATTATAGCAACTGATTATCCCTGACATCATACAATGGACACAATACTTTTCACTAAGATTACTTTTACATTACATGAAAAATTATAATTTACTTTAGAAAAGTTGTACAAGGTATGGCATTCAAACGAATTTACTGGTGCGTACAGCGAATGAAATCAAAACTGCCGCTCATACGTTCGAAATATTTTCCCAGTAACTATTTGGAACTTTCACCTATTTTAGGACGCTACGCCCGGTGTTTAAAGCTACACAGTTTCCCAACAAATTGTCGCATAGAAGTTGCCAGTTCTTTACCTCGACATTTCCTTCCCGCTCGCCGTCAGTTAACCTTGGAGTGTTCGGTCGCTCGCAGTCCTCGCCACGTCACTTGACTGGTTCGATGCCCCACGGTCACCACTTCTTTCGCTCGATCTCAGGATGCCGCCACACGTTCAAATTCCAAACCTTTCTCTCGTCCTCAGGCTCGTACCGTCCACGGATTGGTCCTAGTCTTTCTCGCCTACGCTTGAGTGTTGGAGTCGTCCTTCTGCCGCCTGCCGCGTACCCGTTGCTCGCGCTTCCAGTTTTAAATAACTAACGTGCTTGAATTGACTACTTCTAGCAGTCGGCCGACATACCACACTTTGAGCGTGCGTGGTCGTGGCGTACAAAATTAAATACTGGATTTCGTTCAGAGTCCTTCTGCGCGAATTTACTTCGATGATGAAACTATTTCAAGTTCGAGCAGTCACAACGCTTGCTTACTCGCGTAATGTTAATGCAAATACTGTGCATGCACTTTGCTTCTGAATTCTATCACTTATCACCGCGTTTCTTAAATCAGCTTTACTTAAGCAAGTAAAATTATACTCCTGCACTAACCGATTACTACCGCCGAAGAATTTAGTTGAGTCGCCGTCGCTGTCGAAGTCGTAAGAGAGCTCTACCGGAGTGCGTCACGGTATTTATGCCACTCCGCATGGGGAAAAATTTCTGGAGGGGTGAATTTTCTCCTCCTTCGCGCCCTCTCGAGAAAATATTATCCGCTAACTTTGGACATCGAAGTGCGAAAACCTGCGGGTAGATGTCGCCTTCTCGGACCATCGCTCCGCCTCGTACCCTATTTCTCAGTTCTTTGGTCTTTTCTAGTGACTTATGGTGGCGTTACGGGTTCGTATAACCCCGTGACGTCACAATATACATATATATATATATATATATATATATATATATATATATATATAATGGTCCCCCTAACGGTCATTTAGCCGTCAATCAAAAACACCGAGATCGCCAATTCAAATCGAGCGTGCAGAAGAGACCGCAATCGATAGTTCAGGTGAACGATTCCGTGAACGGGTCACGAACCGAAAGAGGAGACGCGGGTCGAAGCGGTGGGTGACGAGAGCTGGCACATGGCGTGCACGGGCTGTGCGGCGTGCGTAAAACAAGGGAGTGCAATCGTAAAGCATCGAGAAGTAAATGTGTGTGGAATTATTGATGAGTGATAGACGATTACTACGAGCAGTGGACAAAAGTATTAAATTAATGGCATTGTGATCCGAACGTCTATAAACGATAAATACTCCAGTGAAGTGAAATCATGTGGTGGACGGATACATCAGTGGAGCCATCAGCCATCTATGTGTGGTGAAATGAACAGTTCTGAGACAATGCTCCACCATAAGAATACCGCATTCATGCACCGATCTCAGAAATGTATGGTTAAGTAGCGGAATACTGGACTCGGCACGGCAGCCACGCGGACAACACGCCGGCGGCAGAGCGAGGGTCTCATCAACTTCGCGGCGTCAAGGACACGAGCAGAGGCGGCTGTATTCCTGCGTCAGGAACACGGGAATCATCAGATAAGTAGCGGAATTTGCAATATTCGCGGAAATCGGGTGGAACCATTACAGTCGTACGGATCAGAGGTTACAATGAGGGAGAGAGTATAATGATGAACCTTCACAAAGATGCAAAGCAGGAAGAATAGATTATAACTGTGTAATGTTGGCTAAAAAAACAACACTGAATGTAGAATTAATGGGTAATAGGATATTGATATGTCATTATGCATTTGACTTTGTTTTTGTATTTGATTTTGTGGGAGCTCCCAGATCGTTCAATATGTTCCAATAACATTGATGAGAAAAGACGTTAATTTATGTGAACACAGTGCAATTCAGTAATGAAGATTCATGTATTTGTTACAATAATATTTTAATTGTCTTTGTTTTTCTATGAATAAATGAATGATTATAAAGGGGTAAATTGGCGGTTAATGAATTGCAAGAGAAAAGTAGCAAAATCCAATGCCAACATCTTCCTGATTAAGGCGCTCCCCTTGTCTTTTAATCATTTCTGACAACAGCATATCTTGCTTTCAAAATTTTAATGTTATCAGTACTTGCTCGACCAATTTGTATCCCTAATTTATGGAAATGAGGTTAGTACAGTAACAATATATATATATATATATATATATATATATATATATATATATATATATATATTATAACACCACCACCAGTGTGGCAGCTGTCGGAAATAATGCTCTTTCGAGCTTTGAATATCTCAGGGGGCAGGATCTTTAGGGTATGAGAAAGACACACCCAGACACAGAATTAGGTAAAACAGTGATATATTCTTAAAATATTGCACAAATCCACCCTTTTACACTGTCCCAAAATAAGAGAACAAGAAAAACCAATTGCTGGCTGCGCGTTTGAACGCATGCAAACCACTGATGGTGAGACCTCTTAGAGAAATTTCCAAAATAAATATTTGCTAATGGTTTCACTCTTCGCCTAGCTAGCCATAATTTTCATTATAACACCCGTGCACAGAGTTCTTGCTTGGCCAATACTAGTGAATGAAATTTAATTAATTTTTTTTACACTTCCTGAATTAATTTACCAGCACACATTATTACAGGTCTTACTGCTATTCACATACGAAATTTCCTCGTCAATTACATACAAAATGAGGAACACAAATTAATTATCTTTAATACAGCTTCGGAATGAAATGTACTATCGGCGTACGAGGTTATGAAATACTTCGCCGTTACTCAATTTTAAGGTGAACATGCAAATTTTAGTATTCTGGTTTCTGGTGCCAACACTACCTTTCTAGTTCCTGTCTCCCACCTCAGTTTTATGCAAATTTGGAAATTCAGCCGTGCCGCCACTCGCGTTCCTGCAACGTAGCCCGCTTCAATGCCGCTCCGAAGGCCACCCGGTCTCCTTTGCGCCTGCCACCAGATCCAGGGACCAGTGTTCTTAACGCCCACCACCAGATCCACGTACCAGTCTTCCTAATGCCCACCACCAGATCCACGTACCAATCTTCTTAACGCCCACCACCAGATCCACGTACCAGTCTTCTTAACGCCCACCACCAGATCCACGTCTCGTCTACCTTCGCCCGCCTTCTTGCGACACGAGTACGCGTATTGCCCAGTCTCTCCGCGTGTGCTAGTTTGCGTGTCGCCTCACTAATGCTTTAAAAACACTCTCACAGTTCCACAACCACAGCTACTATTCTGATTCGTTCTAAATTTCACAGTTCTTACTGCAATCTCCTATAATGTTCTCCTTACACAGTAGCCTCGCTACTCTATCATTTCCCATTTCCTAACACCTCCAGAACTACCGCTTCTCTCCCTCAACTATTCCGCTACCTTACTCGACTTCTCACCTCGGCGTCTCACACAAGAAGGGGCTTTTTCCTCGCTGCTCCGCCGTTTAAATGTTACAGTGACGTCACGGTACGCGCTGCCCATATTGCGGAAGCGCACCGCCGCCGCGCTTCAGGCCGCAACTAACAGGTAGCGCCTTCTTCGATCGGTAACCGACGTTCTGTTATACCTTCGCTCTCCACGTCTCCGCCGACGCTGCGTGGGCGTTGTGGGGTTTGTGGCGATGCCCCAAACGTCACAATATATATATTAAGAATGTGGCGATAGCCGATGTTACTATTAATTCCGCGCCAGCTGGTAGCGTAGCAGTTTATGGTATGATTATTTAATGAAGATTAAAATTGGTTATGTCAAGACTTATATTCTGATCGCTTAATTAGTGTTAAAATCATTGTATGACTATTTGAGATTTTCCTGCAGGAAAGAAAAATTGCTTGTGGCATTTAAATATTAGTGGAAAGCAGAGGTTTGCATATTAAATTTTGTAAATTTTGTATCATTAAATATTTGCCTAATGAATTGTTTTCCAAATCATATCGTAGCGCCTATCATTGAATGTGTGTGATTTTCCTAAGCCGCGTTCCAAGTAGGGTTTCCTGGGAGAGAAAAACTTCTACTAAGAGTGAACAACTGGTAAGGCCCGGCGACGGAGCGGCGGAGAGGACGTCGCACGTTGCTGGTGACACCCACGCTAGAATCTTTCTCGTGGGGTATAACCGCCCTTACCCCTCATTAGTTGATGACGTTAAATGTACATTAAATATAGGATACTTATTTCGACAGAGAGGTTGAGCAAGACGGAGCGGGATACAATAGAATAGACACGAGAAGGTTCCACGGCAGGGCGGGAGTAGAAGGAATAGCTCTTCTTATCTAATAAATTATTGTGATAAATGCCTCGCAACGTGGGGTACTTCAATTAGCAATTGTAATAATAATATAATATTAATAATAATAATAATAATAATAATAATAATAATAATAATAATAATGGTGGTGGTTGTGCAGGGGCTGGTGGCGACGGGCCGCGCGGACGTGGCGTTCGCGTCCATGACGTCGACGCCCGAGCGCCACGCCGCCTGGAAGCGGGCCGGAACCGGGGTTGGGGCCCCGGGCGCCCGCGGCGCGGGCGGGCGCGGCGGGCGCGGCGGCGGCCCTGCGCGCCCTGGGCGGCCCCGGCGCGGGCGCGGGCGCGGCGCGCCGCTGGCCGTGTGGCGGCGCTGCTGGGCGAGGCGGGCCCGCCCCTGCGCCGGCTCCCCGCGCGCGCCAGGCTGCTCCGGCTGCTGTGGGGCGTGTGCGCCATGCAGGTGAGAGCGCCAACCGGAGTCCTGCACGAGACGATTTTGCGCCAGCATAGCCGCAGAGTCCGCTAGGCGTCAGGCCAGTAGGGCAGGGTTCTGGTCGGCCGCGACTCATCGAGCGAAATATGCTCGGCCTTCCAACACGAGCATCCGATGTTCGATATGAGTGGGAACGACACGGGCTAGTCTTACGTACGATGGCCATGGCGCCTCGCAATGTGGCAGTGGGTCACAATGAGGCGATGTACGTATATAAGCTAAAATACGGACGATGGCTGTATGAGGTAAAATAAGGACATGTGGGCATGGGAAAACGCGACAGTGTATGCTAATGCATAGAAATATTACGCTTCAAATAAAATTAATAAATAATACAATGATTGAAACATTTAAATAAGAATAATACATTATTTCTGATGGGTGTTTTATTTTATCATTCAGGATAAAGTACCATAAAGACGTGCTGCTGTTCAACCGAAAGAGTAAAAATATCTTTCTGGTGCCACTTGATTATTAGACACGTTTCTAAATTAAACTAATTAGTGCAAGTTAATTGCAGTGTGAAACCTAAAATTCCGTTACCGATTGCAAACGGTATTAACTTTATTTACGAAGGTAAATAATACAATATTATTATCATTGTTTTCAAATTCCGCTTTATTGTTATCGTTACTCGTTTTCCCAATTTTAAAAACAAAAACATGTTTTTCTTGTTTTCAGCGGCAAAAATGTGTTCATTTATATACCAAATTCTCAAATTCGAAGAAAGTCTTTGGAATATCACAAACAATGTGTGAAGTCTCTTTCTCTTATACTTATTCTTCCTAGATTTCTTCTCCTTCCTTCTAGATTTCTTCGGTGTTAGTCACCATCTCCAGGCGATTGTAAGCTTTCATATCCCTCTTAATTCTTCCCCCTCGGGCTCGCCCACCGCGAGCGAACACAGGATACTCGAGCACAGGATGCTCGAGGATGAAATGCTCGAGCGAGTACGAGCAAGCAAATGGCACGCCTTGCAAATCTCTAGGGGCAACTTCGACAAATGCCACCGGACCTGGGAGTTTGAGGAGCCCTTGGGAAAAAAACTCTCTCTCGCTCACACACACACACTCTCTAGGGATTTTGCCATCTTTAAGGGATGTCGATTTCTACTATCCGTGCCGGGTATTTACTGTTCCTCGTGGGAACATATATGAATATTTTACAATAGACTCACTTGCGGGCTCCTCGGTCTGTACTCAGCAGGTTCACGAGGTCTTCCGCGACAACATATACACATGGACGAGGGACAAACAACAATGCCGACGGTGGGACTCGAACCCGTGACCCTTCAGACCGAGCCGCTGAGTCGGCACCGCCATCGGCCATCAAAGTCGGCTCCCTCTCTATTTTTCTTCTTTATTTATTTGCGACTTTTGTTTTAAACATTCAATATTTGTGAGAATTAAACAGACCTATGCGGTGAGGAATTTGGTTGAGGGGCTCACAAAAGTTTGTTTAGCGCCCTGTGAAACCACGCCCGGCACTGGCGACGGGCGTGGATTCTGTGGCCATGCTGACCAATGGGTGGTAGCGTGCGGGGTATGTGTGTATGCGCCGCAAAGAAGATTGGAAATGAAAACGAAGGAAGTTTGATTTTCGAAATTTTACCAGGACATGACTTTTGCTTTCACAAGTTTAATAATGGTGGGAAATGCCATGCAGAACATTTGTTTTCAAAGCAAAATCAAATAAAGAATGCTCACATCTCGAAGGACAATAAAGAAAAGTGAAATATTATTTTGTATGCTGCGGATTGTCACTAAATACAAAAGTTGAGTTTAATTATACTTATACGTTTATTAATTAATAATGGAAGTCTGCGACTTAATAATACAAATATTATCTTGTATCTTCTTCTCTTTGTTTCGATGATGAAGTCGGTGGCAGGTTGTAATTCCCGTTACTTTCGACCTCTTGTTCGACCTCGCTTTAAAAAGCATTTTTCCAATTTAACAACACCAATCCCACAGAATGGTTGTAAAGAATCGTTTACAAAATAATTTTTTAGAACATGTGTCAAAGGTGATTTGTTGTTGTCAATGAATGCTTGGTGGGATATGCATATAAAGAAGTCACATACGTGACATTTGCCCCTGACTGGCGACCCATTCTTCACTGATGTTTGGCAGGTGCACAAATTTACTTTGACTGCGAGACAACGCTCATCTGCAACGCACAAGTGCACGATCAATTAGAACAAATGTCACTCATTCGTCACGTGACTTCATAAAATGAAATTTCGACCCCAGTTCATTGTCAAAAAAGTGATAATCTTTGACTCCCGTACATACTCGAGAAGTTTGTATCATTTATCCGGGAGAGGTGGCTCAGGGCATCAACTGATGTCACTGCAGTCCCTTTAACTGGGAGGTCCTTAGTTCGAGTCCAGTCGGTGGCAGGATATTTGACACTGGCTTGTCAGCTAGGTAGAGTTCTGACATTGCCTGGAGGAGAATGCTAGCGGCTGGCTGCTGTGATCAGAAGTTTTCTGTCATTTCTCCGATCAATACCGGAGGCGGACCCGAAACGCCTAAACAAACGGTCTTCCTCCCCATCCTACCTCTTAATTACACACACTTACATGCACTTCACTATCACCCATGCCGGGAGACCGGTCAGGAGCTTACAGCTGTCCTGGCTGGAGCGGTTATCCGCTGCTGGTGGGTGATGCAGGTGACGACGGCGCTGCAGGCGGCGCTGCCGGCGCTGCTGGCGGAGCCGGGGCGGGCGCCGCGGGGCGGAGTGCGCGCCGCCCGAGCGCTGCCTGGCGGAGGTGTGCGCGGGCGCGCGCCTCGCGCTGCTCTTCGACCGCGTGTACGCGCACTGGGCGCTGGGGGCGGGCGCGGGCGGCGGCGCGGCAGGGGACGCGTGCGCGCGCGAGATGCCCGCCGGCGCACTCGCCTACCCCGTCAGCATGCTTCTGCGCCGCGGAAACCCGCTGCGCGAGCCGCTCGACCGCGTCATCGGCCGCCTGCTGCAGGTGCGCCACTCAAGGAACCCTATACACGTTGTCTCAGAATAAATGATACTATCTTCTAGGGTTTGGCAAAGGGTCGAAGATGATCACTTTTTGCCAATGACAAAACTCAACGAAGTGACACAGGTACAGTTTTGAACTCCGTGCTCAAGATGGGAAGGCAACTCACTCTGCACCTGCTGTTTGTACACGTTATGAAGCAGGCTACATATTTCACGTACCAGCCACACACGAGTAGGATGAGTAACCTACCTTTGGTGCAATGATCAAAATTGCAAATGTGTGACTTCATTATGTAAGATTTTCCACAATACGATCATTGGGAAAACGTAGCTATCTTCGATACCTACACGACCTACAACTTTGTAAACTGATTATCAGACATTCTGTTAGTAAAATACAGGTACTTCTCTGTGTATTACTCGGACTTAACGTAATATAATTTTATCACATCATTGTACTAAACTATTAACTAAGTAGGTTATTAATAGGTCCTTTCTTTATCATCTAGCGCACGTATTCAGTATTTTTTATTATCGTATTACCGAATACTGTAACCCCCTGGAAAATACCCTTCATTAAGTCCACAAGAGAATAATGACGACTAGTCTCGTGACCCTCGATACGATTGATAGATATTTAACATGCGACGTAGAGTTGACTTCAATTAAGAACATTAATGCAACTCAATTGTCATTCACTTATTGTATCGATCGCACTTACAGCGTACTTAAGAGCGCATGTTATGGATATAAGTAACAAGAAGAATGTGAACAGATGTGTCGTGCTCACCCGTTTTCTTACGGATAGGTGAGTCTTACTGGCCACACATACCTTTCCTAAAACTCATTGCGTAATTGCGTGTTGTTTAGAAACGAATCCACCGTCCAACGCCGGAGGACTTGAAATAATTCTACAAATGGTTTTCGCCAATTTAATTGTCGTATGTCATTATTTCTGACTACATAACAATATATAATGAAAGGACGTCAAAGGTCCTTCATCACAGTTTGTTCTCTTTTGAGAAATAATTGCCAGTTAAAAATAAGTAAATGGAAAATATCCAGACAACGCCTGCAGGTTAGACAACCCACCATACAACCAAGTTAATATTGAAAATCTTAAAAGAGGCCGAGAATTCTCGTGTATAGTGTCGATTAATCGAATAATAAGAGCGTGCTTTAACTAAGCTATCAGTTTGTGCGGTGCTTCTCCTACTGGGAAATTCGCCCATAATTTTCGTCAAAGGCGTTACCCACAATGCCTTAATTACCAATCACTGCCTTCCCGCCCCGATCTTCATTATCTTGGTCATTCAATCTCTTTCATAATAATTAATATGACATCATTTAGCCCCATTACTTTCCTGTCCTTCACAATGTGGAAAGCAATGGCAAACACCCATTGTGATCACTGATCTTCTGACCAGGAGAGGGGACTATAAAGCTTAAGCGTTCTTCCTCGTCAACGCTCTTAAGTGAGTAGAGTACACATTGCTTTTTGAAAATACATTTTGCTATAAAATCACACACAAGATAGACAACGCAAGCGAATTCTTTATTTTTTCCGTCATTGAAGCCAAACCTTTTCTTGCCGTCTTGTCGAACAGAGCTTTTGTGTGCGGCAGGCGGGGCTGGTGCACAAGTGGTGGGCGTGGCTGCGGCCGGCGGCGCAGCGCCTGCACGCGCCCGCGCGCCCGCCCCCGCAGCGCCTGGCGCCCGCGCACCTGCAGGCGGCCTTCGCGGCGCTGGCGCTGGGCCTGGCGCCGCCGCCGCCGCCTTCGCCCTCGAGCGGCGCTCCCCACCGCACACGCCACAACGGACACATTTCCTTTTATAAATGCAGTAAATCCTCGTGTGCACAAACTCGCACCGGGTGCGGGCGGTGCATCAACTGATGCCACTGCAGGGCCTCTGACCGGAAGGTCCGAGGTTCGAGTCCTGACGGCGGCAGGATTTTCGATTCCAGCTTTTCAGCTAGATCGAATTCAGTCGCTGTCTGGAGGAGAATTCTAGCGGCCGGCTGCTCTGATCGGTGGTTTTCCGTGCTTTCTCCGATCAACACCAGGCGAATGCCGGAGCAGTACTCTACCAAACGGGAAACGGACTGCGTGCGATCTGTCCTTCCTCTTCCTTGTCCTATCCTCTCCCCTTACACACACACTTACACTAACATGCACTACACTAACACATATTCCGGGAGACCGGTCGGGAGCTTAGAGCTTGTCTCGGCTGGGGCGGTACCCCGCAGGTGGGAGAGTCCTGGTTAGCAGGAAATCCCGCTAGCCGGCGTAGGTCGGCCCCGGATCTCGCCATCCAGCGGCCGAAGATCATCGCCATCTCCCGAGGAAAAATCATACACTACACGTACGGGACTAATGACCTAAGCTGTTGATGCACCCGGAATCACTAAGAACCAACCAACGAACTCGCTTAACACGAAGATACCTTCGGTCCCGGCAAGGGTAATATACGGACATTTATAATACTCGGATAACATGGATTTGTATACCACGAACTCCAATTATTTCGTCCCTTGGAATTCGTTAATGAGGATTTACTGTATTTAATTAAGACTAACATCTGCTATATTTCTTTCTTCTCTCCATTTGCGAATCAAGTGAAAATATTCGTTTACAAAATACAGAAGAAAATGATCTTGTTTAGTGTATTTTTTTAAATTTTTAGTCGCTTACCGA
This sequence comes from Teleogryllus oceanicus, assembly GCA_964035755.1. Classification (NCBI taxonomy): domain Eukaryota; kingdom Metazoa; phylum Arthropoda; class Insecta; order Orthoptera; family Gryllidae; genus Teleogryllus; species Teleogryllus oceanicus. The sequence goes on from CAXIVR010000009.1 coordinate 105,238,821, forward strand.
GACACTATCGTGCATGCATGCGTGTGTCATGTGCGTGTGTCAGCGTTCCGAAAAAGGATTCATTTTTTTCATTTCTAAATTCAACATTAAACGTTACAATGTAGCAGATGTTAGTCATGTGATAAAATAAATAACAACCAATGTTAAAAATTTACAATAAGGAAGACATTTAAAATATAAAGGACGATAGGACTAATAACGTCAATGGCGGACTGTCCTCTCAAAATCGAAGACGGTTGGCAACCCTGCCCTCAACGCAGCTTCGTAAAGTATCCGCCGCAGCATCCTGAAAATAAATATAACATGTAGAACTAGTAATACAACAGAAAGAATATTAATTAGTGAATTCAAATTTAAAGATTTTTTTCAAAATCGCAGATATTTGAGTGGAGTCAGATCGATACGAAAATATTAATTTTTGAAAAAATTGTACGGATAGTTTAGGCGCCAGTGTTGTTGACAGATGGAAGGACGTTTGGAAAAGAAAAACCAAACTTTTTGGGTGTCAGGGGACCCCAAAACGTGTATTTTAGTAGAAATCTCAAAATCGATTTTCCGCAGCATTGTATAACTTTCTATATACAACGTAGGCGAAACTGTCGTACCTTGGGACAGATGTGCCTAAGGACAACAAGTTTACAAGAAGTCTGTGAGAAGTTTCAGATTGTTATTTTCTGTACATTTCTATTGCCATTTGTGATTATTGAAGTGAACGATTTTGTAGTGTCAGCTGTTTCCGTGATTTTATGAGTTTAATAGATTTGACGAGAAAAACAAAAAAAAAATCTGCAATTTTCTTCATTGATTTTGTTATAACTACTATTATTTTGCAAAATTGAAGTAGATAGCAATTGAATTGCATAGAATGTAGTTATTAACGATTACACTTCTTTACTACCAGTAACCTACAATGTAGGCATGTAGCCATGTTTGAAATGATTGAAGGCGTTGTCATTGTCAACAATCGTATTTATTTCACAAGTAGCAGCTTTCGATGGCTTAGCCATCATTATCAGTTTTCTGGTACAAGAAAAATATAAAATTTGAGTTAAAATAGTTACCTAATTTTAAAAACACATCTTAAGAAATAAAAGGAGAAGAATTAAGAAAAGAAAAAGAAAGAATGAAAGAAAGAAAGGGGGCGGAGAATTAGATCTTTACAATATTAAATAATTTATATAATTTAAAACATCTTAAGAAATGAAAGAAGAAGAATTAAAGAAAGGAAAGAAAGAAGGGGACGGAGAGTTATATCTTTATGTAATATAGTAGTTTTTTAAATTTAAGCAAGAAATGAATGAAAAATATAGTACATGTACAATTTGAGAGAGAAAATATGAAAAGTAAGTTGAACCGTTTCTTACCTGCTGTCTGGGAGCCACAAAAAACGACTGCGCGGCTCGGGCGTGCCTCGGAAGTTTAAGTACCGTCTGTGTGGGGTGGAGGAGGAGGGTTAATGGCTTGGGTGCGCTGTGCTGTGTTGTGTCACCCCCGAAGAGTGTGGTGTGAGGGTGGTGTCAAAAAAGTAATTTTAGCAGAGGGGAGGGGTTGTAGTTTATGTTTACATTCAGTAGGTTACTATTGAGATGAATGTGAAGGTTTCCCAATGTTAAACTGGTATGATATTGATTTTCTATTTCCAGTATGTGAATGTCTGTGTGTGGATTGACTGTGTGACCTGTCTGAAGTAAATGATTGGCAAAGTGAGATTTGCATGTGTTGTGTTTCCAAGCGTGTATATGTTCTTTTATTCTTGTATTGAAAGTTCTGCCTGTTTGACCATGAAAATTAAGCCATCGAAAGCTGCTATTTGTGAAATAAATACTATTGTTGACAATGACAACGCCTTCAATCATTTCAATTATGTAAATGTCAACTACACCTCACCACTGAATCAATATGTAGCCATGTACAATCATAATTGCAGATTGTTGTACCTATGGACAGTGACTACGGTACCTACGGGCGTATCTGGGAACATAAATGAAGGATTGAATTTAATTGGTTTCAGGATGTAATCTCACTTTCCCACGAAGCAAAGAAAAAAACAATAAAAGGCTCAACCACCAGCAGAAACAATTAATAGGGCAATTTGAATGTTGTCAAAGATTGTAATATCTATTCGTTGTTCAGAAATAATTCATTTATAGAAAAGGACGAATCTGAAAACTTTATTATGAAATATTTAAAAAATGATATATAATGATTAATCATTCAAAATTGATGAAGATCCTGCAACATATGAAATTGACAGGAGGACATAAAAATTAAGCTTCCTGACCCATCTGTGTCTGGTTGTTCTCAAGAGCAGCAAACTTTTGTTTTCCACATTTGCTTTACAAGTTATAATCTACATTGAAGTCCTTTCTGTTTAATAAATGCTGTTGTTATGTTGAACATAGCTCCAGAACTAATCTGATTGGTTGTTCTTAAGGGCAGCAAAAAGTATTTTTTCTTTTACACGATATTTATTTATTATAATCTGAGATAGAGTCCCGTTTGTACAACAAATGTTATTGTGATATTCTCTCCATGAATAAAAAACATACATTTATTCAGATGAAATTTTTTTCACTTTTCCCTACATTGTCCCCAGGTACATCATTATGTGTCCCTAGGTACATCTGTATGATGTACCTAGGAACACAATGCACACAAACAAATTGTTAAAAAGAACCTTACATAATGTCCTTAAAATATTTTTATTACACATACATATGATCAGATGTGTAGCATTCCAAAAAGATGAACAAACTAATTTCACACCCAAAAAAAGAGAAAAACAAATTAAAACATGGAAAGTGTCCCTAGATACTTCAGTTCCCCTATATAACTCCGTCTATACGTACGTATACAAGAAAGTAACAAATTATGTTTTGCTGCTATTTTGTCCTGGCGCGACACAAGCGCATCCAAGCGGCCAGTACGCAGGTATATGTCTGTTCCTGGTAACATAAAGTTACGGTATGTGCAGAACTTTTCGAGGAAGCCAGTTAATGCTCAATTTGCGCATCTTTCGAAGATAAATATTTAAATATAATCCGAAGAAAATATTAAAAATATTCCGAAGGAAATATTTTATTGTGAGTAATTTAGGATGCTAATTGTTAAGATAAGTGCCTCATTAAAATACATGTGTAGCAAAGGAAAACGTTAAAAATTTGAAGTGTATGAAAATAATTGTTTACATATAGTAAACATCTGTAAATATGAATATGAAGGTTAAATAGAGGTTTTGTAAATTCTGGTAACATGGAAGGAGCCTCCTAGTAGTGTTCCTGGTAACAGTAAATAAACTGGCAAATCTCTCCACTAATGTGTGCATCTTCCGAAAAGAAGATAATTCCTGGGAGAGTGTTATGACACTGATGTAATATCTAAAATATAATAATTGATAATAAATATGTGTAAATGAAATCTAATAAATATATTTCTTTTCGTATGTATATGGGTGTATTTCATGTGATTGTTCTGTGTATAAATACTCGCTTCTTGTTTATTTGTACAACTGTCCTCAGAAGAAAACCCAAATATTTATTTAATTTGCACATTCTGGAGTATATAAAACCACAAAATACGAAATAATTCCTTCTGAAACGTCAAGTGTCAGATCTCCTCGGATGGCGCTGGCGGCGGCCTGGCGGACTGGCGACTGGCGGATTGGCGGCCTGGCGGATTGGCGGCCTGGCGGGCTGGCGGGTCGGGACCGGCGGATCTGGCGGCTCCGGCGGCCTGGCGGGCTGGCGGACCTGGCGGCCGGCCTGGCGGACTGGCGGCCTGGCGGCCTGGCGGATCGGCGGACCTGGCGGGCACTGGCGGACTGGCGGCCGGCGGACTGGCGGGCCGGCGGCACTCGGCGGCCTGGCGGGACTCGGCGGACCTGGCGGACTGCGGCGGGGACTGGCGAGCCTGGCGGACCTGGCGGACCTGGCGGCCTGGACCGGCGGATCTGGCGGACCTGGCGGCACTGGCGGGACCTGGCGGCGGCGACTGGCGGACTGGCGGACTGGCGGCCTGGCGGGCCCGGCGGACTGGCGGATCCTGGCGGACTGCGCGGCCTGGCGGCTGGCGGACTGGCGGACTGGCGGCCTGGCAGGCTGGCGGACGGCGGATTCGGCGGACGGCCGGCCGGGGACTGGCGGCTGCGATCTGGCGGACTCGGCACGGGCTGCGACCTGGCGGCTGGCGGACTGGCGGACTGGCGGCACTGGCGGACTCGGGGCCTGGCGGACTGGCGGTTCGGCGGCCTGGCGGCTGGCGGACTGGCGGACTGGCGGCTGGCGGACTGGCGGATCGGCGGACTGGCGGATCTCTGGCGGACTGGCGCTGGCGGCACTGGCGGACTGGCGGCTGCGGATGGCGGCTGGCGGCTGGCGGCGGCGGCTGACTGGCGGGCCTGGCGGACTTCTTTGTTCGGAAGTTTGGTGCATGGTTGCTACAATGCCAAAAGAGTAAGATTCTAGAAGTGCATTGCTAAAAGAGTGGATTAATGGAGATTTACTGCGGACTGGAAATATATTTTTTGCCAGTTGTGAAAAGGTGGTAAACTGTGCAAAAAATATTTCTAATATAAAAACACTGCAACTCATGCAAAAAATGCAAAAAAAGTGAAAAAACTATTAAACTTTCTTCAAAAGTGCAGTAAAAATTGTGACAAGAAAGAATTTCAACACTGATACTAGAAAATACTAGAACCTAGGACCTCCCGGTCAAAGGCACTGCAGTGTCATCAGTTGATGCTTTCAGCCACCGTTGCCGGTAAAAGATACTTGAAGAGGTGTATTGGGTCATGCAAAAGCAATTAATAATGAGACTGGTTTGTGCAATAATCAGGCGGAGACGTGTGTAGAAATCGTGTGAACGGTATGGGCGCTAGCTTACCACAGACGGGCGAACGGAAAGGACTGCAGACGTTTTGTCGACAATCGATTTTTCGATACACAAAATTTGGATTCGAACTTCACAACTTGTTAGAGGAAGTAATTTACTATATATATGAACCAGTTTATCCACTTTTTCGTTAGCAGGGTCCGGCAAGACTCCATTTTACGGCGTACGAGAACGATACTTTCTCTCCGAAGTAAGACGAAAAGTAAAAACTGAAGATTTGCTCAAAACTAAGTACTGTCTCTATTACCTCAGTTATATAGCAAGTACATTTATCACTCTGGAAGTGAGTAAAAATAGTCTGCTGACTGCATTCGAGTCAGCCGATCAACAATTCCATCGTGACGACCACTCGGAAAACCTTAGGCTGAGAAGTTGCAGCATCAATAAATAATCTGCAAGACAAAATACGAAATGAATACCGGCCAAGTGCATGTGTTCCTTGGAGTCGCGCGCCGCGCCGCGCCGCGCCGGTTCGGGGCGAAGGAGAAAGTGAAGACGCCCGGGCGACGGGCAGCAGGCGGCCGCAGAGAAAGCAGCAGCTGCGGCCGCCGCCCGCCGACGGCCGCCCTAGTGACCCGGAAACCGAACGGCCGGAAGCGGCGACGCCGCGCCGTCAACACTTCGCGCGACCTGCGCCCTCTGCCGCCGCGCGGCGCTGCTGTCGCACTCGGTGCCATCCGGCGCCGCGCAGCTCTCCCGGCAGGCTGTTCTCAGGTCTGCAAGGGCTGTTAAAACTCATCCAGTTTTCGGAAATTCATCTACTGTTATCGACAGTATTACGAGAACTTAATTTCAGACGCATTTGATTATTTTGCAAAGATTACAAAGATTTGGATTTTATGACAACAAAGAAATTACATTATTCTTTCACAGATATGTAGTACACAGATTGGCAATGCCTATGCTGGACATTTCAACAATCAAAAGATTCTCGCATGGTGAACATTTAAGGACTACAAAATATAAAGTAAACACTTGACTATAATGTGAATGATCTAGGCTGTCCGGGAGACGCCGCAATTGAAGGCTGTGTTGCGACGTTTCGACCATCTTTTTGTGGTCGGCAACATTGCCTTCGACGCGGCGTCACCCAGACAGTCAAGATCATTCACATGACTCCGGCCGCGGAAACTTACGACTTCACGTGAATGTAATTTATAATAAATTTCTCCGAAATTAAACCATCACACTCAATTACAAACTAACCATCATATTCAGAAGCGTTCTGTGAATAATTGGTAAAAACACTCAGTGGTCTAAGATCATCACAATTGAAGCTATCGTTGAGAAACCTGTTAAATATTTGCGCGTAAACAGAATGGACGAGCCGATTAACCCCGAGACTTGGGAATTGGCAACACAGCTTGTGGTAGAAAGAGAGAGTCTTATGTGAAATTGTATCTAATAGAAAGAGAAGGCAATACTCCATTTACACTCCGTACCGCAATCAAATGTTTGGATGCACAATCGAGTAGCACTGAAGCCAAGAAACCGCGTGACACCTTCATTCCATCTTATTATCACCCCGTTCTGACCCTCTTTCTATCACCCCTTTCTGACCATCTTATGGTTGCTTGTCACGTGATTAATCTAGATCGTATTTTTTGATGCTAAAACATAATTTACAGATTATTACGGTAATAAATGATCATTTATTGAACTTTTCATTTTGTACAATTACAAAGGTTGCGGTTGGTAAACAAATAAGTTAAAGCAAAACATATACTTTAAGTACTGTTTTCAAAGCCGGCGGCGCTAGCCGAATTCGTTTACTACGCTCCGTGAAGTCACGAAGGTTAAGCGAATTCGAGACTCGCGGGTTCGTGGTTGGGTGACCGGCCAGGAAGCCCGGGATCTAACGACGTCGAGCCCCTGGCCGAAGAGATAAAAGGCACTGACTGACTGCGACGTGACGAGACTTGACAAATACAGTAATTAACGGAGGATTACTCCAAAAATAAATGCACATTAATGGCGGATTACTCCCCAGTGCAAAGCGCTCAACGCCCCTTAAGGGGCTTGGAGACGCGTTGCGTCAAGGCGTAGACGCAACAAATTAAAATAAAAAAAATTAAGGTCCGTTTAAATTATGTAAAGGGTTGCGCTTGCCGCCATCTTACATTCTCCCGTTTGGCTTCATTTGTAGAGGCAGCGTTGACAATCTAGTTCTATATGTCTTTGGTTTCTTTATGAATACAAGTAGAAAATTGCGTCTTATGAAGCAATTTGTTCTTCAATTTACGAGAATTCTATGAAGTGTAGAGAAGCGGTAAGTATTCAAATATTCAAACACAATAACTTATGTTTATCGCAGAAATACCGTTATTATATAGGCTGAGTACTGTCCTGTAACTTTTCAACGGTTGAAGTTATTGCTGTGCAGTTATCACGAAAGTGCATCAGGGAATGGGGCTAATTAATACATGTATTAATTTATATTTCATCACTTATATTTTACGAGATATTTAAAGTAACTTTGTTTTTTCAAATGGAGTAGTAGTAGTACTGCGAGTATTTTACTCATTAGGCGTCTCTCGCATTCCAGTTTTCATTTGAGTCTGTCCTTGCAGTCTTCTGCAGTTAATCCTCTTCTAGCCATCACCTTCTCCACTCCTTCCTTCCATGCACTTCTGGGTATTAATCGTCTTCTGTTTTTTCAAATGGAACTCTACATATTTTTGAATCTATCATGACGAGAGTAAAAAGACGAATACAATGATAAACATATTGTCATATGTTAAATAAGAATTTTTTGAGAATATTGATTTTTTTTGCTACTCGTCTTTAACGGATATTTTGAATGTAAAAGTCCACCCAAGGTCCTGCAGCGCTCCAGCAAACGCGCGATAGGAAAGGGATCTTAAAATTTGAAGATAGGAAACATATTCCAAATATTCACAAAACTATTGCAGTTTTTTTTCTCAACTCTGCTTTCCATCCTTCCGCATTTTCAGATTTTTTCTATTACTTAAGGATTGAAAGATTGAAAATACGCATTTGTAATAAGTAGTATGAATTGAAATAAGATTGTTATTTCAATTTCTTTTTAAGTCGTCGTACTACAGTATATTAATGGGATCTTGGAAACTAAACACAATGACAATAATTTCAAGATTGTACAAAGAAAAGTGCATATTTTCAGCAAACAGTTTTATTGTTAATGATAATATAATAATACCTTATGAAAAGAAAATTTACAGGAAGATAACGACAATTAACTATCACTAAGTTACTATTTGCTTATTTAAACTATTTAAAACATAAACTTGTGTTTCAATATTATTACTCTGACCAAAATGTCTCTCTCGAAAGTCAGGCGTTTGTTTGCCATACAATCAGATAGTTTAACACAAACTCAAAGAATGTGCTTAATAATCAAATGAATTTTTACAATAAGTAATAATTTTACTATAATAAGAAAAGCATCTCAGGCGAAATTGTTAAAACTAGTCTGGTATAAGTTACATTTGCAATGAACGACTTCAAGGTTCTTCTGTAATAATTGTAATCTTCTTAGCTTTGTGCAATGGATGTAAATGAGAACGTTTTAAAAACAACTTGTGATTATTACTAGTGATAAATGACAATTGTATTCATACATCCTAATGTGTGCGTGCACTATAATTATTTATCTCAAAAGCCAAAGAAATTGTCATATTGTAAGTACCTAATATTTGCGTCATCCGTCATTACACCACACCTTTTTTTCAAAATATGTATATGACTGTTTTGAAGGCATCCTATATATTTTAGATATTTATATTACATTCCTTTTTTTCACGATCAAGAGTATTGTTTGCTCCATCTACATTATCACATTAAGAGAATCAAGATGAGCTCTAAAATTTCACTTTTGGAAGCTCGTGGTCCGTGAGCACTCTGGAACAAAGCGCTCAATTGGCGATTATATGCAGAGTACATCAGGTGACAGTTGTCAAAATTGTTAAGATTGTCAAGTTTGCACTGAACAACTTGGAGGTTCTTCTGAAACAATTGTAGTCTTCTTAGCTCCCACCCACGGCACTGAGGTATCCTGATGCGTTGCAGTTGGCAGTTCGAAAAGTCATTATTGGTCGAAGCGTACCTACAGCGACAATCAATCCAATCTAACGAAAGCCAAAAGGAAACAATCATATGTCAAAGAAATAACCCCATTTAGGACAATGTATACATGTACAAGATTTTAAAGACATTTTCTTCGGAATACTGCTTTTGATTTTTTCACGTCATTTTTTCACTCTCTTCTTATACTCGAGTGGTACCCCTTCGAAAAAACTGGAAGTGAACGAAGACACTAATTTTAAAAATTAAATTTATGGAAGAGGTGAATCGCAGTGAATCAAAGAATAAACTTTCGTATCTTTCCTCTTCCTTTAAAATTTCATTTCAAAGGTCATTTCAGAGAAAAGAGAAAACTTTAGGAAATACCAAATTATGTACATTTTCTTTCTTAATATATACAATACTCAAAATTAAGAGAAGCAATATGTTCATCTAATAGAGAAAGCGATCTTCCATCGACGTTATTATTACCACTTTCTCCTTTCCATCACAGTTGCACAGTCATGTGCTACACAAGAACGATAACGCCATAAGTGTGCAGAGAGCTAATAAAAAATAAACACATCATTTACTCCAAGCACGACTTTCATTCGAAAGTTCCTAATTGAAGATACCTCATTAAGTTGCTGTGTTTGCTTTTGAAATACACCACAAAAATCATAGACAACATTTTTCCTACGATGAAATCTAAGAAAATATAGATATAATATTAATAAATTTGTTCATCCTTCATCCATTTGTTCAAACGTTCTTGTTCTATATGGCTCGACAGTACGCTACGAGCCTTCGCCGATCAGCGGTGACCCAGTCCCTCAGTCTTGGGATAGGGCGTTCGTGCGGTTAGCACGAAGACATCCCTTCACCATATGTACTGATCTTCATAACCTGACGGTTGGCTTTCTCACCGCCACACAGCAATAGATACTGGGAAATTTGTAAGGAAAGCGCACAGGTATAATTTGACTCGGCCGAGAATCGACCCCGAGATTGCGCCGTGGAAAGCGAGCACGCTAACCAACGAGCCACCGAAGAAGGCGGTTTGTTAAATAGATAGTTTTTTCAACAAATATGAGACAGAAATTGAAAACGCACCAGAATGTCGACTCACAAAAATGTTTCGTTAAGTAAGCTACATCCTGAAGACTTCCCAAGAACCGACGTAGTTGCTGGATATTAATATAAATACGGAATGTGACGTAGCGTGCAAGTGCATACGTGATTGCATTAATAATAATAATAATAATAATAATAATAATAATAACAACAACAACATCAATTTGTACTTAGGCATTTTAACACGTAATTGAAAACGAACGCACAAATAAACCAGAAACGTCAATTTATGGATCCACCTTAAAACTCATCTAACGTATGAAGGGTTGTTAAGTTAATCAAATCTAAAAGACCTGATAAGTGCTTATTTTCGATGAGAACACAGAAACAACTAAACCCGTTTTTCACATCCATTGCAAAGAAAGTAAATTTCTCACGAACGTTGTTCCAAATGAACTTGGCTCTCGGAAAGATAATTTTTCGTCGGGCTATTCTTCTGTGGAATGAAAGGTAAGTGAAAACATGCTAATTCACGTGCAGTTTCTCGTGTAACTCTTTGCCTGGAGGGAAACTGCATAGCGACGTAAACAAGCGGCTTCCAGCGACCCACATCGTCACGCTCGTTACCTCAGTTAGGTCACTGCTGATCGAAAGGTGAAAGTTCGCTCTCGATGCTCTGGGAGCGGAGGAGCAGTGCGCAGGCACGTGCGCACTCACTGCCAAGGTTGATGGACGAGCGACGTCACCACCAGCAGTTTCGGACTTGGTCTGCGAGAGCTAGCGAAAGCGCCGTCCGCCCGCGATGCGATGCACTTCTTCACAACGCGATACCTGCATAATTTTTGCCAAAAACTCAGTATAATTGTCACGAATGAACACGGAAATATGGTAAATGTTAGGAGTGCCCGGCTAAACAGCACATATGGCCAGACGATGAGAATAAAGCTGATGAATGACAACGAACAGAAGCGCTGACTAAAGTACCATGTTCGAAACTGCGACGTCTTTTGTGTTCGCAAGAAGGGTTTTGGCATAAAACATCTTTGAAAAGTTACGTTCCACAGACCTAAGATTGATTTACATAAATCGCAAAGGCTGAAATTTGGAACCTCGGTTGGAACCCTTGACGCGATCGTCAGTGCAGTTTAGGGCGCTCCGAGTGCGCCCTGGGTCCGTGTCGATGAGGGAATGGAACATGCACTTCTTTGCACTAGTGCGCCCTAGCGGTCGAATAGAACACGAAAGCTGTCCTGAGTGCGCACTTAGTGCACAAGTGCACACCAGTGTGGCGAATGGATAACGCTGTAAGGTATAGCAGGTAAGTTAAGTTTGGAGCTATCGTGTAAATAGAAATTTACGATTGGCACAGTGATACTCGAAATTACATATTTTATCTCTCACTAATTTAAAAATCTTCCTGCAGTTAGTCTGATATTCGTTTATCAATATCTGCTATTCCTTGCCACCTAAACATATTTCACTCCCACCATCCTCCGCTTATTGGCAAAAGTCAACTTCCTCAGGCTGAAGTCCGAAGTCACATTCTAATGTGTTCCTACTTTGAACTTTTCCATCCAATGTTGACAATATCAATATGAAGAAGCTAATTTGGTAATTATCCCGATTCGCGCTGTATCCTTAACAAATTATGCAATGCTGTCATAAAAGTCACAAGGACTGCACTTCCCTGGAAGTTAACTGACATGATTTAATAGCACAAAAGCAAACGTGAACAAATGAAAGGAATAACGGCGAAAACGATTATAAAGGATGACTGAAGAACTAACAATGTGCGAATGGATGAAATAAAAAGAAACAGAGAAATAAAGAGAGACAAACCTCAACTAATCATAAATTCCCGCCTCACTATGATTTACATAATACCCAGCCTATGCTAAAAATCTGTTCGCACCTCACCAACAGCTTACGTGTGTTCGCTTCAATGTTTTTCTAGAGAATAATCCCATGCGCCCTTTCACAAGAACATAGCTATCAAAGCCCTCTGCACCGTCGGCCGTGTCCCCCTCCACAGCGTTATGACACCAAGCAAGGAATATTAAACTTCGTTGATCGGTTGCCCTAACAAAGCGTATCCTTTGACTTCCGAGTTTGAAAACAATGCCATATTCGAACGTTGGATGCTGATTTTATCATTTAAACTAAACCTAGGGTTCTTGGCTTTTCACAATATTGAATGATTTTGTCCACCGATGATTTTATAGAAGACTTCATCTTAAAGTTTATGGCACTTAATAAGAAAACGCTTAGTCAATCTGTTCGATTAAATTTGGTCTCCGTTTCTAAAACTGATGAGTATACAAATCCATTATGCATTTTTTTGTTCCCTGGTGACTTGCAAGACTACATGTTGATCAGGTTAATCACGTGTGAAATTTCAACTATTAAGTCTAATGACACCTGCTTCATCAAATATGGAGACGCGATGATGGGGAAAGTAAATAAGGTTTACATTTTAAAATTAATGGGAGTTGGACGTTTCAAGTTTATTTATTTTCCTCAGTTATATTTATAGGAGTAAAGAAAACATTGGATTCGACACAAAACATTAAAGTCGATAATTCGGAGGTAAAATCGGTTTCATCCCGGGAGGGACGCGTCGACTTGCAGGTGTCGACCTACACGTCGATTTGCGGGGGATTTTCCTCCTCCATCCAGCTCACGATTGATCTCTCGTCATGAGTGGTAGAGTTGTGCTTGGAAGTGTGAATGTAGTACATGTAAGGGCAGAAAGGGACAAGGATAGCAAATAGAAGATGGCGTTACCTGGTTCGTGTCCCCACGTGGTTCCGCTTCTTAGGGTAGTTCCCCCGGAATATGTGATATAGTGATTGGAGAAACCTTGGAAAAGTACTCTAACCTATCAGCAAAACCAGCCGCTAGAATTCTCCTCTAGTCAGCGGCTGAATTCAACCCAGCTAGATGGTCGAAAATCCCCCCCGTCTGGATTCGAAGATCGTCTGGACTCGTTTGCCAGTCAGCGTCGCTGCCGCGACAACAGCAATGCTGGCTCTCATCTAACTCAGTCAATTTTGTGTCTTCGCGCCTCACCTGCGTAAAAACACAAAAAGAACTTGAAAAAACAAAAACTGTTGTAATGGTTTATTTATTTTTGGAACACAACATGAAAAATAAAAAAAACCTGCTTCCGCCTATTACGGCCCACAGAATTTTTTTTAACTTTTCGCAACTTTTCGGTTTCCAAATAGTAGAACCTAAATTATATGAATTAATGTAAATAATATTTAAGAAGGCTACAACGTCGTCCTAAATAGAAATTTTAACTGAAAAATTTGAAGCAGTGTTTAAGATAATGGCGATTAAGCATTACTGTAAATGCAAAATTTGAAGCTCTTTTTTACAGGAACCTATTGAGTTTTCGAAAAACTTCATTTGAAGTCAATTGAAGTACTTTTACTAGCAAATACAGTAATGTACACAAATTAATGGAAATATGCATATTAATGGCATGAGAGATCTTTAAAAAAATTACATTTGTGTTACATACATATTAAACAGAACAATTGCACTATCCATTAGGAAAATTTGAAGAAAAAATTTGGAGCCATTTTTGGGAAAATGGAGTTTGTTTGGTTCTGAAAACGGGGAATTTTGAGCTCATTTTTACAGAAAACTGTTGTGTTTTTGAGAAACTTTTTTTGACATTATTAATCAGCAATACCGGTCAGGTGACTCCTCTTCTTCCATCGATGACAAATAAATATTACGAATGATTTACGATTTTATTGGCTAGGCACAAACCGTTCATTTCCGCCCAGACAACGTATGGAATCTATTTAAGGCCTAGAGGTAGCGGTGACGAGGAAAGTGGGCGATCTGGGTCGAAGGAGACGCTTTCTCGTCATGGGACCGGCGGAGATTGTCGCCGAATAGGTTTAGGTGAGCGACCGGCCTAGTTTCGTCTTGAGTGACAGAATGTTGGGAAGATTCCAATAATCCCACTGAACACCACGGCGTGACTTTACAAAAGCTTCGTGAATTTATATGCAAACATTCTTGGTGAATGTTGTGTTTTCAATCTTCGAAACCTCCTTAAAGAGATATATTTTTTTTTGTTCGAAGTTCCTGGATATCCTTGCAAAAGGGGATCAGGGGAATTTCATAACCAAATAAATTCGAATTTGGTCAATATGTGTCTTGCTATGGTAACGAAAACATTTTTACAATTCGAGGACAGTAATAGCCGTTTTATAACGAATTTTGTGTTCCATGTGTTTCTAATTAAGGCGAACGCTTGAATATACTATTTACAATAATTTTGTTCATGTCTTACTTTCGATTTTTTAAAGAAAAGTTTATTTACGTTACTAGCTGAAGTACACAGCGTTGCTCGGGCATTTATTACAGTAAATTATTAGACAGGAAGATGAGTTCCATCTTTTCATGCCCTTCGGCGGGCCCTACCTCTATCTCTTCGATTGTATCCTTCTACCCTAATCCTTCCTGCCACGCTTTGCCCGGCCACGTCCCAATAGCCCTGTCTTCTCGTGACCCCCATTTGGAAATTTACGGTCAACCTCGCTGACTTCTACAGAAACTAGAGGTGATACAGAATGGCACATCGTAGAAAAGTTTTCTATTTTCGTTGATGTGGACTGGTACTGTAGAGTCTTGCCCCTCCCTCTAGCATGTTGCCTTCCATCGCCGTCCAAAGACTTTTTTTAAATGTCTTAACTTTCTGTTACCTATAATATAGCTGTTTCCGTTGATTTTGATTTTCTAAATCCATGTTGGCAATCTGAAAGCGCGTCGTGTTTAGTGAGAAAAGTTTCCATTCGTACGTAAAAAAGTCTCTCTAATATTTTTGAAAAGACTGATAGAAGAGAAATGGGCCGATAATTTTGAATTTCATTTTTGTTGCCTTTTTTGAAAAGCGGCTTAATTTTAGCTGTTTTGAAAATATCTGGAAACGTTCCGGTACATAAAGATGCATTAAATATGTGAGTTACCGGGTGAATAATGGCATACGCACAGGTCTTTAACAAAGAATCCGGGAATTCATCTAAACCGGACGAATATTTATTTTTTAGTTTACCGATTATTTTGAGAATTTCATAGGAAGAAGTTTCGGAAACGAACATTGTGTCTACAATTTTGGGTGAACTGTCTGTTTTTGAATTTTGTGCCTGAAGACCCTTAGTGAGATCGGCAGCAATTCTCGAAAAGTATTGGTTAAAGAGACTAACCACTGTTGCCGGATCGTTCACATTTATATCGTTATATTTTAAAACAACATTCTCTACGGGTTTTCTAGTTGATTTGGTAGTATTTTTTATTATATTCCACATTGCTTTTGTTTTATTATTTGAGTTCAAAATATCCTGATCGTTTTTCATGATTTTAGCCTGCCTTATGACTTTTCGTAACAATGTTTTGTATTTTTTAAAGTAGATAAGGAAATCTTGAGATACGTCATGACGTTTAGAAATGAAAGAAAGAATTCGCTTGTTTTACAAGATGTCCTAATCCCTTTGTTATCCAAGAATTGCTTTTCCGTGAAATATTTAATTTTCGTTTTTGAAGAGGAAAGCAAGTGTTAAAATGAAATGAAAAAGTTGAAAAAACATAATTATATTTGTCGTTTGTATCAGCAGTATTATAAACCCTTTCCCATGACTCCTGCATCAAGTAATCAATGAATAACTTAATTTTACTTTTAGTAAACAATCGAGTCATACGTGTATTATTTATTGTGTCAGTGATCGCATTTCTTATAATGGTAATAATTTGTGCATCGTGGTCACTGTATCCTAAATCTTTTGTTTCAACTTCATATAGAGTAGTAGTTTTGTTAATTATAATTTGATCAATTGCCTTCATCGAATGTTGTGTGATCCGTGTAGGTACATTAATTGTAATGTCTAAATTGAAGGAATTAATTAAATTGAGAAACTTTTCTTTCTCGCAAGATTCGACCAGAAAATCAATGTTAAAATCTCCGCATACAACAATGGATTCAAAAGAGCGATTTCTGACTTTGTTAAGTGTTATCTCCAGGTTTTCTAAGAACAAAATATAATCTGCAGTTCTCTTTGTTGGAGGTCTGTAAATGCAAAGTATTATCACTTTTAGTGAAGTAAGATGTACAACAAATTTCGAAAATATTTTCAATGGAGTACATATTTAATTCCGCCAAGGGGATAGATAGATAGAAATTTATTCTACAATTGGGCAGATGATGCCCGGTGGCAGAATGCAAAATAACAATTACAAATAACATAATAATATATAAAAAATAAATATAAACAAACAAATTGACTTTGTCATTTCCTATATATGCAGATGGCATTTAAATTCTTATACTAAACATTAAAATGCATATACACTAACATATAAATGAATAAACATACATATTACTATACTAAACATTAAAATGCATATACACTAACATATAAATGAATAAACTTACATATTACACAAATATACATACATAAAAACATATACGCATGTATACAAACTGCACTGATATAACTTTATCTAAATATTAATTGTTCATTACTTTTTACTGTAGACTACGCATAATCGCACCTTTCACTTCACTTCACTTCACTATACGTTTTCACCCTATTGACTAATTTCCTATATTTTTTTCTAAAACCTCGCGCTGAGCAAGGAAAGGGCTCAAAAACTGCCGCAGGCAAATCGTTCCAATCTACTATAGTTCTGTTTACAAAGGCGAATTTCCCTACGTCCGTTCTTTGTATTCTTGTTCTAATTTTATATTTGTGATCAAATCTATTTAAATAATCTGGTTTATCTAGCCTTCCCCGTATTTCCTGCCATGCGGAGCAACCAACGTAAGATTTATACAGCGCGCAAAGTCGTGCCCTCTTCCTCCGGCGTTCTAATGATTCCCAATGCGCAGGTGTGTTCTTCCGAAATGTATATTTTGCCGCTCTGTTTTGTATCCTCTCTAAACTCTTTTTAAGTCCTATTCTGTACGGATCCCAACAACTAGCTCCATATTCCATTACCGGCCTAACAAGCGAGGTATACGCGATTTCCTTTGCTTTCGTATTACATTTTTTAAGATTTCTCATGACGAAATGCAAAGACCTCCAAGCTTTACCCACTACATAGTTCGTTTGTTTTTCCCATCCCAATTTACAATCCAGGAGAATGCCAAGGTATTTACAGCTCGAGACTCTCGGAACTACGTCATTACCTAGCTGATAAGGTATTGTATGAAAAGCTCTGGCCTTACAAAATGTGATCGCTTTACTTTTCTTCCCATTTATAGTCATTTGATTAGCTATTGCCCAATCGTAAATTGTATTTAAATCATCCTGTAGTTGAAACATATCGTGCTGATCTGCAATTTCCCTATATAATGTACAGTCGTCGGCGAAGAGTCGAATTTTTGACGTTATATTTCCTGATAAATCATTTACATAGAATCAATATTATTTCTAACGTAATACAGGAACCCCCATACGTAGGACCTTTATGGGATTCTCTCTCTGCAATAAAAGCCTGCGAGGTAAAAGTTTGGAATTTGGAAAATGCTAAGTTCATTAGGAGATAACTAATGTTCTGTAAAGCAAAGAACGTCCGTTTGATTTAGATCGCTCTGTAGAGCTGCCTCGATAAACTGAGTTTTATTTGAAAGGGATTGAACATTATGGTGGAGAATGTTTATTTTTGCAAGTACCTACACGAATGTTTTTCTGCTGCATCTGACTGTAGTTGCTATATATTTACTCTATATTTACCTCGAGTGCGTGGTCGAAGGTTTTAGTGTGTCCCGGCAGTGACAGGTTGTGAGAAAGATGGGGCATCGGATGTAGACGAATTGGTAGTGGGAATGGGAGAAACGGGAGTAGGTTAAGAGGAAGAGGCAACAGGGTTCGAAATAAGGGTGGGGGGTGGAGAACGTAAGGAAGGTGAGAGGGATAGATTTTTGGCAGGAGACTGCGTAGGACTGGAGTTGATGATGTATTGTGCAAGCTTGTTACCGACTGCATGTTTTCCAGCAAGGTTCATGTGAAGACCATGCCGAGTGAAGTGTTTTGCTGAGAGGAAATTAATTTCAAAAAGTGTGACATTTGTTTCTCTCAGCTGCAGTTTCAATTGTTGGTTTGCGTGATTAATCTCGCTGCATAGTGTTGGTCTGTTGTACCAGAAGGGCAGAGTCGAGACTACAATGTTAGTATTTGGGCGGCACATTGTAATTTGTTAACATGTTCAGGTGTTAAGTTACCGCCCAAGTTAATGTCATTCTTCCCTCCTATGATAATGACTGTGTCCTGATTGGTCAGTGTTTTCGTGTGGGTGTCCAATTCTGCAGTCACTTCTGCAAACCTCCCGTTAGGTTTAAAAATAGATGAGACTGAGAAATTGGAGGGTAACTTCCTACTGAGAAAGATGGCGGCCATGACTGTCAGCTAAAATAAGTACCTGTTTTTTAGGCTCAGTAGGAATGTCTTTGTTTTCAAGTGAGCTAGGATGCGCAGCTTTACGTGTTTTGGTTTTGACGCGCTTCCTAGCCTGTTTGCGTTGGTTTGTGCTTGTACTTGTCGATGGTAGAGAAGGGTGGTGAGGATCAGGAAGGCGAGGAAAATCTGTTTCATAATCTAAAACACTAAATTTGTTTTGAGTTGTGACTGGATGCGGTGTCTGTGTCTTTTGTACAGTCACGGGTGTACGGTTGGTATTATTCGCAGTGTTGCCGACTTGTACACAACCGTCTGTGTAGAGAACGATCTCTTCCAACCTTCGGATATGTTGATCTAAATTGTTGCTTACGTGTGTGAAGGCTTTCAGAAGGTCGGCTTTGAGAGTGTAGAGAGTAAAAAGAGTAGATTGAGCAGTAGCCATGTCACGAATGCGTTTTAATGTACGTGATAAAAATTGAAATAAACACAAGAAAACCCAGATAAGAGCAACAAAAACCTAGCTTTGTATTTTAAAAGTGTTAAATTGATGTGTATTAAATAAATTAAAAAGCAAGATTTAATACAAAAACTAGAAGGTATGCTACACAAAAAATCTAATGGAGCTAGTACTTACGAAATTTGGCAATGTGGCTACGTAGAATTTCGTCAACTTAAGCTGCAACTGTTTAATACAATCAGTAGATTATACTTTACCGTAATTAGATAAAAGATAATATCTGAAAGTTTGTCTCCGATATATAGAATAAGATTTGAAACAAATTCACTTTGATACACCGTCCTTGTAACGTTCAAAAAACGGAATCGTCACTTGTCACAGAAATAGAATAAATCTTTCAGAAAATTAATTAGCACGGTGATTTAATATTGGAAATAAATTGAACTGTGATATAAATGGAAATGAAGGTGAAATAAGTTGAAATTATATTCTCAGCTAACCTACAACAAGTAATAAAAGCACTTACAACACACTAGGCACAGTCAAATTGCTAAAAGTAGTAGATATTCACAAAATATGAAGAGCACAACCAGATGCGTCCGTCTCGTAAGATGGCGTCCAACCAGTATTTGTAAACAGAGTAAAGCCAATAGATTATTTTGGAGAAGAGGGCATAAACAAGGAATAAAATATACAATAAGATAGCATCGGGCAAGAAAACGCAGGCTGCAGAATAATCTAGAAGACAGACTTTCAAAGCAATAAACACTTCACATCCAGTGATATCCAACATGAATTAAAACATATATTGACGCCAAAACATAATAAATATTCCTTCTGAAATAAAACTAGGCCCACATAATACAAAGGAAGCGCTGGTCACAGCGTAGTAGAAGAAAAATGCGAAAATGGAGAAACAATTGTATTTGGTTTTATTATTATATTGCCTGTGACACATTTACACTTAATACATTCTTTACAATTTCCAGTTAATACTTTTAGCTACAAACACACACCTCTGAAACCACAGTGAATAGGTGTGAACATTAAAGCCTCCGAAAGTCATGAAGGACAGATGCACTAAGTACTCCTACAGGAATCCATATCCCTACGATCAATGAATGTCGTCTCAAGCCAGCATTGGGAGGATCAGCATCAGAGCATTCTGTATCTGCGTGCCAGGCTGAAGTAGATCGATGCCAGCCGGAATTTCAGTTATCCGCATTGATAGTTCAGTATGCAAGTTGACGTTGACCAGGCAGACAGAATGGTACATGGCTGAACCAGTCAAACGCCCAAGGCGATAGCAAATCTATAGCATCTCTTTTGCATCAGCATCACTGACTGCCCCATCACCCTCCTTTGATATCCATGCATCAGTCTCGTGTCGGTGCCAGTTCACAACGCGCAATACATTCTTGTTTGGTAATGCGGCACGCTAACGTACATCATCATATTATCACAGTTTCATTCTCTAAAGCTCTCCAACAACGTCTGCACATAATAATCCGATGAACAATGGGCGATCTTAGGCAGCTGAATACCCGATAGATACTAGCCATCTGACAGCTAAGTTGAATTCAACTGCTGCCTGGAGGAGATTGCAGATGGTTGTTCTGATCGGTTGTTTTCCGCTGATTCTCCGATCAACAGCAGACGAAATTTGGAGCAGAACATCAACAAACGGGCCGCACGCGGTCTTTCCCTCATTCTGGCTCTATCCTCTCCCCTTACACTCACACTTATACGCACTTCACCACCACCACTCATGCCGGGAGACCAGTCGGGAACTGAAGAGTCTGAGCTGAGGCGGTGCCTCACTGACGCCCCCCTGATAGGAGATATCTGGGGGGGGGGGAAATTGTCCGCACACTTACGCAGAGCATGGTGCCTGATGATGCGTTCCAGTGGAGATTGTTGGTTGATTGTGATTCCGGGCAAGACAACAACGTAGGTCATTAGTCCCGTAAGTGTAGTAAATGTTTCTATGTTTCTAATGGAGATGGCTATGATCTTCCCCCGTTGGATGGCGAGATCCGGCGCCAAACTACCGTCAGCTTGCGGGGTTTCCCCTAACCAGGACTCTCCCCCAAGCGGAACACCGCCCCAGCCAGAACAAGCTCCCGACCGGTCTCCCGGAATATGTGGTAGTGAAGTACATGTTAGTGTAAGTGTGTGTGTGTGTGTAAGGGGAGAGGATAAGACAAGGAAGAGGAAGGAAATATCGCGCGCGGTCCGTTTATTAGGATACTGCTCCGGCATTCGCCTGGTGTTGATCGGAGAAACCACGGAAAACTACCGATCAAAGCCGCCGGCCGCTAGAATTCTCCTCCAGTCAGCAACTGAATTCGATCTAGATGAAAAGCTAGTGTCGAAAATCCTGCCCCCGTCAAAACTCGAAACTCGGACCTCCCGATCTCTAGTGGAGAGAAACCCCGTCGTCTCCTTGGAAATAACTTGCACTACACCAATGATCATAGGAATGGACGCGTCTGGAAACACGAATTATTCAACCAATTCCCGATTGAGTAGCTGCGCAGTCGTCTTGCTCGGTTTTCATGTTTCCTTTCCGATACTGCTGTAGCACACTCAATCGCTCCGTACTGAACGTTTAGAGCACACTGAATTCCTTTTGATTTGAACTTTCCTCTAATAGTCTTTTGCTAAAATTCCAGGTTTATTTTCGACTCAAATGAGATGTCGTCGTGAATTATTTTAAGATTGTCAAGATAATGTAAGTTTTCTATTGTATTCCGACGTTTATTAAAAAAAAGTACGTTCCGGTAGTGTTCCACCAGCTAAATATGAAGACACCAAAATAAACGATGTAACTCAACTCGCTTTCTGATACGTACTACATTTCTGCACAAATTTATTTCACGATCACTACACGCGTGCGCTGAGGGTACAGACGAACTACATCCAGCGCAACAATACGTGCAAACATTACTTACCCATTGTAAGGTCTACCGCTTCTCGAGCATTATACAGTCTTATAACACGGCGATTAAACGAGTTAAATCTCTCGGTATTTTGTCACACAAGAAAGTTAGACCAATGGCTATTGCAAAGCCTGGATAAATGTTTTCACGTGAAAAAATTAGGACATTTTACCTGATAAGAATGACGCGTTCGACATGAGATGAAGCTTTCTACGACGCCAAACATTTAAGAACCCAATTGGTTTTTGCATTGACCACACATCATTACCATCATTGATAAATATTAATTAAAATCACAATCTAGTAATGTGATACCGAACCCTAGAGTCTCTAGAGAAAGTTCCGCAACGGAAACAGTCACTGCCATCTCATATCCTCTTGCTCAATTGTCGCACCAGGCACCGTATGTGAGTTTACGAGATATGACAACTGAAGCCTTTGTGGTTGATTTAGAGCTTATTAACTTCAATAAATGCAGAAATTGTAGAAAATATGGTACCCTACACACAATTCCTCACAGATGGAGAACTATCATGGGTGATACCACTGCCGACGGGCTGAGTCCCAACTGCACCGCTACGGTAGGATTTTCGACACAAGCTAAATAGCTAGGTTGAATTCAGTCAGAGAATCCTCGAGGCCGGCTCCTCTGATTGGTAATTTCCTGCTTTTTTTCTATTCAATACTAGGCGAATACCCGAGCAGTGTGCTAACAAACGCGCCACGGTCCGCCCGCGATCTTTCCTTCCTCTTACACTTACACTTACATGCACTACAGTACCACGCACGTCTGAAGACCAGTCTGGAGCTTAGAGCTTGTCCCGGTTGAAGCGGTGCCCCTCTGGTGGGAGATTTCTGAACGAGTAAACCTCACCAAGCCGGCACACAGTGCGTCTAGAAAGGCGAAAAGTTGGCAAAGAGTATTTTAAGCTTTTTTCGTTATTTTTGGGAATCAAAACACATTTATCATTAAATAATGACTTATTTAAATATTTAATCTTCAAATATTTATTTACATAACCTCAGAGTCACAACTTTTAACATGTAACATTGTGATATTTTTTCTCTATACCATTTTTACAGAAAACTGTTGTGTTTTGAGAAAATTTATTTGACATGTTTAAAGCAAATGTACTCATAAATACAGTAACGGGAAGAAATCACCTCTAATGTAAATATTACTGACGTGAGAGACAGGTAAAAAATTACGTTTTTGTAATTTTTCAAAAAAAGAAAGAACAGAGCAATATGGCGTTTATGTCATCGAATAGGGTACATTTGATACTAACTCTTCGAAAAATTTAAAGAAAAATTCGGAGCCTTTTTGAGAAAATCTGGTTTTTGCATTTTTTTAAATTGCAAATATTTCACGTTCTATTGCACGAAAGTTACTAAGATTTTGGAAAAAATGGAAACATCTACTTACGAGCAACAAATTCTGTTTGAATGGAAAATCTCTATCTTCAATTTCATAGTTGTAGAAAGAAGCCGAAAAAAATCAAACTTTTGCAATTTTCGAAAATTCAGAGTTAACCGTGAAAATTGGACTTAGGTCACCTTTATAAGTGTATTTTATTCTATCCTTATTGCAAATTTAAAGAAACAATTTGGAACCGCTTTCGAGAAAATTTTTAGAATGTCCGGGGGCTTGATGTAAAGTACCCTTAAATATTAAAAAAATGTTTTTCAAAATCTCCAAGCTTCAACTAGAGCCAGATCAACAGGGATTTCTTCAGTTTGGAAAAGGTTGTACACATGGTTTAGGCGCTAGTAGTGTTCACAGACGGACGGACGGACGGACGTTTTGCTTCCAATTGGTTTTTCGGCATCAAGGGCACACAAAACAGGGATTCTGGCTACAACACGTGTTAGATGATTTCCCCCCTTAATTTAGCTACTGGTTGTATGCACGTTTTCGCTACCAGAGCCCCACAATGAATTTTTTTTCCGTTGCAATTCGCCGTTATTTCGCGCAGCATTACAGAACTTTCTATATACTATGTACAGTGGCGGGATTCAGGGGGGTGCAAGGGGGGCAACTGCCCGTTCCCCCAATGTTGGGAAGTTTTTAAAAACATTTCTTTGTGCGGATCTTCAATTTCTTTTATCATAAACGATTTACAGATTTCTGTATTTTGAGAAGAAATTTAATAATAATTAAGCGACAATAATTATATTAAGCGGAGCTAATAGATATTTATAATACGATATAGTATTATATGATGTATATATACATATATTAATAAATTGATGAACTTCAGTTCCGTACTATAAAACGGGCGGGGCGTTTATAGTAGCGGCGCGTTATTGTGAATATCCCGTATTAATAAATCACCTTTCAATTATATTGCTTATAAACGTTATTTACTGAGAAATTTAACAGTTTCGTGCCTAAAATCACGAGTTTAGCACTCGAATTAATTTATATAATCATAATATATTACGATTATATAAATTATTTCCATTACAAATTTTCCTACGTGGTACGTGGAAACGACCGGGAGCGGTAGTTCAGTGCATCAACTGATGTCACTGCAGCGCCTCTGAACGCGAGGTCCTAGGTTCGAGTCCTGACGGCGGCAGGATTTACGACACTAGCTTTCCAGCTAGGTCGAATTCTGGAGGAATGATGTATGGAAGAGAATTCTAGTGGCCGCTGCTCTGATCGGTAGTTTTCCGTGGTTTCTCCGATCAACACCATGCGAATGCCGGAGCAGTACCCTACCAAACGGGCCACGGACCGCGCGCGATCTGTCCTTCCTCTTCCTTGTCCTATCCTCTCCCCTTACACACACACTTACACTAACATGCGAGAGAGTCGAGAGAGCAAAACTATTTGCATCGAAAATCACACCTTCCTTCTTACTGCGAAGAAGTGCGCCGTGCATCACTTGTGCAAGTTCAAACTTGAACTGAAAGAAACAGTGATTATTCCCCCTTCCTTTCCTGATCAGGGAATGATGGTGACATTTTACTATCTCTTTCATGTGTAATGGAGCTTCAGAAGGATATTTTGATTTCGGATTTTCTGTCAACTTTCCCCTCCTGTGACCCCATTGTGCGGCATGTAGATCGGCGCCTAATCTCGACATCCAGCGAGGGAGGAACACCGCCACCTCCCGTGATAAAACATGTACTACGGTTACGGGCCTAAAGAAGCAGTTGACGCACGAAACGCGAAAATATCACGAAACAATCAATAAATGAAACTCCCGTGACAATTGAAAATAAAATGAGATAATCGGCAGCTCAAATCGTATACTCCCTATACTTGGATTTATTTAACGTGCCATTTCAAGGTCACACGCGAAAGACGGAGGGGGAAGGCAAACTCCAATAGGGAGCCGTAAACGTCGGAGCTGTAGTGACGTTGCAGCTCTCCATTGGAGTCTGTTTTCCCTCTCCCTCTTTCGCGCGTGACATTGAGATGCCACGTTAAAAAATCCAAGTATTGATATCAATTTAACCAAAATTAATATTAATGTACCGGAAAATCATCATATCTCTACTTCATTTCTATATATCATCATATTTCTACTTCATTCTCTACCTCAATCTTAATCATTTCTCATCAATTACAGAACTCTACTGTGATTGAGGAGAAGGAGCTATCTGTTGAGCGGACATTAAATATCGGCGGTTGAACTCCTCTGTGCATCTAGTGAGCGGCGCGGCACGGCGCGGTGGGCGCCGAGAGGCACTGACCTGCTCGCGGGGAGTGCAGGCGTCGCCGACCTTGGCCGCGGCGCGCAGGAGGCACGGGGCGACGACCGGGCCCTGCGCCCATCCACGCCAGCGCCGCGCCTCGCAATACAAGGACGGCCATGCCCTACTTCTGGCAGCCTTTACTCTTGGAAACGGAACCACTTTACTTTCTCAGTAAATGCGACAAAAAACAAGATGGGAACATTTTTTTGTTCGGTTACGATATCTTAAACATTACAAGTACTTTAGGAATTATTTTAAGTAAAACCAAGTAATACATTTACACTGATTTTATGGGAAGATTTTTAAAACAATTGTCAAGGATTTTTTCCAATATTCAATTTAATTTTTAATTTTATTTGATTTCACGATTGGAAGCAGGTAGTAGTTTAAATTAGTATGGAATTATCGTTCAACAAAATTGATCTAACTTTAGAAATTCAATGAATTCTTGAATCTCAAAGGGATAGTTCGTTATTGGCGTCCCACACGATCATGTACAAATTATGTCTGGAAGTGCGTTGGCCCCGCTCTACGAACACTCACTTTCACCAGACGTTTTCAAAATCGCTATCAGCCAACCCTATCATCCGGCCACCGCGGTCACGGGGCGGGCACGCAGCGCGCGCGCTCTGGAAACCGTGCCACTTTTTCCCGCGATCCTTACGCACGAGGGGCGCACGCGTTTTCACTGACGCTCTCCAAAGGCGTCTCCTGCGGAGAGGGTGATCGCGGGTGAGGTGGGGTGCGCTAGGAGGATGATGTGTGGAGGTGGGGAGGCGGCGAGTGAAAGCCCAGGGCGCGCCGCCTCGCTTCGCGTCGCACCGCGAAGAAAGCGAAGCGGTTTTTGCAGCTGCGGAAAATGCGTGGCGGCCGCTCGCGAAACGCATGCGTGCACGCACGCGTCAGCGCGTTGCCGGACGCAGGGGGCGGAGCGGGGCGCGGCCGTGGAGCGACTTCACGCTCTGGCACCTTCTTTGAAATGTCTAGAGCAAAGATGGCCAAACCGGCGATCGCGAGCTAGTAGCTCGAGGGGGAATTTTGAGTAGAGCACCGTGGCACTTGTATTCTTTTTCTGTACTCATATTTATTAAAATCCATGTATTTACTAGAACTGTAAATGCAATAAGCAAATGTAAGATTTGAAAATAAAGTTCTTAGTTGTCCTGTTGTTTCATAGCCCAGAGAAGCATTAAAAACGATATGATTGCTCCCAAGCTTTATATGTTTGCTGGCCACTGCTCTCAGTCTAGAGCACCAACGTGCATGATTCATTATATTATAGCGACTTGCAAAGAATAGGCGATGAACGTTAGAAAATCGGCAGACGAGTGTTGTTTTTTATTGAGTTACATCGAAAAGTCGTAAGGGAGTAGAAAAAACTATGAAACAATACCAAAAAAGTAGAAGAAAGTAATCTAATTCTTATAACCTAAAATTTGGAAAAAAAATTAAGACTTGAAATTAGAAGGGGTACGTCGGGTAACTATCAGAGTAAAGTTATCGAAATGTTTTGGACCGTTTTATTTTATGTCTTTTCTGTAAATAAGTTAGCTAAATACAATTATTTTTGACATTTACATGCCATCTAACTAGAGTTTTTCCGAAAAACTATGATCAGAGAACGGATTTATGCAGACTCAAATATAACGAAATATGTAAAAATATATGTAGTTATTTTTAAAAATATGGACTTAATATTATGATTACTAACCTTTTTTTTATGGAAATGTCATTTTATATTACACAGAATATATGTATGTCAATAGACGATCGCGAGGGGGTCGCTATATGTGTCGTATGTGACAAATAAAGTAAGCATTGTTTTGAGAGACAAAAGAAAAAGATATAAAATTCGGATGCTTCCGAGTTTTTAGAAAAACATTCATTTGATTGAGCAACGCGGTGATGAGCGGGTCGACTCCTGATATATTTTACCAGGTTGAGGAAAGACTGTAATTGACAGTTCTATAAAATTAACTATCGTTTTTTATATTAGGATAGGTGTCCACCCGAGACGCAAGTGAGGGAAGTCACGGAATAGTATCGCCGGGAGAATTTGGCTTCCGATCACGGACATTAGGCTGGTACTCTATCCAGAAACAATATTCTGCTGCGTCGACGGAGAAGGTTCTACGGGGTGCCATCGAACGAAGAAGTGAAGAGCGCGCGAAGACCCACGAATGAATAACAAGGTTTTATAACTATTGTAATATATAGAAAACTGGTCATGACCAAAGATTGATTCATTTTTGATTACCATTATAAAAGATTATAATTTGTTAAGTTGAAAGAAAGCTATCATTCTTCGTTACGTGCAATCCAGCCTTTTAATAAGATTTTCAGATTCCTCGCCACTCCGTATGGTGGCAGATTGAATAATTGGTTGCAGAGTAAGTAGCAACAATTAGAACTTCAATCCAATGAACTGAGCTACACAACATAATTTTGGAAGGAGAGATATTTAAATTACGTAGGAATCATTAGATTTCAAGTGTAACCTTATCCTGGCGCCCAAATTACATTTATCAGTAATAATTATGTTTTAAAATGTCTCTCCAAGTGAGGCTTGCTTTTTAAATAGAAAGACGGGGCTTGTTTCAAATTGGCACCAGTCAACGTCGGGCATGTTTCAATATGATAAAAAATGACTATGGTAAAATAATATTGTATTGTTAGTTGATAAACCTTCATCTTTAAATTCTGAAATGTAACTTGTATTTTCGCACTGGCTGATTGTGTTTCTTTTGACATTTCACACTGGGTTAATAGAGAGATTATTAGAACTGGTCCAACACAGCATTTTGACAGGAGCTTTACAAGTTGAATTCTGATGTCCAAACCTGTGAAGTCGTGCGATATTCTGTTGGCAGCCTCAGAGGGAAGGAGAAGGGGTAGTGTGGATACTGAAACGAGGTGCGTTTCCCACAGACCATCGAGGTCTCAAGGTCATTTGTCAAACAAATCCAATAGTTCATTCATGACTTGAAGACAGCACTTCAGAAGTGCTGTCATAATTTTAATTCCATTTCTCAACACACCATCAACACTCAACATCGTTTTAATTATGATGATACAAGGGTTCTATGTATAGAACCTAACAAAAGAAAAAGACTAATATTAGAAACTTTACATATAAAAAGCAATGAAACTATTAACTCTGTTGTTGAATCTAACGTCTTCACTAAAAGTTATGACAGTACCTTACTTGCTCTTAGTGAAACATAATATTGTATATTATTTGTATCTCCTTACAAGCATTCAGTTTTGTAATGTTTCCAGTGCTTACCTATCGCTTCCTTATTCTTTGATAATTTTAGAAGTTTGTTAAGTTCCTGGTTGTACTTGAATGATAAGATATTAGAATGTCTCGACAATGGTTTTTGATGTAACCTGACTAAATTTATATTTTATTACAAACTTTAAAATAATGTTGCTATATGTATGAATTACCAAAGATTTATATTTATGTAATTATATTTACCTTTAATGTTATGTATTTTCTTCATGTTTGACGCAGATGCATTACACCAAATTGGGCATGCATATGTAAGTGATGATCTTATTATTGCCTTGAATATTGATATACCACAATCTATTTGTAATTTTGAAAATTTATTAAATTTTGATATTTTTTGGTAAGTTTTATTTGCAATATTTTGAATTTTTAACGAAATAGAGTCCTAAATATTTAATTGGTATATGATTTTCTATCCAGGGTATATTTATATTATTTATTTTGAGACTGGGGGGATTAGTAGGTCTGCAAAGTGTAAAAATTTTTGTTTGTGTTTTAGATGGATTAATTATTATTCTCCATTGTTGAGTCCATTTAATATATAAATTTAAAGAACTTTGAAGAGTGTTTCGGGCATTTTGTAAATTTTTGTGATACGAAAAGAGTGCAGTGTCGTCTGCATACAGCGCTTTGGTGGTAAAAGGAAGGTGTGGAATATCTGACATATATATATATATATATATATATATATATATATATATATATATATGTAACCGTCACGTATCTACCTGACTATTTCGTAGTACGCCGAATTACAGAAGTAAATCTGTTATTTACTTGTTTCGTGACGTGTGATTACACCGTCACACAAATCTGAGAATACCTCAAATTATGGATAATTCCCTATCGGTGGTGGGTTCGTCTTTGCTAACTAATATTCATTTAACAAACAAACACAATTTCATAGTTTTAAAGAACAAGTAACATATATTCTTTCCAATATGATCCTTCGTACACTCACGTTCACATATTCTCCTACGTGATTACTTTTCCTTTTGATTACACAATGGTAGCTAACTCCCTACCTAAACTGCAGTTTTCTGTAGAATAATAGTGACTCTGATCTACATTTACACGAAACAAACAGTAAATTAACTTCTCAAAACAAATTATCTCTTAATGAAACCCACAATTCACAAAAAATACAATATTATATTTACGAAACAATATACCAAAATTCACTAATACCTTTTCAATCTTAAATAATACTACACTCAATATTTACACTTAATATTCAGCTTCTGCGTGACTCTCGAGTGCAAATTCTGTTTTACAAAGTCTCTTGACTGTTCATGAAATAACGTTTTACCAGAAACAATTTAACAGCTTTCATTCATGTTCAAAACCTTTTACATAGACAATTCCTCTTAAATGATTTCAAATAACATCAAGTCAATTATGTATGAATTTAGATAAAGAATTATACACAAGGACGACTTTTATCAATAAACATAAAATTATTTAGATCTGATTTCTCTTACGACTGCAAAATAGATTTACTGGTTATCAAGACTAATATTTAGTAAAACTTGTCCGATCAATGTCTGTTACTGAGGAAGCTCATATTACAACGTTTTAATTTGTGCAATCATAATTCTATCTTGAAAGTTTTCCAAGCTGCAATTTAGTAAATATTCTTTCTGCTTTTCTGTGACTCACGACCGGCGAATTCTCCAAGCTGGTCCGCGCTGAGTAGACGGCTGTCGCGCGACGTTCACGCCCCAAGGTCGTCGTTGTCCTGCGACGGTTCGTGCGCTGCCTACCGCGATGGAATCGGAGTATTTCCGTACGCCTTCTCCTCGTTGTACAGCCCAGTTAAACCACAGCTTACACGAAGGTGATGGTCGCGTTAGAATGCGAGTCCAAAACTCAAATTATAACTTTGTTTTAGTGAAAGTTGAGCTAGTTGTTGAATAAACTATGCTTTTCGGAATTATCAAAATTCTCCAATAGAATTTTCGAAATGAAATCCCATAAATAAAAATGAAATAGAATAAAAGTAGAATAAGTAACTGCTCAAAACTAAAACTGAAAAAGCTGTAACAAAGAAACAGAAACACGTCCTATGTTACAAAAATCTCTTCTATATTCCAGCAACGAGAATGTAGCAACGTGGTTTTAAATTCATTTTAGTCCACTACCACTGTTATTCTTACATTCGTTGCATTACTTGTTTAATATTCCTATCGAATTTTACGTAATCTTGACATATCACAGTGATTAATCCCATGAAAAATACTTAGACAATTACCTTTTAATAAAGCTTCATTTCTGGTATTTTCCACGTGTCCCTCGTCGGTTGTGTGGTGGAATAGTACCCATCTAATCACTTCAGCGTCTCGATCCGGAAAGAAAGTAATCTCGTCCGAGTCAAGCCTCATGCCACATTCGCATTTCTACAAAAGTTCTGATTGGCTAGGGCGAAAGTACGTTCAGAAATTCGTTTCTAGGTAACGCCATCTCTTCGCTACTCTAGGAACTATTTGTAGGGCAAGATGTCGGGTATTGTCACTTCAATATTTCTTTTGTCATGAGTGTAGCCGATGACAAGCGGTTACAATATATATATATATATATATATATATATATATATATATATATATATATTAAAAAGTAAAGGAGAGACAGTCGATCCTTGAGGAATCCCTGAGAAGATGCGACGAGAAGTTGAATAAAATGTGTTAATTTTGACACAAAACTTACGATTATATAAATAGCTTTTTATTATTTTGAATAAATATATGGGAATTCCTATTGAATGTAATTTATTCAATAATCCTGAATGCCAAACTTTGTCAAATGCTTGTGCAATATCCAGGAAAATGCCAATTGTATGTTCCTTTTGATGAAAGTTTTGAGCTATTAATTCAGAAACACGTAGTAATTGGTGAGAAGTCGAATAATGAGAACGAAAACCAAATTGGTAATTTGGAATGGCTTGTATTAAGTTAATGTAGGATAAAAGACGAAATTGTAATAGTTATTCAAAAATTTTTGATAATGAAGATAAGAGACTAATAGGTCTGTAGTTTAAGGGAAGATGAGGATCCTTGCCTGGTTTACATATGGGGATCACATAGGCTAATTTCCATGATTGTAGAAAACAAGAAATTCGAAGCATTGAATTGAATATATTAGTTAGCTTCGATAAATGAGGATCCTTGCCTGGTTTACATATGGGGATAACGTAGGCTAATTTCCATGATTGTGGAAAATAAGAAATTCGAAGCATTGAATTGAATATATTTCTTAGCTTCGATAAAATTTGTAAATTAAGTTCTTTTATTATTTTGTTTGTAATAGAATCATAGCTTGATGTTTTGTGAATATTCAATTTTCGTGTTATTTTTTGAACTTCTAAAGGAGAAATAAATTTTATTTTTGAAGGGACTGAATAAAGTGGAGAAGAGATGAAAGATTCAACTTCGTTATTAAATATTTGATCTATAATAGGGTTAGGGGTAAAAGACTTTTCTAGTGATTTGCAATTAAATTTGATTTTTGAAAATCAGTATAGGCAGATATAGTGCCGTTATTTAATATTGTGACATACCAATATGTGACTGAATATGGTACAATATTTATTATAAATGGCGTAAATTATAGGGGATAAATATATGTGAATATGCTAGCTAGCAACGGTAAGCGAGCCGTCTCAAGGTCAACATCTTCATGCAGTGACAATCGCGGAGACGGCTAGTTCATTTTGTATAGAATTTAGGGATTGGCCGAAAAAGCAGTGACAGTCGTGAAGACGGCTAGTTCGTTTTGCAAGAAATTTAGGGATTGGCTAGGTACGAAAGTACATCAAGTGTTATCTGCAAATAAACAATCGAAAAAAATGGTCCGAGTTTTGCAGGGCTGAAAGAATACGAGAGGCATTCATTCTGACTGATGCCGTGGTCTTGAACGGATCGTGCTCCAATTAATGTTAGGATTTTTTTGGGGACTTGTAAGCATCTACTAGGGAATAGATATTGATAGAACACCGAATTTGAATACTAAGTGTGACAGTAAAACTTAAAATATTTCAAGTGAACGAGTTAGAAGGACATTGAGGGCTTAGGCGAAGTTATCAGTAATTGGACTGGAATGCTAGCAGCAGATAGTTTATTGATCTGATGAACGGTGGTTGAAGTGTGCTTCCGAGAAAAGAAGAGAGAAGATGGTATCTGGACCTGAGGACGGCGACGTCGGAGATGAATAAAGATTCACTTTTCCCCATAGCACGTCATACGCAGTTTTTAACTGTTTTTTGACGTAAAATAAATAAATAAATAAATAGATGGTCCAAAAGCGCGCGAAGACGAATACGACATTATAAGGTTGGAACCGGTCATGACCAAGGTCTTTTTTCATATTGGGTAAAATTATAAAATACCAAAATTGTTTAATAAATTTCCATGTTTTGTGAAATGAATACATGATTCTCATTGAACCAATTCTAGCAACGAAGTAGCAAGATAGAAATATATTCGCTTTTCAGGTTCCTCGACCACTCTGTATAGATGGCAGATCGGATAATCATCTATTGGCATACAATAGTGATTATTACTATGAAACCCATCGAACCAGGTAGCCCGAAACTAATTTATTATAATTAGAGTTGAAGGTTGACGTGTATAATAGTATTAGCGTAATCTTTTCCTGGCGCTCATTTATACAAATTCGGAACGGATTACGTTGGGATAAATCATCAATATATTCAGTATATTTCATATTGGTATAGGGAAATAGATTTTGTTAATTTTTTAATTGTTGACCATTGTGGTCTGCTATTAGGATGTATTTGTGCAATGTAATTTTGAAATTTGTCTAATTCATATTGGTCGATAAGTAATTTGATAATGCGTGATAACTTGTTCTTTTAATGTCAGGGCGACGAGTTTGTTGCCAGAATCATCTTAGGTTATGTTTGGATTTTATAAGATTTAAGATACTTATAGGGAGAGATCGAGTATGTATGTACGGTTTAATGTATGTACTAGAATATTTATATGCATCTAGAATTATTTTAGTAAACTTTTCGATTTCTACATCAATTTTTTGAGTATTATCTAAGTTTTTTGGGAAGTTAAAATTTGATTCTATATATGAACGATATGTATTCCAGTTTATTCGCATGTTATGAAGAGGATAATTAATTTTTAAAAGTGAAGAATTAAAACATATTTTAACAGTTAGATGGTCAGAATCTAATTCAGGAAGTGGAGATTGAAAGAATTATAAATTGAATTTTTTGTAATTATTATATCTAAAATATCTGGTATTTATTGTTGTGATTAGAGTAATAGGTTGGTTAAAGGGAGCATGAATGTCTAAATTATTTTGAATTACATATTGTTGTAGACGAATACCCTGAGGATTTGTTGAGTTGCAACCCCAAGAAGTAGTTTTGCTGTTGAAGTCTCCCATAAGAATAATTGGATTAGAAGATTGTAAAAAATTGAAATTTAGGAAATTTGTTTGGTGGTTTAAAATGGAATATAAAGAGTAAATTATTTATTTTTAAAAGTCAGTTAGGAAAAAATGTTTTTATAAATATAGAATTCTTAATTATTATTGCTACTCCCCCAGAAGCATGATCAGAGATTCTATCATTTCTATAAATTTTATAACCTTTTAAATACATCTTTTCTTTAGGGGTTAGATGAGTCTCAGAAAAACATGCTGTCAATATTATGGTATGATAAAAAGTGATTAAAAATATTTTGTTGTCGTTTTGGTCCATTAGAGTTCCAGTTTAGTAGTGTTATATTTAGATTTATATTGTACTAATGGCCATTTAAAAGTGGGAGTAAGAGGTTTTGTAATAAAGTTTGAATTTGTGGGATAATGTAGAAATAATTTGTTGAATTATGTTGGAAATTAAAGCTGTGTAATTTGAAGTAGAAGGGTTTTGTTTTAATATATCAGAGTAAGAGAATTCGTATGATTTGTGATTATAAATTGGAGGTGTAGGAGTATTTGAATTATTAGTTTGATTTGGTTTCAGTAAATCTTTATATATTGAACAACCTTTGTAATTAGCAGAGTGATTTCCGAGGCAATTACAACAAATAGGAGGGGTTGATTTTGGAAGAGGACAGTTCGAATAATGGTGGTTTGCAGTACACCTTACACAATGTGGGATTAATCTACAATTGGCTTGTGTATGGTTGAATTTTTGGCATCTCTTACATTGAATCCGTTGGTTATTGGATTCTTTTGCTTGAACTTTTATACACTATGAAAAAGTTTTTCTAAATTGAAGATTTTAGAAGCTTCTGGACTTTGAGTAAGTTCTATTGAGCAAATTTCTATAGGTTCACGTTGTTTGTTAAATTATCTGTGTAACTTTTCCACTGGATAGTTAAGTTTCAATAATTCATTGAAAATACTTTCATTTAAGTAAGTAATAGGTATGTTCTGAATAAAACTGTGATTGTGTTAATAGTTTAAAATTTATATTTTCTAAAATCTTCAATTGATTGAAAGATAATTTTGACATTATTTTTAATAGTTTTTGTTGTGAAATCATTTTCAACATTACCTTTTATATCTTGAAGAAAACTACTAAAGTTGTCAACTTTTGAAACAATTATTGGCGGAATTGAAACTATTGGACGTTCTTCGTCAGTGTCCTGTAGATCTGCTAATAGTCCATATTTATTTTGAAGTGGAATTCATGTTGTAATTAAAAGTTGTAGATCTTTTACCTGGTTGTTGTAGTAATGAAGAACCTTCTCTTTTCCGTGTTCTTGACTCACTTTCAGCTTGACAATTTGACGAAGTAGTTGCTGGTGGGAGATTGTGAAGGATCGAATTAACTGGAAGTAATTCTGTATAAATTCACCTTGTTGAAGTACATGAGTTGATGAATTAGATAAATTAATCATTTGGTCTTGAGCATAGGTAATGAAGAATCAAATGTTGCTGATGTTCTGTGAAGTCATAGTTATTTTGATAATATACGCCAGGAATTGTTGAGCTTTCATTTGCAGATTGTAAATGTTCTGTGTCGAACAATATCTTCAGTAACCATTAACGAACCTTGAATTTCGGCATTCTGTTGTATACAAGGTATTATCTTGAGGCATGCCAATGGCAGCAATACTAGCAACATTCTGTGAACTGGTTGTTTGAAAGGACATATCCTCCTTGCAGAGGATCGATGCACTGATGTTAATTGATTTGTTTGTTTGTTATCAATTAATAGTCCGAATCAATGATATGTTAACACACCCGAGTAAGATAAGTCACTTTAAAATAGAAAAGTTCAGGAGAATATTTGATAAAATGTCACCATTCATACAAGGCCTCCTGAAAATACCCGAATCTCGTCACAAAATTACTCCGGATGCAGCATACAGAAAAGCACTTGACTATTCAATGCTTCAACATCCAGGATATTCATCCATAAAGCAAATGGCCACCTACGGGTTTGCCGTTTGCATGTGTAATTTCTTACCATCTGATCCATTTTGTCAACACTCCCTTTGTACTTGTTGTAAAATTGTACAATGTGTTTTCTTTGCGTTATTTTCATCTACTGCTTGATCATGGTGCATGGTACTGAGCAGTATTACTACTTTATTTTTCTTTGTAGCGTAGCTGACCATTGTAGTACTTCATTGAAACAAAAAATTGAAGAATTTACTTCACGAGAAGTAGTGACTTTCATATCATTGGGAATCTCCGGTATGTTTGGTCTAAGTGTGCCAACAATTGTAATTTTCTTTTGGAGAAGATCTTGGTCCAAGGAAACACTGGTAAAGAAATTGTCCATTGTTACGTTTCTCGACGATCCTTCAATGGTTTTCACTAAATTCTTCGCAACATTGGCACCCAAATTCATTTGTACAGGCTCATTCGGTTTCCTTCCCGAGTAGATGCAGCCATCAATGGCATACAAGGTATTTGCTTCACAAATCCAAAATATCTTTACTCCATATTTTGCTGTTTGTTGGGCATATACTGAATAAAGTTGCATCTCCCCTAAAAGGCATTAGTTGCTCATCAACTGTGAGAAAAGTCGCTGGAATAATAGAATTTCTGCAATTTTCAAGAAATTTATCCCAAATGTAAGAAATTGCTGCAAGTTTATCATTTTCGGCACGAATCTGTCTTGTTCTGCGATCATCAAATCTTATTGCTTTTCTAATGCTTTCGAATCCATTTACAGACATTGCAGCTCTGTATACAGGATTTCCTTTTTCATCTACAAGTAACTCTGATAGGTACATCCCAGTTTTTTTCCACACCAGCTAATAAAAGAATTCCTAAGAAAGCACTAATTTCACTCACAGAAACGTTTTTAGATTTTACTTTTCTGTGCTGAAATTCTTTTGCCTTCCAAATTTGTACAGACAATTTCTTCTATAATTTCATTAGAAATAAAGTAATTCCAAGCTCGTTTTGGATTCACAATAGTAACACCTTTCTTGGAGCCAGGGAGATCTTACATTGTTATGGGATGGAGTGCGGGAAGAAACTGGAGTTTCACAATTCCAAGCAGTTCCATTGCGACTTATAAAAGGTGCTGGATTTGAATAGCTAGGATTATTACTCACAGATGTGCCGTCATCAGAATCGGAAGTTGCAGTGCTGTCATCTTCACTCGCAGACTCGAAAGGGAACATAGTTCTCATCTACTTCTGAAACTTCACTTTCCCCATCAGTAAGCCACTCCTCAAGCCACTCTGTCACAATCTCTTCAAAATTTTTAGAGGCCATGATTCTAATCAAATTGACACTCGCAACCGCACTTCTATTACTACTGCTCTGGCACAAGCTCAGTTACCTCTAAATTGTAAAAGTGTAGCGTCAACAATCGGTGGCTATCAGCCTCAGTTCTAGGAAAATATAATGTGGAAACAAAGATAAGGAGTACGCATCGTTCCCCAAATTTTTACAGCTCAGTTGACAATGGAATATAGAGAACACCACCTAGGGCCCCAAAGGACCTGCTTATGCGTTCATGTAGTAAAGATGAAAATTTCACTATTACTCGGAAATAAATTAACCAATCCTGACGATTATGCAATCTAATTGTAGAAGGAAGATAATGGCAGGAATACCTAAGAAGGAAAGAATTTAGGATTAAAACGTTTTAAGTAATTTCCCAAATAATATTTCACAGGGCCTTAGAGGCCCTGCTTATGTGTTCTAGGGTTAATGAGGTTGAAGGTGTTTGTGCGTGAGCATTGACTTATGTTATTTGGAAGTTGTTAAATAACGTTGATAGAAATTCAGATAGTAGATCCATGTTTAGTTCTTTATGAATTTGCTTATTTGTAATAGACCAGGATACTTGTTTCTGGAACTTGTATATGGAATTTTTTCTGTATCGTTTTTAGCTTTTTATTTGCAATTACAATCCCTTTGCAGTTCTAGTTTGATATTGTATATCAAAGACTATTTTACTCATGTTGTCCGTGCCGTAAGTAACCAATGCTATAATAAGCAAGAATATATTCAAATTCAACCAATCCCAGATGTCTATCGCCATGTCATTATCACTTTGTTTACCTTTTGCTCTCCACTGTTATCACTTTGTTTACCTTTTTAAGATAAAGATAGCAATTACTTTAGGTCCATAATAGCTTGTAATCATCAATATAATGTGTCATAATGTGTAATGTGTCATTTTGGTTATATTTAAAACTCTGAAATATAATCTATTATTTAAGGTTCAGGACAGAAAACGACAAAAGAAACAGAGAAAGTGTGTGTAATCAATTTAAAGAAATTTAAAGGAAGAAAGAAAATACAAATGGACACACAAACTACAAATGAAATTACACGTATTTTAGGCAATTAATATGGGAACATTATATGTTGAAGAGTAAAAAGCATATGCTATCAAAACTATATGGAAATTTACAACCAAAATTATTCCGAAAAATACTTTAATGAGTACACAAGTGTGTTCAATCCATTCTAAATTGACGAATTTCTCTGCTAATTTAGCTTGAACATCTTCCATTTCAAATACTTCCAAGGAATACCAAGACATGGAAAACTAAACTTCCCACGACTTTAACAATTGTGTTTTTAATCAATGTTATCGTAAGTAGGTTTGTTGTAATTGCTTTTTGAAAGTTTTCTTAGTATTTATAATCGAAAAATACTTGAAATCATTTTCTGCATTAAACTGTTATTCATATTTTACTTGATTATAAGTTATTCCAGGAGGCAGTGATAACTCGGAGCTGAATGAAAGTTTCACATATTCCGGTAGCAATTTTGAGTAATATTTCTCTTTTTCGTAATTTCTGTGATTTTAATTATCCATTCGAATCGTATAATGTCTTAATTCGTTAAATAGTCAAGCTAAATATCACTCTAAGTGCTGAGTTAGCCGGTAAATTTACTCTTCGCTATGCGAGGAACAACCGGCTAACACAGCATTTCTCGTTATACTGCTTACGATAATACCACGAGTGCTTTTGAAATTGTAGATAAGTCCCTGTCATGCGAACCCAGGAGGGGATTTATCTGAGAATTTCCAAAGCACTAGTGTTATTTAATAGGACTATTCCACGAATTAAATTACGTTCAACAGAGTTCCAAAATGTGTCAAATATTGAAAATATCTGAAAGCTATGTAAAAATCAAAGAGATTTTGTTGTAGTACATAAGCGGTTTATTGGACATATACCAGTTCACTAGGCGAGAGATTCAGTTCCTTTGACGCAAAAAATTTCGTTCACCTCAAAGGAATCGGTTCTCTGCAATGCGAACAGTTGAACGCTGTGATACCACTCCATCAACATTTACAAGGTACATTGAAACGTTAGTTTTACACAAAACACGCATAGTATTATTACACTTTAATAGTAATTCTATTACTAATTTATTAGAGCTCTATTGGCTACTGCCGCTCCAAAATCACTGCTAGCCCATAATATGATTAATTTTATATTACTAGTTGGTAAATCGGAAGTTTATGGTGGATACTCTTCCTTTGATCCAGTGAACTGATTATTCATATTTTTCACACTAGATATCTAATTTTATTGCCAACGCAATT
This sequence comes from Teleogryllus oceanicus, assembly GCA_964035755.1. Taxonomy (NCBI): domain Eukaryota; kingdom Metazoa; phylum Arthropoda; class Insecta; order Orthoptera; family Gryllidae; genus Teleogryllus; species Teleogryllus oceanicus. The sequence goes on from CAXIVR010000009.1 coordinate 105,278,656, forward strand.
TTATAACCAACGCATTTTGACACCAAGTGGTCCGCGACGTACTGACGCATTCACCGTGCTACGTTCGCAACCCGACGGATTCACCGTGCTACGTTCCCGCGACCTGGTTCGGGACTCCGCTCTCGCTCCGGCGCTCTAGCTTTTTATAAACCTCTCTCACTTAAAAAAAATATATTTTGAAGGGAACACTCTCTTTTAAGACAATTTCTTTTAAAGGGTGTAGTAAATAAATAGACAAAAAGTAACTCATACATTGACTCGCATACATATTTTTGCGATGTATTGTGGGAATTGTTCATCTCGGTAGACAATACAAATTTAAAAGTCTTAAAGGGCGTAAAAACACACAAATTCTACACCAAAAACCACGCAATTTCATGCCGACACAACAAGAAAAATGTATCATTAACCGTTTCCACGTTTGATTGATTGATTGATTTTTTCGAGTTTCCGGGAGCGTCAACTGCTTTGGTCATTTAGTCCCCTTAGTTCAGTACATGTTTTTCTCGGGAGATGGTGATCTTCCCCTGCTGGATGGCGAGATCCGGCGCCGACCTACCGTCGGCTAGTGGGGTTTCCCCCTAACCAGCAGGGCACCGCTCCAGCCGGGACAAGCTCTAAGTTCCCGACCGATCTCCCGGAATATGTGGTAGTGTAGTGCATGTTATTGTAAGTGTGTAAGGGGAGAGGATAAAACAAGGAAGAGGAAGGACAGATTGTGCGCATTCCGTGGCCCGTTTGGTAGGGTACTACTCCGGCATTCGCCTGGTGTTGATCGGAGAAACCACGGCAAACTACCGATCAGAGCAGCCGGCCACTAGAATTCTCCTCCATACATCAATTCCTCCAGAATTCGACCTAGCTGGAAAGCTAGTGTCGTAAATCCTGCCGCCGTCAGGACTCGAACCTAGGACCTCGCGTTCAGAGGCGCTGCAGTGACATCAGTTGATGCACTGAGCTACCGCTCCCGGTCGTTTCCACGTACAATTAACTTTTGATAATACACAAACTGAGCGAACAACACGAGAAGTGCACAGAAAAATTACGTAAATAAATCAAAGTAGTCATAGATACTTTAATTAATTCATTTTTTCCATCATTTTCATTTCATTTTCATTTTCATTTATTCCATCATTCTCCTAGAATGGTAGATGGCCATGTAAGTGGTGTGCGTTCTTTGCATTAAAGTCTACAATGCTATAAATCGACAAATCAGTGGCAATATTGTGAAGTGATTTGCATTAAAAGACATAAGATGTTATGATTTGTAAAAAAAACGTGAAATATTGTGCAGTAATTAGTAATTGTTAAGTTCTAATTAAAATGTTTCTCAAAATAATATAAATTTTCCCCATCAAAAATGAACCATTTCTAATAAACAAGAAAACCGAATCATTCGGCAGTGAACTGGTATACGTATTACGGAAAAGGTCCTTAAAAATCAGTTTCATAAAAAAATGCTTTATTAAAAATTGCAAAAAGTTACGTTTTGAAAATGGGGTCCAAATATGGGTTGCACCTTATTTTTTAGAAAAATGTAATGAAAAAAGTAATGATAGGAAATTCCGTTACAATAGTAAAATATAAGCAAAAAATCGAAAAATTCACATACAAAAGTCACATCTCTCTCCCCACTAGCACTTTCTGTGCGTGCCCACCCATGACATGTGACAGTCTGCATCCAATCTTCACCATTTCTGTCTTCGAAAAAAATAATGTTAGCAAAACTAACAGGAAGCATCATCTTGTTGAGAGGGTTTTTGGGTTGTGGTCCTTCAAATTTCGAATCGGAATCATCCAGGAGTGGCTGTCTCTGATATTCTGAATCGGAGGATCTGGGTGAAGAAGGCCGACTTTTTTTTCTTGCTCTTTGATTTCTGAGTTTTTTACTCTTCCTTTTTTCTTTCACCCCATCAGCGCTAAACGGAAGCTTCCTTTTTGTCAATTTGGAGCGATCCTCATGGTTGTAGCTGGGACCGTTGTAGCTCCTCACGGACCTCCAGTGGGCCAGTAATGCTTTAGCTGACTTAAAATGGAATAATTATAATCTTCTATACTATTAAAAGTGAATTCAACGACATGTAATCGACATCGATATCACAAAAAGGAGTGTATGAATAGATACGGCATTTTTACAGGCTCTTCTTCTCGGTTTCACGCAGTGTCCTGGCACAGTTTGGTAAAGATTAATGATACACAAATACAGAAAATAAATAATATAAATAATGTCTTGTAGATCCGCCACGATCGAATGTCGCTAAGATGTCTTTGTTTATAATACATTTCGATAGAGGCCAGTAGCGGTGCGCAAAATCACGTAATAATATTCTAAAATTTTTAAATTCTAATCGCGTTCAATCGTTAAACGAACAATTTGTAGCACTATTGTTAAGTTTTGAAGACATTAACAGGCAAAACAAATTAAAATTGTAATACACTGTAGGTGGAGTGTTTGCAGTCGTCACAAAGTACAGTGCATTCTGCAGTGCTTCTGTAGTCAATGAGCTGTACATCTAACTTCGATTTAAACATAACTGCACTTCAATGACACGAGCTGGAAGGAGAGTGTACATTTGTTTACACGATGTCAGACCACATGATCGAAGGCTTGAAAGTGCATGAATTTATGCAAATATGCCTCCTACACGCAATCAGTTGAATCGCAGAAGGCAAACCTACGCTGCGAATAGAGCAGGAGAATGCTTGGAAGCAGCTGAAGCAAGAAGGGAAAGATCCAGATTGGCCGCAAGGTTAAGAAAGGGAAGAACAAGAGAGAATGTTGTAGTTGTCAGTGTTATTTCTCATTTCTTTTAAAAATTATATTACTTTTTCATACACATGGTTATTAGCGTTGAGTGCAAAACGTTCTATATTTCCTATCAATTCTTCTATCTATTTCTATTTCCCATCTATTTTTCCAAAGCATACCATCAATATATTTCAATTTCTTATCATTCTTGCAAACACATGCCATATTGCATACCATATCATACTCCATTGCATACTATATCATAAAAATATTGTTTGTATTGTTTATTGGTTTAATATATGTATATTATTAAATAATACAATTTTCTGTACAGGAAAGGATGAATGTAATGTATTATCATGAATTACTGGCCTTCATTGAGACGCGTATGCTTCCTCAGGGGTCGCTCTGAAGTGGAATTACAGAAACAGGAATTGCAGCTCGGGGACTACAGAAACTACATCTCAATTTTTGCCCTGGTTAGAAAAAAACTGAATGTGTATTTTCATACAATCCACAACTCAGCTACAACTCTGATATATCTGTAAATATTGGGAGTATGAATTCAATATGCCCATTCTGCAAGGGTTTAAAGTGGGAGTTTTTAATGAAACTCCAGGTTTGTGTTGTAAAAATGGAAAAGTGTACCTAAAAGAAATAAATGGTGCACCTGAGCCTTTGCTGGAATTGCTATACGGTAAAAATTCTGATGCACTGCATTTCCAGAAATTCATTAGAAATTACAATTCATGCTTTCAAGTGACATCATTTGGGTGTACTAGAAATGTGCAGGAAGGATATATGCCCGCTTTTAAGATCCAGAGACAAATTTATCATAGGATAGGAAGTATTCTTCCCGATTTAAATAAAAATCACAAATTTCTGCAAATTTACTTTATGAATGATCACCCGAATCAAATTGAAAGAAGATGTAAAGTAACATCTTCTTTCAACCATTGGGTACATATCAGAAACCTATTGAATTGATTAAATATTATAGCTGGAGAACTCATATCGCCATGGCTTGGGAGATAAAATTATTAATTGTTTGGGAAGTGAAGTCTATGGGGTACTTAATGTAGTAGTTTGGAACTGCCATTTGCATGTAAATTGGAATGCTTAATTGCAGCCTTCTAAGGTTATTGTTAGTTGTTAGTGCAGGGAAGTTAGTGGCAACGGAAGTTTCGATCATTTGAAGTTGGAGTTGTGGTGGTCGAGGTCGCCTGTAGTCTGCATTGTTTGTGGTCGCATAGTTATATATATATATATATATATATATATATATATATATATATATATATATATATATATATATATATTTCTTTGAATAATTGAATTTCTTTGAATAATACCTTGGTACTCCACACATTGTCGCAAGTGACGTCCTATTGTGTGAATCTCGAAACAAATAGACATCTAAGCGTATTTTTATGCAAACATTTTCATGATTTCTGAAATCTTGGATAGTTGTTGGCTAAACTCTTAATTCAATTGTAATTTTAATGTCTTATTTCACCTATTTTGATATTCTTTTGTTGAGAGCTTAGATTTAACAAACTTTTTCAAGTCAACTAATTGAAGAGTATGGTTATTCGCATTGTATGATCACTGAAGGTGTTTTTTCTAACGAATTTTCCATGGCTACTTCTTCATACTACTCTTACTTACCTTTTCCTCTTACTTACCTATTGGTGGTGCACGCTGCTTAGAAAGCTGATCGATTTCCATAAATTCATAGCGATTATTTAGAGACTGATACTATGGGGGATGAAAAGAACCTTGTAGAAGTTGCTGCTGCTGCTGAAAACGTCTTTGCTAAAGCTGTTGAGTTGTGTGCTTCCGAGTTGACCTGGAGGATGTACACATGACTGTGGAATTGCTATTTCACCAGAGGCAGCTCGAGTTCAGGTTGTACGGTTGCACAACTCTCAGATAATCGAAAAAGATCTTATAATATGTTAGGATCATACTTTTCCATTTAATGACATTCAACATTGAAGATATTGCAGTAATATCCATGAATATGAAATCATTTTGAAACCAAAGAGCGCCCAACGAGCTCTTTCTCCGGCGTTTGGTGCTCTCCCAGGAGTGCACCATGCCACGCTCTTGACTATTACTGCGATTACTGCTTTACTCTTTGATCCCATGCTTCAACTCTTTATGTCTCTCACGGTGTGTGCTTATGTCTCTCACCCTTTACGTGTCTCACGGTGTGTGCTTCGCGGCAGCCAGTTGTTATGAATATGAGAGTGTGTAGAAGATCATTCGTCATTACAATATATACCAGGGTAGTGACATTTTTTAAATAAAAGTTTTGTGTTGAGTGTGCAAATAATCGCTCTTGTTGCAAAATGCAGGAGTGGGTTCACCGTATTTTCGAAACCAAGTTTTTTTGTTTTGTATGAATTCTATTACCGGCAATTGTCTCAATTCACAACTAATACAAAAACTCGGGTGACCACTGGAAATGAAAGCCAAAACCACTTGCTCGAGAGATGCATATACCTGGCACGGACATCATGCATAAAATTATGTACGGAATGTTACAATATAGAATTTTATTAAAATTGTTTTTAATTAATTTACATGAATTGCTTACATTTTATTATGTATTATTCTTCTAAATTTGAGAAATTACACTTCCGTCATCCGATGGCGCTGCAACCTCCAATTTGTTGGGGCAACAGCCGCCACTGCATTTCACTGTTGCAAACTCTCTTTATTTAGATATTTAGTAATTCATCAGTTGAGAAAAAAGTGATTAGCACACATTTTAGTTTAACTGGTAATTATATAACACTTTTCAAAATAAATGTAACAGTGTGGAAACTTTTAAATTACTTTGGAGTGCGGCGGGCCTCGCAGGTCGAGAGCGCGCCGCTGACCTGAATAGTGCTTGATGCTCGTGAGTCCAATGTCCGATTTCCAGGCTCTTTGGCACTCACGTGCGTACGACAAGTGTGTTGCATCACCTGGTGATAACATTCAAATTACTTAACCTGGTATTTTTGTAAGCAGAAATCGTAAGACTGCGTGTCCGAAATCCACGAGAGCGAAACACAATTAAAAAGACGGCATCTGCTACGTGAAGATGAAAAGCTGACAGAAATGATGAAAAATTACATAATATAGAAGTAGAGGCAAACTTTAATAGCAGTGAAGTAACTGTTGTGTAAATATTTGCGGAGAAATCACGAAAACGACATGTGGTTGTGGGAGTGACATTGTGGTCATGCGTTATTGAGCAGGCAGCCATGAGGTATTGAATAAGAAGTAAAGGTGAGCGAAGGAAGGCGCAAATGAAGCGGTTCCTGCGATAGCAACAGAGAGGCAGTAGTGGAGACAAAAGAAATGGAAAATGACATTTCGGTTTTGGTTGAAATGTTAACAGTGGAGATGACAAATAAAAGAAAAACCGTAATAAAGGTTAATGGAAAAAAGTATGCATATTTTACTTCCACAAACTTGCTCTGCAAGGATAAATGGAATCCACCCTCTAATGATTCGTTCACACTAGATTTAAAACTTTCATTGAAATTACTACGAAAATGATAACATCACAGTTTGCAGGCTCTTAAGAGCGTTAAAAATATCGTAACTTCGTTATATCAATTTTATAAGTGTAGGGTATACATATAACAAATTATACATCGAATGGAAAGTTAAATAAACTGATGTTACTTAAATAAACCAGTTTGAAAAATTAATTATAGTAATTTCTATCTAAAACATTTCAGTTTAATTAAAAACAAGGTAATAACTAATATTATTTCTGGAAGTAGAAAAAGAGGGTTTTTATAAGTGGTTCTGGTCCGGACGCGGACAGTTATCTTAGTTATGTGTTGTGATCTAATATTATTGTACAAAATAAATAAAAATTAATGATTTGAAAATGTTTTGTATTGCAGGTATTCTCTTTATTAATGTTTAAATTATTACAGCTAATTATTTTTGATTATTGTAATACCTTCAACTACTGTTACTACGTCGTAAAATCTGAAATAATTGCCTACACAGTAAGTGTAAAAAGAATCTTGCAAGTAACATTCTTATTTTCCATTGAAACTCCACTCTTAAAACACAACTTAAAAAACATTTAAAGAGAAATTCTGAAATTATTTATTCTTCTCATTGCCGTGGTTCCTTTCTATTACTTTTCATCCCTATACTATAGTAAAGTAAAGAAAAGTATTGGAATCACCTCAAGAATACGTACGAGAATTTCCTGTCATAAAAACGGTGTTTAAGGTTATTTCGAGTTTTAATTTTACACGCACGTCAGGATGAAGATCCATTTCTGATCTTTCAAAGATGGTTAAGATTGATGTGTGTGTCGAGGAGATATATGCAATTTTGTGCTCCAAAATCGGTATGTCTTTATGGAAGTATGTGTCTCTCAACCCTCTGTCATATTAGAAGCTTATTGGTGAAACAATAAACACTTTAGGAGTAAAAAAGGAAATTTTGAAAACTTTAAGTTCAAATTTATTTTTGGACTTGTTCCAACCTTGATATTAAAGCAAGAAATTTCCTTCTAAATACAATTTATCCTTCATTTGTAGATCTTGAATTGATGTCATACCCCTTTTTAAAAGCAAACAAACAAGTAGTTGTTGAAAAATAACACTTAGGAGGAAATGTTTCGGAATGCCGCGCATTCCCCTAGCTTTTTGACGCTATGAGTTAAGATCAGTATTAATGATTGAGGTATAAGAGATGACAGGATCTAACCTTTCCTGCCTTTTCCACTCTCACTTTCTCTGCTCAACATTTTTTATTCTTTAATTATGTTCACAACGTGGTGGGTGGGATTTTCCTTCTAAGCCCTTAGCGATCTCTATCTTCTTTAATCCTTTTTCCACTTCCTTAACGGTCACTACCTTTTCTGCCAACGTTACAGATTTGTGAGGTCCTTGGTTTTGACATCATTGCTCGATATACGCAATATCAGAGAAGAAAGAAAAATTTAAATAACATTCAGACGGAACATGAAAATTACTACACGCACTACTGAGAGATCGCGGACGGCTATTCTCAAAGCGAAACTTCAAGGACACTGTACCCGACTTTGAGGGGATTGTGTTACTACGTCGCACCCTTATCCCTTACCTTGGCGGTAGGGCTAAGGGTGGGACGTTAACCGCTTTCGGACGCTGTCAAAAAATCATGTTCCCTCTAGAAGGTTAAACTTGCAAAGCCTCGAGTTCTTTCATATAGACTATGAGGGAATATGAATACTAAAGAAGATCAGTTGCACGGCGTTCCCCACAGGCGGACAGACATACGTTTTGCCGTCAATCAATTTTTTGGTATCAAGGACCTCCAAAACCTGGATTCTGGCTACACCACGTGTTAGGGTAGTAATTTACTACATATAGGAACATTATTTTCTTTTTCCTTACCAGGGCTCAGGAATGGGAGTTTTTCTGTCGAAAAATCACCAATTTCCGGCGAACGATTACAATACTTTCTCTTCTTACGAAATAAGGCGAGGAAATAAAACCAATGAAACATTTTTAATTTTGGCTGAAAAGTCAAATATTTGAACGAATTATTCTGCCTATTCGCATACTGCGCGTACCAACTGAATTCTCAATAGGACTTCTTTGCGTGGCTGATAACGACACAGCTGACGTCCTGCAGTGACGATGCTCTTAAGAAGTGGCCGCCCGCCTTAAATATTTGATAAATCCTGATTTATCAAATATTATTAAATAGTTGCTGCCACGACACACCTGTGTGTCGTGGCAGCAACCTTTTTTATATTCTTGGTATGTAAAGAACTGTTGTACCTAATGTGTTACCTGTACTATATTACTGCAATATTCTTGACTTTTTTAGAAATATTTATTTTGTTGCAGTTATACAATATTACTTGGTCTGTTGTTCTTGAGAAGTGTGCGAGCTAATTTACAGAAGACCATTTTGTGTGGTTTTGTTCAGTAGGATTTTTGCTGCTGCAGGCTACAAGTTTATCAAAAATCGAATTTTTAGGTAGTAAATTATGAGCGTATCTATTTCATGACTCTTTTTAAGAATATTTTTATTACAAATTAATTGAAATGTTGTGCCGTAAGGATCTACAGTTCTTTGGTCGAGAATTTTAAACGAATAAAATAAAAATGAGGTAACTTATTACCTCCCTAAAACCATATCCTAATTGAAAGTTTCATCCACGATTTATCCAAAGTGTTCATACTAGTGAGGAATTACTAAAATGAGAGAAGAGTTTGGAAAAAAAAAATGTTAATAAGGTGTTAAATGGAAGAAATATTCAGCAATAATTACTAATGTCAGAAATATACCGGAGAAATAAGTGAAAAGGGACTCTTAGTAGGCGAAAAATGAAGGGTTGATCAGTTCCTATTTCAAATGGAATAAATCTTCTGAACATCCATCTAAAATGGGTAGACGCAACCAACCAACGTTCATGTTCAGACAGGAAAATCGACCAGAAACAGTTTACTAATTACCACCTTGTTGAAAAATGTAACAGCGTTCGAATGAAAACATCTCCACTTTCAATTCACCATTTCAAGTAAAGAAAATGAAAAAGGGAAGGAACTGTTTGATTAACTCGAATTCTTATATAGCAAATTTAAAAAACAAAAGGAGGTCGCATGGGGCAAAAGAGAACAAAGAGACAAGCAGAAATGCGGAAGTTAAATCACTGCTTGTTAACGAACAGGAACAAGTGAATTAGACATGAATGAACAATCAGAAAATTATTCAGAGACCTACGGTATTGTACAGTAAAATTGACATAATTTCTCTTTGGAGTACATTAATAGTCATTATAAATTGTTTCACGAATCTCTTCAAAAAGGTTCAGAGACAAAGAAAAATTTGGGAATTTCTCTTTGGAAACATTGGGAGCGGCTTTAACGCTTCACGCTCCGTGGTCCAGTAGCCCGATTTCCTCGAAAGTCAGCGCGCCAGGCGGGTATCATCCAAAAAGCACTTGAGCTGAGGGCGCCCCTTTCCTTCGTGAGCGAAGATAATTGGCTGTGTATTCTGTTTTGAGAGCACTACGAACAACACTCTGCTTTCACGTTGCGCAACTGAACACTACATCGCGGCGAATCCCTTCCCTTCCCATAAAAACTTTGCTGACTGACGGAAGGTCAGAAGTCAGACGAAGCATATTGCCTTTCCTGTGGGAAGGGGAAGTTTGTTTTCTACAAAGAAGGATCCACCTCTTAAGAACAATGATTAATTGTTGTTCGAAATATCGAAGTTTATTTGCAAAGTGTTCAGGTTTCAGAATCTTATAAATATTACATACTCAATTCTCTTTGAGAAATGCAATTTATTAACCTTGGTACTTCCATAAATAAAATGTTGCCTATTATTATTAATAATTATTTTACACAGGCTGTTTTAGTTTTGTTCATTACTTTTAACTAGATATAGTCGGCTGGGATTTTAGCTCGCATCCTCTAAATCTGTCTGATAATTATTTGAGAACATTGAAAGTTCAAACATTTTATAAGACACGTTTAAATGTATCTAACTATTCTTATTATTGCAGATCAAAAAAAATGTTTTGTATTATAGGTTCAAAAACTTCAGTACAATTCCAGTCTACCACATTTGAACATACCGTCCACGTTAAGGCATCATTAACACATTTTGGAGTGAGCATTGTCTTACTCTTTCCAGCCATTTTTTGCAGGTAAACGATTCGATATTTCGCTGGTTTTGTAGTATGTTTGTCTTGACATGTGTGTTTTTGATATGCATTTGGTTAATGGTATATTTTATAGCTTTGAAATGACACAATAATGAACACACGCATTCTTTTCTCCTTGTTCACGTACACATTATTTTAAGATGAGGCACGTCCTGCGCCACGTAGAACCTAGTACGTTATCAATTACTTCGCCGTTCCTGTCTTCACTTTCTAAAATTGCCGTGAAGTGAGAGTTGTTTCGGGGATGTCCAGATGCTGTCTTACACAGTTACTGTGTGAAAGGAAATCTCTCGAAGAGTTTATTCAGACGGGGAGATGCGAGTGACGAAGTCGGAGGCACGCTGCCCCCTCCCCCTGGCGGGCAGTGCCATTCGGAGACCGAGTCACGGTTCCCGCTGCCGGCCATCCGGCGACGTTTCCCCGGCAGCGCGTGACGGTCGAGATTTGCGACACGAAAGGTCGACACAGGTCGGCGAGAGAGTTTGGGGTTCCACTTCGCTTCCAAGAACCATTCAACGTTTGAAATAGTAGTTGGTTCAGTCATTACAGCAAGAAGAGCTTGCGACCTTAGGTTTCAGACATAAAAACGAATACTCCAGCAATGTCACTTGTTGAAGCTACGCAGCCGAACTATAGAAGTCACTGAGGATTGTAAATTTACTTTTTTCTGGGAATACGTTTAACCTTATGAAACATCAGACTGAAATATATTTTTTTGTATACCAGCATTATAAACGAGGTTTTCTGTTGCAAGAAATCGTTCATAAAAGGGCCTTTTACAGCACAAATGATGACGTATTAGGTTTTACGGCACGAATGATTGCGTCATTACACATTCAGCCAATAGTAGCGAGAGAATCGTGGGGAGGTAGAAGAAGACGGAACAGCCGACCACCGTTTTCTCGCACGGATGTCAACAATGCCATCTTGAATTTGATTTCCAGAGGGCGTTGGATGTCAAGCACCCGAGACGTCAGAACAAAGTTGTTTCGCGAAATTAAGTTTGATTCTCGTGTAAATTTATAATGCTGTTATACAAAAAAATAGCGTATGCAACTCGTTTATAATGTTGCTTTATTGCATTCGTACAAATTTGAAAACTCGCTCCTAACGTCGCTCGTTTTCAAAACATGTACTCATGCAATAAAGCTTAACATTATAAACTAATTGCATAAACTACTATTACTATGTTTGAACAGAAAAATTATTGGCATTAATCGTGAATTACGACAATCGCGAGCTCCAAAAACTAAAACTGAACGTTAAAATTGAATCGAAGTGAATCAGGAGCAGCAAGTGCGATAAGGAGAAGGGCCGAGCAGAGTAATAGGAGAAAAAGCCGCGAAAGAAAGTTCACCCTTCAAAGCGACGTGCGTCCGCCACAGTGCTTAAGGCCTCCGTGGCCGGTGGCTGCAGAGGGCCCCGGCGCTGGGGCAAGGTCGGTGCTCGACCGCGGCGGCGCCCGTGACCCTGATGCCTCGCTTCGCGCCCCGCCCCGCCCCGCCTCGCCGCGGGCGCCACTTTCGTCGCGAGCGGAGAAAGCTCAGCGCCCGTCCGGCGCTCCGCTCGCCCCCGCTCCCCGCCGCCCGCGCGCGGCGCCACCACGGCGGCGGCGGTGGCGGCGGCGGCGGCGGCGCCTGGTCCGCGCCGCGCCGGCCGCCCGCGCCAGTCCGCGTCGCCGCCACGGCCAGCGCGCTCGCCCGCCGAGCCGCCACTCCGCCCAGCCACCGGCCCAGCCAGCAGCCGCTGCGCTGGAGCGCCCACGCCCGCGCCCACGCCCGCGGCGCGCGGCGCCGCCGCCGGCCGGCGCCCGCTGCCCCTGCTGGCCCTCGCCGCCGCGACGCTGCTCGCCGCGCTGCCCGACGCCGCCCCCGGCGCCGCCGCAGCCGCCACCGCCGCTGTGAGTGACCAGCGCTGCGCCCGCACGTGTGGAAAGTTTCGCGAGTGCCGTCAGCTCCAACGTGGAAAGTGAATCCTTTCACGGTGTTGTGTTCGCACCCGTCGCTCATTGTCCATGCAATACGTGAGTAGGTTTCTGGCGTGTCTCGCATCAAATGTATTGATGTTTGGTAAGGATGATCGTTTGAGGTTATGTTGCACTATTCTTTTGACTCTTTTACGGACTACCAACTTTTCTATTCCTCATCATCTCACTGGCAAGATTAGTTAAAACAGATAATTCCAGTTGTTTACAAGCCATGAATATTAATATGCAAGACATTTTGATTTTGAATCTGAAAGGTTCAAAGTACCCTGAAGTAGAATTCCTTCAAATGACGATCAGGAAGACAGATCGGGAAGAATATCAACGCATATAGGAGATATGCGATAATTCTGTAGAATTCGTCTTAAAAATTCCCACGAAACAGCGTACAAGATAAAATTGCAAAGTTACACAGCTAAATTTAAAGAAAAATTAACACGAAAATACCCTAACCTTTCTTATTTCCTTTCTTATCAACGAAAGTTAATAAAAAGTAATTGAAATTTAACATTTATAAAGCAGGAGCTCTCCAATTCAGGAACTCCCATATCCTCACCAATACTTAGAAGATTTGTAAGGGATTCATGAACATTTTTAGAGAGAAGATTTGAAGAAATTAAACACGTAACTAAAACGTTCGAAGAGAATTTTCAATTTCGAGGTTATTGAAGTGCCCTTTACTTTAGTGAAACAGTAAAATCCAGTTTGTAACTATTGTACATTTACTTATTGTAGTTATTGAGGTAGTTTCTGCATGTTGATGACCGTCATCTTTTTCAACCCAGTTACTGTAGTTATTCACAAGTTTGATAATTTATTTGATAAAACCAAGTAAACATTCAAAAAGCTATGTTGTTTTCCGAATATACATTCAAATATTTTATTTAATTGGGTCCTGTTTGTTATTGTTATAGTTTTCAAAATTAATTTACTCTCGAATTAATTTAAAATAATTTTTTTGAGTACATTAAAATGCATCTTCATAATTTAAGATTATCAAGTTAAGAAATCGTAATTTAGGGTCATTTTTAATCTTCAGAGATTATTTTGTTTGGAGGGAGGAGTAAATGCGAGTCTTGAAAACGTTTGAGAAACTTTGAACTGCAGATTATCGTTCCTTTGGCGAATCATTTCTATTTCAAATAACTTTATTTAAGTTTAAAGAAATCTAAAAACGACTTTTCCCCAGTACTAGCCAGAACCTTTCTTCCAAAGAATGTTGGGGAGAGTAGAGCACACGTCGGTTGCCAATAAACACGTCAAATGTGAGTGGGTGTCCGCTCGAGCTATAAATCAGAGAAATCGCGGAGAAAGGAGCTGCGTAGTGCTTGGAAATGGTTCACTGAGTTAACGAGCAGTTAAATGTATCTGATAGTTCTTCAATATTTTCTGCTAATTTTATTACAAGAACTACAGTGATGTGTCATGCTAAATGTTTTGGAACAAAGCGTAATTTTGGACAGTGTTATCCTTGGACTAATTCTAGATCATCCGTTTTATTTTAGTGTTCATAAAAATCGAGCTTTAATCTTGTTTTATTTTATGATTTGTTGACATCAATGTTTTAAGATGTTGGGAATCCCACTTTTTGAGTGGTAGTTACAGACACTATCCTTCACTTTGTTAGCTTTCTAGTTCGTTTTTGTTTCTTTTACCATCTAAGTGTCTCAAAACAGTTGGCAAAAGACATCGTTTCGGTGTTTTGGCGCGAATGTTTTTAGATTCATGGACCTGTAGCAATAAACCTTTACTTATATACAATTACTTAAAATACATATGCGTTAATACTTCCTTAAAATTAAACTTCAGAGTGAAACTGAAATAACTCGTGAGATTCGCACACCTGTAATTCATAAATACCTTCAAATTTCCTCACGAAAAATGGGAGCGATTCATGGTTCTATAAAATTCCTTCATTCATGGTACCAAACATTTTTTTCGGTTATTTATGATTCTATTAGTTTAACGGCACCGTTTAAGTTATAAAAAATATTTCGACGAAACATTCTAGAAAATTAGGTTCCCATGAATCTGATATGGAAGCATAACTTTCAAGACCTGCTAATTTGCGATAAAAACGTCTGTGAATATAAAAATCCCGAGTGGACGTGCACTTTCGCTTCTTTTCCAACTGGTTGCTACCGGTTCCATGCGGTTGAATGTGGGCCAATCAGGCTATAGCTAGTATTTCGTCACAACTAACATGGAGTATTAGCATTGCGATCTCTCAGATTACAGGCTATACCGTCACCAAAGTTATGTTTTCAGAGAATTTACCCGCTTCTCAAACCAATATACTGTGGTACATTGCATTTGATAGTTTAAATTCTGTAACAAACGTCTATTAAGTTACAATTATTGATTAAAGCAATTACCGGCAATCATTAGAATGGAAGGGCAACCGTTGCCATTTCTTCAAATTTTAAGACTGAATTTCAATCTTTACCAAAACACCTACAAACAGAACTAAAAGTTAAAGGAAAATGGGAACAGTACCGATAGCGATTTTGTAATGTCAACCTATCAACTTATTTTTATGATAAATTTTCTCTTCTATTTGATACTATTCTAAAGCGACCCAGATGTTCAGCTGATGATAGAGATAACAATAGGGAGAATTATCAGGAAGTGTTTACATCTCGCTGCAACAACTTCTGTTTCTCATGAGCCGCAGTAGCTAAGTGATTTCCTACTCACTTTACTTCTCCTTTCATAATAACTCACTGTACATCTAGCTATACATAAAGGCGAACCTATTCAGAGATTATTTGAGTAGTGAGTAGTATCAAAATAGTGAAAAATTACAAAATATCGTTCTGAATATTTCTCTAGTCTGATACCACAATGTCGTCTTCGATGTCGTCTTTAATTGAATAGTGAACTTGATCGTTAAAAGATCAGTCATCAGTAGCAAGTTTGTTTCAATTGTTTCGCAAATTATATACCGGAATCCATTAAAGCTACGTTCTCAGGTTCCCACCGCCGATTGGGACCAAGCCCGCACCATCAACATAATCACAGCGATGAAGGTTCCATCACCACCGTCATCGCCACTCACACCGACGGTAAAACATCGTCAAAGAGGACGTCCCGATAACAGACACCATTGCATTCCAATCCCGGTTCCTATTTCGGTTCTGATTCATCCATTAATAACGGCGCGGCGAATGTCTGGCCAGCGGTTATCGCGTGTTTGAGCTAAGCTGACTCCGACATTTTGTTTCCGAATTCTTTCGATTCCGAAACGTGGCGGGGATTTGGCGGAGACTAGCCATTCGCTGTTATTTCGACTCCAACTTCTCTTTCGACTCAACTTTGAGGAGAATTCTACCTCCTCAGCGGGTTTTCCGTCAGCGGAACACTACTCACCTGAAAAGGAGAAATGCCCCAAGTCGATGTGTAGGTTGGCTCCGGGACTCGCGTGTTAACGGAGGAGGGAAACCACTATCTCTAGGAATACAACTTGCACAGTAATCAGGGGACTAATAACCCCAGTAAGAGTCCTTACTTATTCCCTCTTTCGATTCCGATTTCGTCACAGGTATCAACGCGGCGGGTGTCTATGTCGAGTTCCGCCGAGTCCTATTCTGAATCCAACTTCTCTTTCGATTCCGATTTCGTCACAGATGTCAACGCGGCGGGTGTCTAATGTCGAGTTCCGCCGAGTCCTATTCTGAATCCAACTTCTCTTTCGATTCCGATTTCGTCACAGATGTCAACGCGGCGGGTGTCTAGTGTCGAGTTCCGCCGAGTCCTATTCTGAATCCAACTTCTCTCTCGATTCCGATTCCGACATGGACGCCGCCCCGTCGGCCGCGGGGGAGCGGGTTCGAGTTCCGGCGGCCGGATGCCACGCCCCCGGCCCTCTGCATTCCTGGCACTTTCACGCGCGAGGCAGCTGCTCGAGCGGAGTGGCTTGTCAGCCGGCCTTTCCCTGGACGCGCTCTCTCTGGCCGAGGAATTCCCCTCCCGCAAGGGGCTCTCCATCACAAGCGCTGGCGGGGATTCAGCTTTGCGAGTTCGTTTAGGCCTCATATGGACTTTCTGGGAAGGCCTTTTTTTCGTCATCAGAGAAAGAGTGCATCTCTTAAAAAAACGTTAATTAATTGCTTAGAAATACACAAAATTAATCTCTGGTTTCATGTATGTAATGGTGATGCTAATGGAAATCTAAAGAAACGTTTTTACGGATAATCCTATTAAGAGTAGTAAAATTATTTAAGTCAAAATTCTCTGTTTTTACTTTATTGATCTACTTGAAGCAGATATTTTTCTCTTTAGGACGACATTAAGGTATTAAGTATTTTCTTACAGCATCGGCTTCAATGCTTGGTTGATAAGACGTACAGAGCATTTATAGAACTTCCTAAAGTTTCTTTTCTCTCTCCTATATCATGATATATGTTTCCTTAAGTCACGTTTACCTCCCCTTTAAGTCTGTCTGTCCATGTGTCTACCGGTCCTCTCTGGCCGTCTGTCTGTCCGTTCGTCTGTCTGTATGTTTGTCTGTACGCCTATCTGACCGCCTATCTCTGTCCGGCTGTCTGTCCATCTATAAGTCCTCCCGCCCGCCAGTTGGTCTGTCTGTCAGCTTATCTGTTCGTCTGTCTATTAGTGACTGTCTAACCGTTTGTATGTCTATACCTTTATCAGTCCGTCTGTTTATGGTCAATGCTACTATTAAAACTGTTCAGTCGATTTTCTCTAAAATTGGTATTCCTCGATCAGTTTCAAGGAACTTATGAATTCGAAACGGATATTCTGATTTTTTGGGGGGGGGGTATTTAACATGAAATCTTAATTATATTTTGAAAATTTTCACAAAAAACGCTCCATTTTTACTTTCACATCCTTACCAAGGTACTTCGTGAGGAAAACTACGATATAGCGCACCGGAAAAGGGCACATTTTCGGAAGAAAAACTCTTATTGCCGGGCCCTGATAACGAAAAAGTGGATAAATCCAGTTGCTAAACATAGAAAAAATCCTCTAACTCGTGGTGTAGCCAGAATCTGTTTTGTGGGACCTTCGTGAAAAATCGATTGATGGCAAGAGTCTGTCCGTCTGTGGTCAACGTCTGTGGCCTAAACCGTTCAGCCGATTTTTTCCAAAATTGATCTCCCCCCATTGATCTAAATTAACTTGAGACTTTGGGAGTTTCAAACGGATATTTTGATTTTTGATGGTACTTTACATGAAGCCTCAACAAGATTTTTAACATATTCTCAAAAATGGCTCCAAATTTTTTGATTACATTTTTTCCTCAGATAGTTTGAAGGTCGCTTAAGAGAATGATGTAGGTATTCCTACAATTATAATATTGAAGATTCTTTCTTAACAAAATCTGTTCCTTACAAATATCTTTCATTTCAAGTTCTTATTCAATTTTTTGAAAAACGAGTAGTTTTCCGGTCATTTTGCGCGAAGTTTATACAAGTTTAATTTTTTTAACAGTTTTTCTATTAAACCCGCTCCATTGTAGACTCCAGGCCGTGTATCAGGCCGCACTAAATTCGCAATATGGGAGCTTGAAAGATTTCCTGTCGGAATAGTCAACTTATGAAACTATAATTCTGATCAAGTCTCTCGCTTTTGTTTTGTTTGTTGTCTCATTCACAATCCTCGCGCGGTCTCGAGTCTTGTCCACTGTTCAATAATACATGTTTCGTTTTTCGGTAGAATTAAAAAGAGATGTTCATCTATAAACGAATATTAACTCTGTGAATAATTATTAAGTTAATTCAGAATTATCATTATCAACTATTGCGAGCTTAAGAAGTGTTAAAAAGTGTCAAGTGCAAATGAAAAATACAACCTCAAAAGTTATCTGCGGTCATACTTCTATGTTATTAATGCTTTTGAGATGTGTGTCAACAGTTCCTTCACGTTTTGAAGTGGTAGTAATGAGTTTTATTGAACGCAAATAAATACCACAATTATTGAAGTTAATTAACGTGATATCCATGGTAGTTTTTAAGTGATCTAATGAAATGTTCCTAACAGTCCAGTTATGTCAATATCAATGCAAATACATCCATTTAATTTATCTGTTCAATTATTCATTAGCTTTTAAAAGTAAGTTCTAAAACTTAATGTAAATCATCATTAGTGTAAGTAAGTCTTCAATAACTTATCCATTGTTACCAGAGACAGTCTTTGAAAACGTGTTATCTTCAAAGGTTCAGTATTAAGTATAGACCCAGATGTTGTTAGATTTACCATTATTTTCCAGTTATAATTAAAATGAATTCAGAAAAATAATAATAAATATAATATAATTAATTTAAAACAAGAAATACTAAAGGGACACTTAACAAAGGGACACAAATAATGAACTACTATAACTATTTCAATTAACTTTATTATTATTACTAAAGAAAACAATTGGAAAATAATAAATGAAACTCAAAAACGCCTAGTACTACTAAATAAATAAATTGAACGCGAAAACGCAAAGAACGAAGAGCACCAAAACGCAAAATGCAAATCTTCAGCAACACTCGTAAACTAACACAATTTCACTTGGATGGCTTTGAATGTTGGCGGTATCTACGGAGGTAGTCATTGTTTCATTGCAAACTTAAATTTTAAAAAATGTCCCTACCGCTTGAAGGTAATATATTCAGGGTATTTGTGTGACGGTTGGCAACAACTTTAGCCAACATAAAACGAATCGAAACTACCCTAAATCGAGTATAAATGTAAGTTCTCATCCGACAGTGACATTTTTCAAAAGTTGTCCCGTTAGTTCGGCCTTTTAGCTGGCCAGCAGTCTGTGTAATAAGTGACTATAAAAATATGGTTCTAGTCCCAGTTTTGGTGAACATTCCGTTCTTTTGAAAATTGCAAAAAGTTAATGTTTTAAAACCTTATAGCGTTTTCCTTTCGCCGCACTGGTGCGCACCTTAGGGCAGCTTTCGTGTTCCATTCGACCGCTAGGGCACACAAGTGCAAAGATGTGCATGTTCCATTCGCACGATCACACGGAACCAGGGCGCACTCGGGGCGCCCTAAACTGCACTGACGATCTCGTAAGCGCAGTCCAGTGCACCGGCCTATTGTGAGGATAGGTACGGAAGTTATCCATGCTGATTTAGATTCGTGGTGAAATTGTGAAGACAATTGAGGATCTTCTGTCACGTAGGATACTTCGAATAATGGAGAGCAATTAAATATGGTTTGCAAGAAATGTCTTAAAATAATTTTTGTGACACGCGAAGTTCAGTTTCAGTTCGGAAAAACAGTGTTATTCTAAAATTTAACCTTGAATAACTTCATGTTAACAAATCCAGTGCTTATATAACCAAACAATTCTGCAGAAGCCTTTCGGTTCAAAATCTTGTGTACTATATCGATCACTGCTAAATCTCGAAAAATGAAATTTTTTTTACCATACGCATTTGAAGTTTTCGTAGTTTTTAAATAAAGAAATCACACGTTAATAATTTATGTATTAAGAAGTAAGAATTATCAAAAGACTTCATAAAAATTATAACAATGATCATAATTCAAAATTATTATTTTTCGAGTTCCATCAGTGTGACAGACCATGAACAGCTATCTATAATTGTCATTGCGTAGTGCATACGCGCTGGCTCAGTTCCGGAATCCGTTTCATTCGAAGCTGCCCTTCACGCATGCGGGGCAGCACTGTTGCGGAGCGATGACGTTTTTGCCCTGCACTAGGGTGGAGTTCAGTGCAACGGATGGAAAACGCTATTAGTCTTGCCTTAGACAAAGTCTGTTGTAAAAAATCAGATCTTTAAGAAAGTGATGAACTATTTTTTTAATGAGTGGATTTTGAATAATTTGTGACTGACATTTATGCAACTTCTAAAAGATTTTTTTCTGAAGAAGCACCCCAATGTTATTCTTAAAATGTTTCTCTTCGTATGTATCAAGAGACGATAAAAAATATGGTGCTGGTCTCCTTGTTCAAACCTTACCATTCTTTTATAGCGTAACGGTATGTCTAACGGGGAGTTAACTCGGAGGACCTAAGTTTGAGTTGGATGCGGAAAATAATTTTTGCTGGCTGAAAACACTTTTGTCATGCTCATGTAGTAATATAATATAATATGGCGGAGCACTTAGAAATAATGTAAGAAAGTAAGTGCTGTTGTAGCATCACTGTTTTATTAAACTTTGTTGGTGGATACCGTACAGAACGCTTAAAAGCATGCCAGTAATTTCATTTTGGTTAAAATGTCTGATTTTTGAAAACTTGCAAAAGTTTAAAATTGTTTCTGCGTCTCCTATAACTACCACTTTGAAGATAGAGATTTTTCTTAATAAAATCAGTTGCTGAAAGACCTACTGAAATATGACATGTGCAATTTTTCGGAAATATGAATAGTTTTCGTGTAATTTTGCGTCAAATATACGCAATTTTTAATTTTTTTTAGACAATGATGTTCTCATAAACAGGTTCAAATCTTTATTTAAAGTTCTGCTTGCATGTATTAAAGGAAATGAAGCTCTCTCATTTGCGGCGTACTTCATAAATTTTCGAAAATTACAAAAATTCATCACTACTAAACTACAATATTGAAGTTAGATATTTTGTCTTAAACAAAATCAATTTAATAAATCAAATCTTTAAAAAGGATCAAGTTCAATTAAAAAAGATAGTAGTTATCTCTTAATTTCTACTTAAAGTTAATTCAATTTATAAAAAGGAAATATTTTCTAAAAAGACCCGTTTTTAGACCAAAAATGTTTTTCTTGAAATTATTTCGACGGATAGAACAGGTGACACATAAAAGAGTGGCATAGGTATCATTTTCCTTGACCTCTTTGAATTTTGAAAAACTGCTAAAGTAAATGTACTATAACAAGGATATTATAAAAAAAATAGCTGTCTGTCTGGACGAACCACGCGTGCACAATTTATATATCACACACAGATCAGATCGGCAGACTGTTTTCAAAGAAAGCACCTGTAGGCACATAGGCGGCCAAAATTAATTCAAATATGGCGCCGTACATGAAATTCTATCATTTATTCCTTGGTTATATCCTTTATTCTAATTAATAGCAAAGGACATGCATTTTACCGTGTTGAACTTAAAATTTTTTTTTTGTAAAAACCTCTGGCTGGCTTCCAGAGAGAAAGGCAAAGACGTCTTTCGTATGAAACTCTTTGGAAGGACAAACTGCTTTGAAAAGTTGAACTGCTTTCATAGACGCTCGCGAGATTGCACCAGTAACTGAGAACCCGCATTTTTGGCACTTCTGGGAATCAAATGCATTTCTTAATATGACGCCACCAGAGTCAATTGTTGAAGAATACTGCTCGTTGTGTATACTTCGCGAATGTTCATTCCCGCCTGAAATATGGCATAATATTCTGGGGAAATACATCTTATAGCTCCCAGACTTTTAGATTACACAACAAGAATTGTACGAATAATAACCAAATCCCACCCACGTGATTCATGTAAGCCTCTCTTCATTAAACTAGGAATTCTACCATTACCGTGTCTTTTTATTTACGAATCAGTGGTTTTGTAAAAATGACTTGCTCAAGGGCGGGAATATATTTTCAGAAAATGCCGAAGTCTATTACTATAACACTCGACGTAGAAATCATATTCATCAGGTGACAGTATCAACAGCTCATTGCAAAAAATTCACATACAATACATGTACATTATTTTACAACACATTTTTCAGATGACATTAAACGATTAAATTCGATAGAAAAGTTTAAATCCCAAGTGAAATCGTTTCTGCTGCATAACTGTTTCAATACAATTAGAGACTATACTGAGCATCACAAGAAAAATAACATTAATTTTAACAATGATACATAATGCATTATTTACCATTTGGACTGTATAAATGAGTATAAACAACCTGTAACAACTATTGTACTACAGCTTCCGGGTCAATTGACCCCCATCTCCATCAGGTTTTTCGTCCAGTTTCCCTGATCCATTGAGCAAATGCTGAGATGGCACCTTGTTTTGCTTCTGGACATAAATGTAACTTCATTTTCTGTGACGTCTTCTAGAATTCAGTGGGAAATACAATTATTCAAATTATCGTTTCCATGTTGTCGCGGCAGGAAGTAATAAGAGCCAAAATTTATTGCTTATTTATCCTTGAAAATAGATTTTATTACATGGGAGTTTTTTGTTTTTTTTTCTCCCTTTCAAAAATTTTGGGTTTTTTTTTCCCTTTAAAACAAAATTTAAGTAGTATATGACTTAGTGTAGGGATCACAGAATTTTGAAAATGTGCACACAATTCACTCTTCCCCATAGCACGTCATATGCAGTTTTTAACTGTTTTTTGACGTAAAATAAATAAATAAATAAATGTTTTTTCAGCCGAGCGTTTTCACAAAAGATCGCCTCGCCAGTAAAAAGGCGAAGTAGTAATTTTGACTGCATTCAAAAATTTTTGACTGTTGGTAGCGGGGTTTACCTTACAGCCGTTGTAGGTTCCGTACACAGAGGTTTCTGGCGAGCACAATCACTGAAAGTGTATTACGCCCGAATTATGACAGAAACCAAACTTCTGTTTGCCTAAGACAAGGTAACATTGACAACTTCTTCAATATTCAACAATTCTTACGTTGAGGTAAACTAATAGCTCTTAAATAATTGTGTTTCAGAATTTTCCTTTGTGCCATCCGAGGAAACTGTGACCACCCAATTCAGAATTTTCCTTTGTGCCATCCGAGGAAACTGTAGACGACCCAATTCAGATTCTGTGGCTCTCCCAAAACTCTGATGAAGCTATTTTGCAGCCTCAACAGCAACTTTCCGTTGGTCGAGTTTTCCACCTCGACTCTGTGCATAAAACGTCAAATTTGCACAATTTATAAGAAACCATCGAAACATAAATCCATTAACGTGATACTTATAAGCAAGGAATAACCCTTTAGTCTAGCATCAAACATTTTTAAGACTAGAAAGATAGAAGTTCGTAGATTATGGTTAGGAGAAAAGGAAGCTTCGATGCAACCCGCATGACAAATTACGCTGCAAAACATTTTCCCAAAGCGTATAACTCGGAATCTGTTGCGAACTAGACCTTATGCGATAATTTTCGTGTTTTTTACTATATATTTAATTTTTTGAAGATAAATCGTTTCTGTACAACCTAATTATGTAGAACGGATGGCTGGATATAAATTTATGTAAAATCAATTGCATTATTAAACAGATCGAACACAGAAAGAACTAATCATCCGAGTTCAAAATTGAATCTGTTATTTCTTTTTCTGAGAAATTTAATCTGAACTTCTAGTTGCATTAAAATATCTGCTGTGCTGGAATGCACAGCTCAGGAGACAACCGTTCGAAGTGAGGTTCCAGTATGAGGCTATTTTAATTTTTAAAACAAAAAATTACAAAGTATGGGATGCCCGCACGGGTTCAACTAGTTTTACAAAATTATAGTAATTTTTCTGAGTTAAAGAAAAAATGTAATATTTTTGATATACGAGTACATATTGCCGCAACGAATACTCAATATTTTTGAATACTGCAGAATGTTCTTAAATTGTGTGCTCTTCAATATGTCTTTTGAATGCGTTCAAAAAATTTTATTTTAGGTTTGTGAGGGCTGTCATATTAAAAGCTGTCAGATATTTTTGCTGCGAACATTTAGTTGTTCAAAAGTTCTTGCAAGAACTTTAGTATATTATTATTAATACATTATAAAAACTACCTGGATACAAATTTCATGACCATATACGTTTCCTGTAAATACAACTTAAAAAAATACTTTTGAGGCATAAATAACTGTACAAGGTGACGAACTCAATGGTAAATTTATTGGTGGTTTTAGAAACACACATATTTTCTGAAAACGTATTTAAAGGAATTTAATTAAATATTCTTAATTTGTAAAACCTCAAATTTGTAAACTTGTAATATCCCTCATCATTTACGACATTCCCCAAAATGAAATATATGAATTACATAAGATTCAACTTGATACCAATGTCATTAATTAGTAAAATAGTGCAGTGTTCAAAAATATAAAATGAATATGCTTGGATCCATGAAATGAATACGCTCATGAAACTTCATGATTTGTACAAGAAATTGTAGTATTACAAACACATTTCTTAAACTTGTTACAATCAAATTTCTTTGCACATTGTTTTTTGATGTTATCCACAAACGAATCTATTGACTAACCACAAACCACGAATTCTTCGAAAAGAAAGTGCCTGAGTAATCAGGGAAAGTGGTTGTTCGGTTTTTCTTCCCATTGTCTAATTTCGATATAAGAAATCATGTTAACATGTGTTTTCTCTTCAATCTACTTGATTCATTCGAGAAAAAAATCAATAAATATAATTGAGCAGTTTCATGATTCATGACACTGATATCTGGTTTCATCTTGAGCAAGTAGAAGAACCGAGATTTTTCAACTACAGTCATTTGCAGTATTTCGGTTTATAAAATAGCTCGGCAGTTCTTTAGCGTTCAGAAAACTATACCGAGAAAGTGATGAGATAGATCAGTAGTGAAACTTAGTAGTATCATTTGCTATCGGGGGTTTCGCCTCTCATTGAGATGAGAGCGAGACTTTCCTTTGAATGTATGAAAGGGCGTACACCCTCAGCCTCTCCTTAATACCTCATTGCTAGCAAGATTAAATGATAAGAATCCTCTAAAATGTTGTGACTCTGATGGCCTCGTTTCCGAGGTTTCCTAGACGCGCAGCGGAGCTACTGGCCCCGCAGTGTTACAAAAGCACAAAGAGTATTAAACGAATTGCAGGAATATCATAAATTCGGTGTAAATAAATCTTCTGCCATGGGACCAATTCTCTTGCTCTCATTCAACTTTCTCAGTTCTTTACGGAAAGCCCCTCGCAGACTTGGACATTTTTAGACCCAAAATCCCGATCTATTTTTGGGAAAAATCGTTCGCACATATTTATTAACTTCCCATGTCCCTCAGACTTTAAGTTTTTGTTCATTTACTCTGAAATCTTCTATTTCCATGAGTTAGTACACTATAAACGGAAATAAACTCCCTCATCATATCCCGGCTCCAGCAACGAGAATCTGCTATTTCAAAATGCCGCCTGGTTCGTCACTTGGTCTGCACACAACACACTCCACAGCGGACGAGGTGACTCAGGGCATCAACTGATGTCACTGCAGTGCGTCTGACCGGGAAGTCCTAGGTTCGAGTCCCGACATAGGGGTATTTTGTAAGAAAAGCTGGCCAAAAGTCGAAATAAAACATTTTAACATACGAGAAAACTAACACCATTTCCTTTACGTTTAATATACATTACGTCATATGACAGATATCAGTTAGTCTCAGACTAGTATCTTCGTTGTAGCATCAGTCTAAAGTGAGTCGTATGCGCTGCAAGCATTTGCTAACAGGAGTAACATACAAAGGGGTCTTTTATTCGCTTCTTGAGAGCTTTCAAAGTTGTCAAGTGGATTAATACGTCCTTTATGCGCTGAAGGCACGTATACAGCTGAACGTACGTATCAGACAATCCGTCGTTTTCCTACTGATTCATGGTGGTCCCGTATCCCATGGTGTATCCGGGCCTTACACTATGAAATACTGTCATCAGTGTCCGTTGACAATGTCTCCCCGACGATTGTGCTGCATTATGTGAAGGAATAAACATGCAACCTCCCCTTGCCTTAAGAAAACCTCTTGAACGCGTTATTTGATAATGTCCTGCTCTTCCTCCGAGCCTTATTGAATTTTCAAGCAGTGCAACCGACAGTAACGAACTTTGCAAAGAGTGCCATCATTGTGGTGTATTTCCTTTACTCCGAAAAAACAACAACGAGAGATGAGCCCTTACTCTACCCGACCCCGGTCGCCAAATGCACTTTTGAGATGGAAAAATTAATCATCTGTGTCTGATGATGTGTAACTTATATGTTTTGAATAATTTTGGCTGGGTACAATTATTTTCATGGCGAAGAGTGTAGTTTGACAACGATTTTTTGACATCATTTAGATCATTTGGAGAAAAACTAAATTCTTATGACAGTTGCGGAGCATTCTTCTTCCCTTCACGCTCTATCGAGGAAACAGTATGTTATATTTGTCTAATAGTCGTCAATTTTGATACATCTATTGTCTTATTCAAATTTATTATTTTTCGTGTATGTCTTTTCACAGTCTCCCATTGATGTGTTGCTGTTTTGTTCGTAGATTAACTGCAGAATTGTTTTAATTACTTTTCTAATCTCTACAGTATCGCCCTTTCGCTTGCTGTAACATACAAAAAGTTTAGATTTTCATTTCTGTACTGTACAACATTTTAAAAAACCCAAATAACAATGTTTAAACACGCAAAATACTTATATAATTCCTAGCGATTACTCCCAGACGAGACTTGTAACACTGAAGCTAAAGAGAACACTTGAACATTAAATTTTCATTCAAAAAACCACTTGAAGTATTTAATATTTTATATAGATTTTTGTTAAAATTTTCATTCAAAAATTCAGTGTGAGATGTCCAAATCTTCTATATAGAATAGACAGAATGGAATAGCAAGCAATAATAGTGTTGAAACTTGGAAGTCAAACATACTCCTATCTTTCTCCTATCGAAAATAAAGTTTTTACAGAAAATTCAGTGAGTCTGCAGTTCTGTCCGCACGAATACGGTTAAATTAATTAGATTAGATAATTGCTGCTTATAATAATTAAAATTTAAACGAAACAGAATCCGGTGTTATGGCAACTTTGTCGTTTATTTACCAATTGTAAACGAGTCTTGAAAATAGAGTATAACAATCGAACAATAACTTTACATTTCTATTCCTCTCGTGCTGATTAAAATTCTTACTTGTTCATGCATTCACTCAAGGCCCATTTCAAAATAACAAAATATCTTGTTACAATTAATTATTCCTTCACTATGACCACTCCACACATGAGCGTCGACTGTCAGCTTCTCCAAGAGTGTCCGCATCAGTTTCGGTCGTGAACAGTTTATTGTTCAACTCACGACAAATCATGTTAAAAATGACAAAATTCACCTGAAGTTCCCGATAATTCAAGACAAGAATTTAAAACATTTCCGATTGACGAGCTTTCCGATTGATGATATTTTTTTCCAAATATGTCTCTGTCGTTGTCTAGCATTAGACTTCCCTGACACTTTCCTTCTTCATTATCAAACAGAAAAGAAAACATAACAACCGTAAATGTTTCTAAACAAATTTACCATTGGTCATGATCTCACTTAACCTTCTTTTGCTTTTGTTTCATCCTGCCTGCAATCTGGGCAGATGTTTTAAAATACGTTTTCTTGTTCAATTTTCGTTAAAAACAATAACAGTATTGTCTATGAATCTCTATTATCTTCATTTGAGTATGCTATTTTTTCATTCTTTTCTTATTTCTACAAGGTGTTAGTTCGTTCTAGTATTCTAGTATCTCCAGCCTTCACTGACTAAATATTTGTGTTATTCACGATCGATTTCTGAATTCATTTTTTTAAACAAATTTTCCATTGAGAGCGAACCTTTTTCTGAAGTCATTACGCTCAGTCGCTTCATTACGTGCAAGTATCTCTTTCTTCCATGCAAGTGTAGTTCGAGGGAGTGTAGAATGGGAAAAGTGAAAGCGAAGAGCAAGTAGCTCTCTAATGTCTCTTCCATGTCGACACGTGCGAGAATAATGATATACCCTGCGTGACCTAATATGATTGGTGTGCCAGCGTTGTATGAACTTACGAAACAGATTAAGCCATTCATGCAATTGAATGTGTGTTACGATTCATAACGTACACACGATATATGCCACTTTTTACTATCGAATATTTCTCAATAGTGTTGTTGGATGAAACAATGCGATGGCGATTAAAAATATTCATTCATATGCCATAATTTATGCAAAGATGCTTAGATTATTTCGGACAAATCTTAAATGAGGTGGAACTAGCAGAGAGAATAAATATATTCAAGATTTTTCGAAAATTATTACAAAGAATTAGAAGAAATTGGTATTAAAATACTGCTGTTCAATCAAAGATCAGCAAAGTAAACCACGCTTATTCGTTAGATGTTCATAATGGCTTCAAATATAAAATTCAAAAGAAGAAAGAATCAATTGATCTGCAGATGAGTCTGGGTGTGACCGAAATTATTAAATAAGAGTTGGTCGATGTTACAATGTTCAAGAAAGGTCAAAACGGTGTTCGTAATTTAATGTACAGAATTAATATTGAGTTGAAGTCTACTCTGTAAAGGCGAATCAAATAGATGTGATAACTCTCATAATTTATGGGGAAATGGCAACACATAATCTTTTATCATTGTATCGTATTGCAAATCCTTTTAATTTTGAAAATGATCATTGTCAAGGAATTTGTTATATTTATAATCATAGAAATACTAATTTCAAATTCAATAAATGTTTGTTACTAGATCAGAGAGAGAGAGAGAGAGAGAGAGAGATAGAGAGAGGGAGAGAGAGAGAGAGAGGGGGGGGAACAGGCCTCCGAGGTTCCAGTGGACCTTATTGAATAGCCTTATTTTATTGAATATTCAGAAGAGATGAAGGTGTTGTGTGCATGTGGCTGCTTGGTGTGCGCAGGTGTGGCGCGAAGGGCCGCGCGTGACGTCCAGCAACGGCACGGGCGGCCGCCTGCTCTTCGACTTCATCTTCGGGCTGGACGGCGGCGGCGGCGGCGCCGCGCCCTCGACGACGACGACGAGACGAGGAGCGCGTCCGCAACTGCACCTGCCGTGAGTGCTGCGGCGGCGCTCCCCGCCCTCCGCACTCCTTCTCTTCGTTTTAATTTATAATCTACACCATAATAGTCTAATATGAAACTAATGATGCTACATTAGCACATACACCGTAGATTATTTGTAAGGAGGCGATTTCTATGATTGTGCATATTTTTGTTTGTAGCTTCAGGGGCTTCAGTCGATTTATTTCAGTTTTTTTTTTTCCTGTTGGTGTTGGGGTTTTTTTTCTTAAAATTGCGACTTATCTATAAAACGGTTTATCTTTTCATAGAATCTATTTATTTGTGAGCGTTCATTTATTTAAAGAGCTTGTCACATTATGCGTTTTTTTGTATCGATAATAAAATACTTGTGCAAATGTAGGATATTTCTTGATAATTTTTTTAACAATAACAGTGAATACTACAAGACATGTACTACTTAACTGAATATTTACGTCACTTACTTCTTATTAATAGTGGGGTAGATTTTATTGTTTGCACAAATATTTTTGTGCAGTGTTATATTTATCATTTCATTTCAAGCAATGATTCTCCTGAGTTTTATCAATAAACGTTTAGAGGAAATGAAGAATTATTAATTTTAATTGCATATTAAAGTGCATATTTACGAACTTTTAGGTCATAAATATTACATTAAAAAGAATATTTCAAGATTCTTTAGGGCATAAATACATCTCAAACATTTCTTGACAAAAGTTTCACCAAAAGATGCGCGGAAAAATTAAAATAAATTAAGCATTTAATTTTTGAAAATGCTTAATGAAAACGTAACCTGTTTCATAATTCAATTTATTGTGCTCTGTATTATTATATGAAAATATTGTTTATGTACTTATGGAAAATTGTATAGTGTTCATTTTTGTTTTTCAAATTTGTATTGTATTTCAAAATTAAAAAAATTTATATTGAAAAAGTTTGAAATTATTTACTAATATAATTTTAAGAATATATTTATAAAAATAAAAGTTTTTGTGTGTGTATAGATTTCATATACAGTAATTTACAAATATTTAGAAAATATTTGTAATGATTTAAAATTGAAATATATTTTACATAATAATAACAAATTATGTACCGACTGGCAGAAGAAGAGTTGGAAGACCAAAGACTCGGTGGATTGATGATGCCAACGTTGAAGAGGACGGAACAGTCCTACAGGTCTAATCCTTGATGTTGAAGAAGATTTTATACTAACGTCCTAGTGAAATCTAGTTTCTGTCTTGTAATTAATTGACCGACCACTTCTTTAAAATAAATCATTTGGTGACCGAAATAATTAAATTTCTCAAAAGGAAGTCAGTTCTGTTTCTTTCGAAGAGTGGGGAGACGACTCATTCGGAGGCAGGATGAAATTCTGTTTTAGCATATGCAACTGCAGAAAAACAAGAATACTTGCTCACTTAATTTCAATGAGAACAAAACACTATTTCAATTTTTTTGTATATCCCATGTTAAATTTTGGTACACAATCAATTAGTTTTAGATTTTTTGTATATCCCATGTTAAATTAATTAGTTTGTAAACACTTAGTTTAAGGCTTCACAGAAATGTACAATAAGGTAGGTAGGAGTACGGTTTTCGACCCGGATTCACGATTATTTATATAAAAAATAAAAATTTACTCATGGAAACCAAATAACGCCGAATGTGATTCCCACCTAAACCCCTAATGACATGCCTTCATATAATTACAACCACGTGCGTTTTGTTTTCATTCATTCTATTTCTTGCAATTGCCGCAGAAGATGCAGAGGCGTTTGTTGTGCATTTTCGCAAGGCGTTTTTACTCGACTGCCAGAAGCAAACAGGAAGGTCAAGTTTTTCAAAATGGTGTATGTGGGTTTCTTCCTTACCACCTAACGACTGACTCCTTTGACTAATATTCTAATGTGACGCACATTTACATTCGTCTTGATAGTGTACATATCATAGGCTATAAAAAGTACTTAAAAACTCAGTGAGTCGGGCACTATACACAATTATCGTTACTTTTGTACTTAAAAGTTTGACAAATTTCCTTACGTAACGCATGTTTGATATCCTGCATGTCATATTCGTATTGTATATAACATACTAAACCGCATAGGGTCGTCTCCACTGTGCTGATTGTTGACCTTGCTTCCTGTTCGTGCGCGGCGCAGAGTGCGGCGTGGCAACCAGGAGATCCGCATCGTGGGCGGCCGCCCCACGGGCGTCAACCGCTACCCGTGGGTGGCGCGCCTCGTCTACGACGGCAAGTTCCACTGCGGCGGGTCGCTGCTCAACGGCGACTACGTGCTCACGGCGGCGCATTGCGTGCGCAGGTGCGTGCCCGAAAGGCCTTTAGATGCGCGACCATAAAGTGGAAATGGGAAAAGGTAGATCACGGGATTTGGTCGGAGTGAAGTAAGACATGAAAACTTACTTTGCCGACGTTTTGAAATATTTTTATCCCATCCTCCTTCTACAAGATTTACATATGGTTACAACCCCCACACTAAATACAATGGTTACAATGCCCATATTAATACCACCGAGTTTATTAATACATCTCAGGTTATCAAAACGTTTTTATTCTCTTATTTATCTATTACAAATTCTGTAATGTTAAAGAGGGGAAGCTCATTCGTTAATAAGTTAAAGGATTCTCCAACTCTTATTCTTCATGAATAACAATAGAAATTACAGTTTTGTCACTTTTATGTTCCTTACCGAATTCATGACATTGTGATTGGCTTGTCTCCTCCAATTTTAAACCACGAACTTTTAGAGTCTATTCTGTAACTGTTAATGTAACTTGAGTATTCCAAAAGGGCATAACTAGTTTCTTTGTTCTAAACTGTCACAGCTCTAGTGCAAGTTGATACTCTTGAAGAAATGCATTTTCTTCACCGTTATTCACCTTCATGAACTATTTAATATTTTCACTTTAAATCGCGACCATTAGTGAAATCTATCATGATTTGTGAGATTTATTACTACCACCTGATTAATATCTTCTAAAACAATGGGTGGTATTATAAAAATTAACAATTATTGTAAAGCAAACTCGAGAGCAAACTTTCGACATTTGGCTCAGTGTAATTACTCAGATTCTGATGAATAAAATGTAACTCTCTTGTCAGCGTAATTGCTCTCGTCAGGTGAGCAAAGTTCATCAAATATGTCCTTCTTAGATATTTTATATAAGAATTGTTGAATGCTCTTTGGATATATTGGAAACTTTCCGACACAGACGCCAAGTGTCCTTTCTGCTGTAGTCGCTCTCGTTAAAGGGTGGTTTGTGTGTAGAAATGGAGTCAAAAAACGATGTAGACATCGTTGAATTGCTCAATGAATACCCCATGGTATTAATTAAAAGCCAAGTTCCGGAGTGCAGACGCCGCAAGACGGAATAATAATACTTAGGGATTGAAAAAAAGGGATTCTAATACAGTACTGAAATTCAGAGAAACATTTTTTTGATAGACCCCAATATCTTCTTCCACATCTTTTTGGAATACAGAATCTCCTGTATTCAGCGGATTCGGTGGTATAACGGTCAGCGTACCGGTCTGTTGTATCCGAGTTTGCGGGTTCAAACACGACCGAAGCCGTAGATTTTTAAGGGCGACGAAATCCTTCGTACGCCTTCCTTCGAAGGGGAAGTAAAGCCGGCTGTCCCATGTAGTAGATTTACTGCATGTAAAAGATCCTCAAGCCTAAAAGAAGCCTCTGAGCAAAATTGAAATCCGCCTGTTTCGTCGCCCAAGATATAATACCTTTTTTTTCTCCGCTAGGTGGTGAAAAGGAGCGTAGCGAAATTTGCGTGGTTAGACGGAAGAGCGGGCCTGATGGCTCGAGTCTCGCCACGTAAAATAAGGCATTGACTTGACTTAATCTCCTAAATATATAAAAAGAATCATTTTCTGAATATTGTTCAAAGCGCCCTCATAATATTTTCCTTCAAAAACTCTCTGTTTAGACATTGAATGTTTTCCCCAAATCAGAATAAGTTCCTCCGATCAGATCTTCATCTCTGTAAAGTTACTTGGCTTGAATTTGCATCAACGTTACAAAGATTACATTGTAAATTGTACAATGGGGGCTCGTGATTAAAATGAACATTCGTGCAAGAGACGGATATGATTTTCACTACATACCTACTTATTTAATTAGTACAAATAAAATCTATCTTAAGCTCGTTTTGCTGAATTGTTATTTAGTTATTATAGACATTCAGTTCTTAGAGATTTTCCTAAGACATTGTATTCTGTAGAGAAATGTTTATCTTCATTAGGGATAAGAAACATCTTTCGAAAAGAAATTTTTAGACAATGGTCAGAAAAGAATTAATTGTGGAATCCAGACAAATGCTTTGAGTCATTCTTGTCAATATCAGCTAGTCAATGCTTGATTGCTTCTGCCAGTTTACGACTAACCAGTCATTTAAAGTAGTCTCTTCATACCACTTCTCTGGGCAGCACAAAGAAGCTAGATTGCAGTGAAGGTGGCGAAGGGAGAGCTACCATGGCGCCGGTATTCATTCTCGCCGCTTTTACGAGCTACATCTGAAGTAGTCCGCAGTTACCCGTAGTCACGCTTACGTTATAGAATAAGGGGCTGGAAATGGGTGGTCCTTTACCCTTTCAGCCGGTTGACTGCTTCACGCCACTCCAGAATAATTTTGAATTAACTCGTTAACGCCCGAATCAATTTTGCTGCTGATTGTGCTCGCTCATTTTCGTCGCTCCCGTGCGCACCGGGGCAGTGTTTGAGTTGCCTTTTTAAAATTATCTATTTATATCTATATATAGTGTATATTTATATCTATATATAGTGTTATATTGGATACATAAAAATTTAACATTGTATATTCTGGATGTATAATTCAAAATCTTGAAAGAGTAATCCCCAATAAGTTGTAGTTCAACTAAATGATGCAATATTTAAAAAAAAGTTTGATATATGACATTGACTTATAACTAGGGGATCATTTTGGTATCTGACTATATTTAAAATTCTCGCTAAGATTGTGTCGCATACTGTTGCACGAAGCTCATTGGCTAAAGCTGGATGCAATAGCTTACCCACGTCTTTTCATCACAGGTCTAATCTGTTGTGCCACCATCTGTTAGATAGATAGATACTTTTAGTGGCTCAAAGTATTTTACATAGCCACAATACAAGAAATGGTGCCATAAGGCCATTAAATACATTTTAAGCTAAGTATTTTACCCTGTAATACATATTTATATTTTAAAGTTAATATTCATAATGAATTTCTAAGTTTGTTGACTATGTTCACATCATACATGGTCGGAAAGGAGATTAGTGAATAAGGGGCCATATTTCATATTTTTTCGAATCTCCTCCAGTTTAGATCTTTTATCGTTGTACAATTTGCAGACGCAAAAAATATGTTCGGTTGTGTCGCTAGTTGCACAACACTTACACATGTTTATACTTACAATTTTTTGGCGAATCATAGTGTAATTGAGTGAACCAAGATTACTTCATTACTAATATTACTCGGTGTATTCCACTTGTAACACCATGGTTTGGTAGCCTTCACCGCGCGCTCTCTGTCGGCAGGTTGAAGCGCTCCAAGATGCGCGTGTACCTGGGGGACCACGACCAGTTCCAGGAGGGCGACACGCCCGTCATCATGCGGCACGTGGCGGCCATCGTGCGGCACCGCAGCTTCGACATCAACAACTACAACCACGACATCGCCCTGCTGCGCCTGCGCAAGCCCGTCGCCTACACCAAGCGCGTGCGCCCCGTCTGCCTCCCGCTGCGAGGTGAGGCCAAGGATCTTTAAAGCATACCTTCGCCATGCAATTCGAAAATCGCTAAAAGCTGACATTGGACCTTCTTGCCTCAGGTCACATATTCATAAAACACTAAGGGTTTGCATTTAGAAAAAAGGAACTTTCTACTGGTCCAAATTTCACTACTTGTTGATTAATTGATTGTTAGCGTCAACTGATAAGACCATTAGTCACGCAAATGTATTGCATGTTTTGTCCTCGGGAGGCTTTTTCCTCTTCTAAATGGGATTACCTCTAATTGCCCTATTATACTCGTATGCGAGTTCTGTATTCGGAGTGTTGGTGACCACTGCGTATTTCTTCTCCTAGTCCCAGTACTTTCTTTGATGCTTTGGAACCTTTCGTTCTCAGTTCTATGACGTGTTCGTATATCCTCCGTCGCTTTTCACTGTAAAACCCAAGTACTTAAAATCGTTACTTCTTCCGATTCTTCTTTTTTCCATTTTCTTGTTTCATTCTCCCTTTTTATCTTTTAATTTTGAAAATCTCACATTTATTACCAGCTCATTTGATTTGAAAAAAATCTCTCGCACTATCATATTCAGTAACGCGTACTTCAGCTTAAGAACTTCCTTCAACTACGAGCACCATATGCGAGTAATCAAAATTTTTTGTTTTGTATCTTGATGCCACTTACTTTCCTTTTTTACAAAAAATCCCCAAAGGCCTGCAGAGGAAATGTTGAGGAATACCGGGCTAAGCGCCCAATCCTGTCTCAACCTAAAGTCATAACAACTTTAAGTCTCAACACCTAAATTCCACAACTCCTGTTGTCTACTTGCCTTACACTTACATATGCCCTTGTCTCCTTGATTATTTAAATTAAGAACTATCCTACACCCCCCTCATCCATTTTCTTCGGCTGTTTTTACCTATTAGCCGTGTTAAAGGCCGCCTGAAAATCCACAACGTAAGTTTCCTCACTTCCACAATACATGCCTCTTGTATGTTACTTAAAATGTAAAATGTTGTCCATCGTCGACTTTCGTTTGTTGGAACATACCTGTTTCTCTAGGATACTCTCATTCGCTTACATTCAATTCCTTTTTCAATCTGTTTCTCGTGAATTCCTTACAAATTTTCAGTAAGCTGTGTGGCTAACAGAGATATTCTTATTCGATTGTTTGTATTTTCTTTCATGTCTTCCTTATACATTGGAATTTTTATCGCATTCATCTGCCTATTATTCCTTTTGTTGCCCGTACTTTTCTAATGATTTTCTCTGAAAAGTACTCTACTACCTTTCTACAATTTAACCATACTTCATATGTGATTCCATCAAAACATGCGGATTTCCTTGCTTTCACTCTCCCCATTTCCTTCCTTGATTTTTTCTTCTGTCTTCTTCGACCCTCTTTTCTCTCCTATTACATTTTCTTCTTTTCCGTCCAGTGATGTTCTAAAACATTCCTTCCTATGCTTTTTTAAATACTGTTTTTTGTTTTCTTTCTTTTAAATTTGTTTTGATTTTCCTTTTTTTTTTTAAAACCCTTTTTTCCTTTCAAACATTCCCTGTCTTGCTGAGTTCTTTATTTCAGCCCTATTGTTTTTAATTTAACATATTTTCTTTGTAGCTCCATATATTTCTTTTTAGATTTTTTCTAAGAATCTATGTTTCCTTCAAAGTTCTCTACTTCTTTTCATTCTAGCATTGTGGTTCTAAAGTTACATCAGTCATATGCAACTATCTTCTTTTTGCACCATTTTTCTCACTGTTCTTAGAACTAAACATTAAATGGAGACGCGTTGCATCGAAGTAGACGCAACAAATTAAAAAAAACAAAAAAACAACAACTAAACATTAAAATTATTTTTAAGAATTTGATGAAACTCAAAAAATAGATTGTTTTTCTTTTCTTCAAAGCCTAGAAAGATTGAAAGTTTATTAAATTTTGGAAAAGAAATACTTTCATCTTGAAAATAAGCCAACTTTGCATGAAAAGCACATTGACGCAACAATTTCCAAAGAATTAATTCAATTTTGAGAATTTGAGAACTGAACACTTTAATACATCACAATAATACGAAATCGGTTTCATCGATAATACGAAAACCTCACGCCTCTAATCTGGGTGATTGCTGTCATTTAGAACCTTGATTATATCTTCCGAAGTAAGCATTGTCCAACCGCATTTTCGCTCACCAACCACATTTTCTTTCAAACTTTAGTTTTGACCAATTTTTTGATAACTTTTCCTTAAATTGCATGGACAAAACATTCGGTCTCAGGTATAAACCTTTCTCGAAAAGCCACTTCACCGAGGAATCCCTGTCTACTTCTGCTTGAAACCACATTTTAGGATATCTGTATCTTGACTAGTGGTCTTTTGAAGATTGAATAGTGTTGTCGCAGTTTTCATGTATAACCAGTGGACCCAGTGCAAAAATTTTAATAAATGAAAGACTTTCTCGTTAGTGTGGGTTTGTTCTATGACCTGGTTGTCAACTATCCTTTTGTTAAAACGTTCTCCCTCAAGCTTGAGCATGCATTGGCTATGACTGTCTTGGAGAAATTTGATTTACTTGTCCGAGATAACGGTCAAAAAATAATTCCTGCCGATATTTCACAATCTCAGGAGCAGAATACACAGCCAAGACGCGAATAATACTAGAGGATGGTGCGGGTTGCGCAGAGCTTCTGTTGAGGGGAGCTTGAGTCAGCATAAATGCATAAAATCATTATCAACGTGCGACAGACATACGCATATTCCCATTATACTTGC
Source organism: Teleogryllus oceanicus (assembly GCA_964035755.1). Taxonomy (NCBI): domain Eukaryota; kingdom Metazoa; phylum Arthropoda; class Insecta; order Orthoptera; family Gryllidae; genus Teleogryllus; species Teleogryllus oceanicus. The sequence goes on from CAXIVR010000009.1 coordinate 105,316,318, forward strand.
CTGTATTCTTCGCGCAAGTGCAAGCAATGAGTTGACAAAGTTTTATCACAATTGGATGAACGGTACAACAAACAAACATTATGCTGCGTGTGTGTGCGCAGGCAACGAAGACCCGGCGGGGCGCATGGGCACGGTGGTGGGCTGGGGCCGCACGTCGGAGGGCGGCACGCTGCCCGCGCTGGTGCAGGAGGTGCAGGTGCCCATCCTGTCGCTGGACGAGTGCCGGCGCCGCTCCAAGTACCGGCCCGGCCGCATCACCGCCAACATGGTGTGCGCGGGCGAGGCAAAGCACGACTCGTGCCAGGTGAGGAGCAGCCACCGCTAGGTCGCGGCTGCGCTTTTGACTCTCGTGAGGACGTTACGAATAATATAGGAGTCCCCGGTTAATTCTCACATTAGCTAGACGCTGTGTATATGAATGACGTTAAGCGAACAGTTACGGAATTCACTCGGCTAACGTCCACCTATATTGTATATTATTTCTATATTGTATATTATTATATGTCCGGTTTATTGTATATTATTTACGTACTGTAGATATGATTGTGCAATATTATTGTTTAAATAATTACATAATTCGAACACAAATATTTAAATCCATTTTGTCAAATAAAGGAAGGTAAACGAAAACTCTAGGCCTTTTTGGGGGTCGTGGCCCCCCCAATCGGATCTGCCAGTGGTGAGAAACGCGCGTGCGCGGAGTAGGCTTGCGCTCGCCAGTGTAAGGTAATGTGACTGAAGCGAGAAGTAGACCAGTAGCAAATTCGCCAATACACCGCGTATACCGCCGGTATACTTAGTAATATGAAGTGTATAAGAATTGTTTAATTAGTCTGATAATCCTCTAAAAAGGTATTCAGATTTTGATATCTTTAAAAGAGATGCGAAGAAATAACTCTATTTTGCTAGTTAGGCAGTCTCCCGCATCCCTAAGTGATAGATAGTGCGTTAGAGTGAGAAGTTTCAAACAGTTCTTAGTGCTGTTCAGAGAATTCGCTAGCGCAGTCGAAGGCACCGCATGCCAGCCGCAATAACCTAGGGTTCCTCATGTTTCAAGGGCGGGGAGACGGGAGGATGCGTGTTTGCACGGTCGGTAGGCACCGCAAAATATTGCGGTGAACAGTCCTTCCCTTATCGTTCGGAAGTTACATTTTTCTCAAGTTTTTGTGAAAATGGAATGTGTTCATGATCCAGAAGTTCGTGGTTTGTGTAATTCTCTAACAGAACAATTATTAAGGACGGAATTTCATAGTTTTGGGATTTCAGAAAAAAACACAAAATAAAAGACAACGGTATCTTGCATAAAGTGCGATATACTTGCAATAATGTTCAGGATTTGCCACTGAAGTAGACATTTCACAGGGCTCAACAGATGGTACTGATGATGGGGAGGAAAAAAACTTGGTAACTTACATCCGAGTTCTAAAAAAGTATTTCCATCTCCGAAAATATTCGTTCTTCAAATATAATATTTAAAATACGCACTCCACGAAAGTCTCTCCGCCGTAGAACCAGAGTGCTAGCAATAGAAATTATGTTCGCACCACGAATGCTTGTAAAAAATGAAAACGTTCATTCCGTACTCCCCACAATCATACCAGATGCTGGAATTGTTGGCCTCTTTACTTGTTTCCCAGTGAACTGGTTGTTATGAACATAAATGCAATTGTTAGTAACAGCCCCTAATTCAACACAGTGTGGAGAGACGTTCCTGGCACACATTATCTAGTGGGAATATTTCTTTAGTGGAGTTAGGAGCCAATTAAAATACTTTTACAAAACAAATACAGTGAATTTGTGCATTTTTACTTTTCCGTATACGTACATATATACGGAGTAATATATACATATTATAGAGAAAGTTATGTAATTCTAGGCGAAAAAATCGGATTTTAAAAAACGGATTTTCGGCAGAAAAAAGTTCATCGCCGAGCCCTGATAAAAAAGATGGATAAATTCAGTGGCTAAATTAAGAAAAAATCCTCAAACATGTGGTGTCGCCAGAAGCCTATTTTGCCACAGCCTATTTTATGGGCCCATGATGCCAAAATTCAACTGAAAGCAAAACGTGTCTGTGAACACTATTAGCGCCTTAACCATGCAGAGAATTTTTTCCAAATTGAAAAATCCCTTGTCGATCTGGATCTATTGAAATTCTGAAAAACATTATTTAAAATTCGGGGGTATTTTACATGAAGACCTTCGGGCATTTTCAAAGGTTTCTCAAAAACCACTCCATAAATCGATTTCCGCGATTTTTGCGGTAAACTCGAATTTCAAAAATTGCAAAAGTTTTTTTTGCGCCTTCTACAACTAAAAACTAAAGACAGATTTTTCTTCAATAAATTTGTTGGCATAAATAGTTCTTTCAATTAGGTCATGAGATTTTTTGGAAACTTTAGTAGTTATCGTGCAATTGTGCGTGCAATATTTGCAATTAAAAAATAATAACAAGATTTTCTCAAAAATGCTTCAAAATTTTCTTTAAATTTTTGTATGTTCGTGAAATCTATACGATGACATAAAGCCATAAAAATTGAATTTTTTTACTTGTAAAATTTTTAAAGCAATTTTTCACATTATTATATTTATGAGCACATGCTTTAAATAAGTCAAATAAGTTACTCAAAACTCAACAGTTGTCTGTAAAAATGAGCACAAACTTCCGCATTTTCAGAAACGCTCAAACACCATCTTCTCAAAAATAGCTCAAATTTTTTTCTTTAAACTTCTTGCAAGTATAGAGTAAAATACACTTGTAGAAGTGGCGTAGCTCCTATTTCCACTGCTACCTGTGAATATTTGAAAATTGCAAATGTTTGAATATTTTTCGGCGTCTTCTCACAACTATAAAATTGAAGATAGTTTTCTTTTAAGTAAACTTTTTTTCCTTAATCAGTTCTTTCATTATGGTCATGTGCAGTTTTTTGAAAATTTTAGTAGTTTTTGCGCAAGACTGGGTGTAATATGTGCAATTTAAAAAAAATAACAAAAACAGGATTTTCTCAAAAACGGCTCAAATTTTCTCTTTAAACTTTTGGCAAAGACAATAATAAATGTACTCTACGATATGACATAAACGCTAATTTGGACTATCCTCTTGTTTTTTTTAAAAAAATAATGCAATTTCATTGACTTGTCTCACATTATAATTCACATTAGCGGCGATTTGTTTACATTATTGCATTTACAAGGAGATGTGCGTTACATGTCATTTTCAATGTGTTAAATGTCGGTAACTCAAACGAACTCGAAAACTCAAACGTTTGCTGTGAAAATAAGCGTAAAATTCCGCATTTTCAGAATGAGGCGCCATATTCTCATAAACGGCCCTAGATATTTTCTTCTAACTTTTTGAATGGATAGTGTCAATTGAACTGTTTAAGATGATATAAAATTATTTTTCCTGTATTGTTTTTTTTTCAAAAATACACAAATGTAATTTTTTTAAAATATCTCTCATGCCTCTAATATGCACATTTCTATCGGTGTTTCTATCGGTTCACTCGCTTTTGTAATGTTTCAAAAAAACAAAAGAATAGATCTGACCGGGTGGAGTCCTGATGGCGGCAGGATTTTCGACACTAGCTTTTCAGCTAGGTCGAGTTCAGTCGCTGCTTGGAGGAGAATTCTAGCGGCCGGCTGCTCTGATCGGTAGTTTTCCGTGGTTTCTCCGATCAACACCATGCGAATGCCGGAGCAGTATCTGATCTCGCGGGAACTGCTTCTTTACGGTATTCATGATGTTGAACTAAGAATTTGAATAGATGGTGCTGCCTTTGAGCATAACATCATCATGAATGATACCATCAAGTTTCCAAAAGATAGTGACCAGCATGTCGGGACTCGTGGCTATGGCGGGATGCCCGATGCACAGCAAATCATGGAGATCGTATTCCTAATTTTCAAAGTTCAGACTCGTTTACTCAAACGTCCCACTGTCATCCTAGCGTCAGTAGAGGTGCCGTACTCTTCACACAAGCGTTTGTGGGTGTTCACAACAGTTTCCCTTTCCCCAACTAGGAACTCAATAACAGCTCGCTGTTTGTAACTTATTACAACAGCTGCCATCTGTGGGAGGGATTTAAAAATTCGTAGACTAACTCTGGAAATACGAAACTTTGAAACGTTAACAAACTACAATTGTCTATCTTTATTATTGCATGAAAGGGAAAATATTGGGCATTACTTTCTGACCGACCTTCGTACATTGAACGTTATGTAATGCTTGAATGAAAAGTGCTGTTTTGTTAATTTCTGAAAATAAAATCTCTGTAAATTTAACTCTACTTTATTCAGGCAAAAAATTAAAATAAATTGATAAAGCTACTTTTCAGAACATTGCGAAAATATCCTGCGGGGTCTGATGTTAATAGCTATCAAAAATTACAAGATTCGTTTCAATATCACTACTAGGCAGCATCGATCGATCGGAGAATATTCATTTGGGTGAAAATCATGTGTGGCATTTAGGCGTTGTTCTGGTTCACAGACACTAGGATAAACGGGTGTTTTGAGAAAAAATATTTTTTAGTCCATCAAAATGTGGACTCTACCCACACGAGAAGTAATTTACTTAGTATAGGGGTAAGGAAAATCCACTTTATCTTATCGGAGATTCACAAAACGTGTTCCTCTTTCAAACACTGGCACTTTTGCTTGCAGAGTTTCATAACTCTATTCATACGTAGTGGTACGAGTATACAGGAAGTACCTAGAGGTGCTACCAATAGCGGTTCGTGGGTATTCGCACGTTCGATGTGCACACCCAAATAATTGCGGTGCAATTTTTCTTAAACATTTCTTAACAAGAGGAGAATACAAGTCCTCTCTGAGCGTTTCCGAAACATGGTATTTCAAAGCACGCGCCGTTCGGAAGCTGCGATTGACAGTCCGCCGCCAATGCCCTTCGTGACAGGCACCAGAAGCACACTCCGGAAATTCGAATGAGCCAAGGGCATCTTGAGCTTTCACGGAGTTGGAGGGGAAAGAGGAGGAACAACGGTGGCTTATGAACGGTTGGAGCACTCTGCGGACCATGCAAATTTTACTGCGCAGACGCAGTGGCGACCTCTGGAAGTGCCTTGACAAGTCTTGAAGATATAACACTCGGCTAGCACAAGTTTTTAAGAGAAGTAAGTGTGACATTGAACGAAGAAACTGCAAGATATCTCTTCACTTAAATGAGCTCTTATCCCTTTCAAAGCAATTCTTCGGTAGCGCGCGAAACGCTAGCGCATTGCTGTGCAGTGTTGCATTCATCAGTATTGTGTTAATCGAATGTTATTTGCACATTTTCTTATGTTATAAAGCGAGTTGCAATTACATATACATTCCGAAGCATGTGAAACCCGAATGTATTGTGTAAACGTATGTCGTAAGCTACTTTTTAATGCGTTTTGAAAAACCGAAGTTAGAGTGTTCGTTTTTCTATCTTGTGTGTGAGAGAGATAAATAGAGAGAGAGGGAGAGAGAGCTAGTGAGAGAGAGAGAGAGAGAGAGAGAGAGAGAGAGAAGAAGAGAGAAGAAAGATAGGGGGAGGAAGTACCGAAGGAGAAGAGAAAAGTTGCACACCCTAAAAGTATGACCACGAGCTGCCACTGGGTGCTACATAATCTCGTTTCAGTTGATTAATTATTCTCTTGAGTCTGGACTAGCTTGAACTTACTTGAATCTTGGAAGGGAGTAAACATTTCACCAATTGGTATAGGAAAAGTTATTCTTCTTGGGACTTTGAATTGTCCTATTCAAAAGAGAGTAGCAATTTTTCGCCATGATAGATCGGACTATTATACATTCAGACCCTTTATTTTAAATTATTTGTTGCAGGTCGCTTTAAAAACATCTAATATCATTAACGATCACTATTGATTTACATCATAGATACGTTTTATAAATTAGCATAAACAGAAATACATATTTAATAAATTTTACAATAATTCAGTCATATTACCAAAACCAGCAATATTAAGACAATGTAAAATTGACTTGCAGCCTTCAGCTGAATTAAATATTTAGACCCTTCTACCCATAGAAACAATTTAAATGTAAATAGGAAAAGTTTCAAAGAAAATAATTTGCTTTACTTTTCCATCTTCTTTTGGCTTGTTGCTTTGCGTAATTTTTGAAACATTAAAAGCTCAATCAAAATAATGTTTATGTCAATGCTGTTAAGTCAATTAACACTATCGAATCGAAAAGTTAAAAGAAAAATTTGGAGACTTTTTGAAAAATCATACTTTTAAAATTATCTTCTTTTCGTGCAGTTATACAAATATTTCTTAAAAAAAATGTACATGACATTTAAAGATATAATTTTGAAAATCAGTTTTCATTAAGAATAAAATACCTTTCTTCAATACTGTTACAAAAACAACATGGACGTATGGAATTCAGTTATGGGGCGCTGCCGGCCAACGGAATATAGAAATTCTTGCAAGATTCAAAACTGAAACTTTAAGAAGTCTCTGCATCGCCCCGTGGATTGTGACAAACAAGACGTTTACAAAGACCTCGACATAATTAGGTCATCCTCATCACCAAGAGAAGTCAAATATATCAGAAGAAATTGATCGAGAACTCTAATCAGTTATCAATTAACGTGCGGGACAACAGTCAACATATTCGTATATCCCTACAGTCTAAAGAGAAACAAATTATACTTGCCTAACATTTAAAAAAGAAATTGTTATTACTATTTATGTAATTTTAAACACCATTTGCTAAATGTTCCAAAATGAACAGATCGTAAATTTGCAGACGTGAAAAGTAAAATAATTTTAAAAAATCTTCAATATTGCAGTTAGCAAGTCGCTGGATAAAAATTAAACTTTACAATTCTTGAAAATTTGAGATGAATGAAAATGAGATCTGCACATCTTGTATAAGTGTATTTTGACGCATCTGAGGACAAATAAAGAAAAACCTTGAAGCAATTTTTGAGAAAATTTGGTAAATCCTTCGATGAATTGAAGGTCCAAAAGTAAAATATCTGCTTCAAATTCAAGGGTCCTTGACCACTGCGTTAACCATGTGGATCTGAAAACTTCGCTCGGGTTGTTCATTCGCGGAGAAACGTACAGACGGAGAGATGTTTTGTCAAAAAAAAAAAAAAAATAAAAAATAAAAAAAAATTAAGGAACAAAAAACGTTGATTCTGACTCAAAATTATGTTACAGGAAATATTTATTATATGTAGGTAAAAGAATTATCCATCTTTTCGGTATCAGAAAACCACAAACGACAAACTTTTCTCCCAAAAAATCGTCGTTTTTACTGGAGCTTTGCTATACTTCCCCTAAGCTACGTAAGTAGTATGCTTTTAATGTCGATTTTATAAACAAATCACAATAAGCAAAAATTTATTACACATCTCTTTAATGGAGTTATTTACTCATCACAAAAAATCTGGAAAGAACATGTTAAAATGAATTTATATAATTTAGTGCGTGTATTAATGTGTTTCATTGGTACTTTTTTAATTTGAATTTTGTATGTATATGATCTGACTGCAAATGTATTTATTTGGATATCTTGTTTGTGTTCCAGGGAGACAGCGGAGGTCCGTTATTAATAGGACGTGCTGACGATCGACATGAAATTGTTGGTGAGTATTGCCACTATAATTTTGTGGTGTTTAACTCTCCGAGGAACGTTTTAAATTTTGATCTGCTGTCGTATAAGATATATATTTGACAAATATGAAACCTTGGGGGTTATTTTTATTCCATTAACTCTTAAAATACTCAAATTTAAAACTTACTAATATTATTTGAATAGATGATTGTTAGTAATTGTGAAATACATGAAAGTAAGAATGTGATCACTATACTTTATGAAAATTTACAGTACGGATGTAAGTAGTAAATTAGAAACTGGAAATTAGGAAATAATATTGGGAAATATTCTACAAAACATGGTGAAGGCGAAACTTTAAGTACTACTAGTATGCAGAATTAACGTAAGTCGTTCTCAACTTGAAGTAATCTTTTAGAATTCGCTTTGAAAAGCTCTCAGAACCGTACGAACATACTGCCGGAAGCAGCAAAGTACGTAGCGACTGGGATGTTCCAGGTTCGATTCCGGTAAAGTATGGGAGATTTACTTGATACATTAGTGGCACCTGCCACTCATCGACTTCTTAGGTCGGTTGCTCCGATCACTAAATTCCTTGATTTTCTCATCACTTTCAAACGAAAGTCAGAGCAACACCTTGCAAAACGGACCACGTACTGTGCCCGAACTTCCCTTCCTATTTTGCCCCCACCCTCACAACTATCAATAATCATCATCTTCCACAAACCAGACTGGAGTACTATGGGGAGGAGTATACAGTCCTAACACCCTCCCCCTCATAATCAGCATTCGCTGGCGGGAAGACGTTGCGGGCCTCGCAACTGTACGGTTTAAAAACCAGGAAAAAGAAAAAAAGTTTTCATTTGAACGACATTTCAAAATGTTCATAAGATTACGAAATTATCGTAAAACCATCGTGCTTGTGATTTGCGTGTTCTCTAGTATTTTTGCTCATCATGAACCCCAGGCTTAACCATTGAGCTATTCTCTCAAGTCAATAACAAAATAAGCATTTCTATTACGATCGCCAACGAAACCTTATCTCCCGCACGCGAATGTCTTTTGTTGGCCACCTACGACGTTTACATTCCCAGGCGACGACAGGCGAGGATTGCTATTTGATACGATGTGGGTGAAAGTGAAAAATGTGAAAGCAAAACTGGGAGTGGTGGTGGAGCAGCATATACGCGCGGAGTGGCCTCTGAGGTGGGCCTTACTCGGAGACCGGTTCTTTGTCACATATTTGCCAGTCATCGCTACCTCCTCGCTAAGAAAGAGATTGCTGAAATTGCTGCGTCACGTAGACCCGATTCTAGGTCGTCTTATCTATTCGTACAGTGATTTAAACTCCATAAATGCCTAAAAGTTTCAATTACGTTGTAAAATGTAATATCTATATTACTATTTTACAATGCGCGCAGAAATTGAAAGTAGACTTCGCGTGTGTCGAGTTCGGACTTGTGAGATATATCACACGTGTTAGATACACAGGAACTTGGGAAAAATACAAAAAGAAAGAAACAGTTTCGAGTTTCATTGAAAAATGCATGCATATTTATTGTGCTATTTCGCTTATTCTAATCCTGGGATAAAGGACTGAATAATCACACTCACTGCGTCATTGCTTCGATGCAGTTGATATTATGCGACAGCAATGGTTCAGGGAGGAGATCGCCCGCCATTAAATATTTGCTATTCCCTTGTGTTATGGATCAACTTATTTTCTTGGTATGTAACTCATGTTCTGTGCATCCGTATTTGCTGATCTATATTTAATTATATGCAGTACTTAATTTATTACAGAGTTGTATTATTTGTTGTCCTGAAGCAGTGTGCTGGCTACCTTTTGGAAAACCGTTTTGTGTACTTTTATTCAGAAGCAGTTTTGCTGCTGCAGACCACTATTTTCAATATATTTTCGTTTCTTTAACTATATCCAAGCAACGTCTTTAGCAACTTGCCCCAAGCCGCGACTTAATTAGGGACCCGAATTTTCTGAAGAAAATTCAAAAGAAATTAAAAAAATCTCTCTAGAGATATAAAAAATTATCTCTAATCCAAATTTAACACTAAACGTTATTTCTGATGTAAGGAAATTTGAATTATTTATGAATTGGGAAGGATATTTTTTGCTTGGAATAAGGGCACCCCTCGGATCAACTGCTCCAGCCTCCTGATTTTCTCCAGGCCTATGATGAAGGAGAATTTTTGCATGAAATGGAAATTTTATTTTTTAGTACCTGTTAAAGAAGTGAATACTCTCATATTCAACTATTGTGTGTTGTAAGGAATTGTAATGCTGCAGGGAAAGCGCCCAAATTTCCACATAACATCTCGTTATGTAGGTCCCCTATTCCGAAAAAATGGATTTGGACAATCCGTCTGTCTGTCCGAATGCCTGTCGGTCAGGCTGTTTTTTGAACAACACTAACGCTAAAATCGTAGAGGGAGTTTTCAACAAAAAAATATTTCTCAATCGATGGGGATGAAATCGCGGCCCTTCGAACTTGAAACGGATATTTTAGTTTTCGGGACGCTTTAGATAAAGACCCGTCATTTTAAAACTTTTCTCAAAAATGGCTTTGAGATTTTTTAAAATGTTTTCACGTAGAGAACGAAATATATACATAAAAGGGAAGGTGCGTATGTCTGTCTCATATTGACGCTAAAACTACTTGGCCGATTTCGCTGAAATTTTCACACTTTGTTCTTATCATAAGTATTTTAAGAGTGGTTTGAATTAAATCGACGGCGTGGGGGCGTTACTTTAAAAAAAAATTAATCGACTAGTTTGACTCCACGCTGTTCCCAGAGGATCTTGCTTGAAGTGAGGTCTATGGATATCTTTTTGAACAATAATTTAGAAGTTGCTATCTAGAAAGCAGGAAGTCTGAGCCACATGCTGGTGGTGGGCAACATTATTACAGTTTTTGGATGTTAAAGTTAGTGTAAAATAGAACTAGAAGTGCTACAGAATAGTACAGACGTTCTCGTAGCAAATTTTCTAATTTTTATGGCTGCTATCTGGTCAGCCGCCATCTATCTCCGCGAAAGTACATTTTCTTGACATTTTCGCAACTTTCCGGTTTTTTAATAGTAAAATTAAAATATAACATCAAGAATATTAAAGAAGAGTATAATCTCGTCCTAAATAGAAACTTCCATTCTAAATTCGTAGCCGTTTATAAGAAAATAGCCAGTAAGCATTACTGTAACTGCGAATTTTGAAGCTCTTTTTCACAGGAATTTAGCAACTGGTTTTATGCACTTTTTCGTTACCAGAGCCCGACAATGAATTTTTTACGCCGATAATTCGCCATTTTTTCGCGCAGCATTACATAACTTTCTCTAGAGTACGATTCTTACTCCGTATATATTACACACGCGCAACTTTTCTTGAACGATGACCTTGCTTACCCTTCCCTTGAGCAATAAACAGTTGAAGGCAAAGGCTCGCAGCGAGCACTGATGACATTCCAAGCATTAAAACTTTGCTGGCGCGAAACAGAAGCAAGTCAGGGCTAGTTGCTTTCATAGTCGAGAGCTTCTGTTCAACTTTATTACCATTATCTAAAGAAATGTCTGAGGCAGGTCCAGAACTTTCAAGGGAGACACCTAAAACTCCTATCTACTGTCCCTGCTTTTGCGTACCCAGAGCGATGACTTGGCCGCACACGTAGCAGGTTTGACTTTTTTCCAGAGGTTGTCATTACTGTAAATACTCTAGTGGCCCACTTTGTAACTAATACCCCCACACCGCCCGCATTTCTTCAATCTATCGTTCAAGAAAAGTTGCGCGAGTAGTACGTATGTATACGAGAAAGTAACTAGAGGTGCTACAGAATGGCAAAGACTTTCTTGCAGTATAGTTTTCTAATTTTCTTGGTGTGGTCTGGCTTTAAAGTTTTGCTCCATTCTCTGGCCAGCTGCCATCTATCGTCGCCCAAAATACATTTTTTGACATTCTCTCAACTTTCTGCTTTCTTAGTAGTACAACCGAAATGTTACTTCAAGAATATTAAAGAAGAGAAGAAACTGGTCGTAAATAGAAATTTTCATTGAAAAATTTGAAGCGGTTTTTAAGAAAATGGCGATTAAGCGTAACTGTAAATGCGAAATTTGAAGCTCTTTTTCACAGGAATTTATTGAATTTTCGAAAAAGTTCTTTTGAAATCATTTGAAGCAATTCCAAGCAATTTTTGAAATCCAAGCTCACAATTGTAATAATGCATACAATTGAAGAAAATGTCCATATTAACGGGGTGAGAAGTATTTCAAAAATATTAAATTTTTGTAATTTTTGAAAACACTATCACACATGCCGGGAGATCGGTCGGGAGCTTATAGCTTGTACCGGCTGGGGGTGCCCTGCTGGTGGGAGATACCTGGTTAGGGACACCCCGCTAGCCGACGGTAGGTCGGTTCCGTAGGTAGGCCGGCGCTCGCCATCCCGCGGGGCAAGATCACCGCCAACTCCCGATTGATTGATTGATTGATTTCTTCGTGTTTCCGGGCGCGTCAACTGCTTTGCTCATTAGTCCCGTTAGTGAAGTGCATGTTTTCTCGGGAAATGGCGGTGATCTTCCTCCGCTGGATGGCGAGATCCGGCACCGACCTACCGTCGGCTAGTGAGGTTTCCCCCTAACCAGGACTCTCCCACCAGCGAGGCGCCGCCCAAGCCGGAACAAGCTCTAACTTCCGACCGGTCTCCCGGAATATGTGATAGTGTGGTGCATGTTAGTGTAAGTGTAAGGGGAAAGGATAGGACAAGGAAGAGGAAGGAAAGATCGCGCGCGGTCCGTGGACCGTTTGGTAGGGTACTGCTCCGGCATTCGCCTGGAGTTGATCGGAGCAACCACGGAAAACTATCGATCAGAGCAGCTAGAATTCTCCTTCAGACAGCGACTGAATTCGACTAGCTGAAAAGCTAGTGTCGAAAATCCTGCCGCCATCAGGACTCGAACCTAGGACCTCCCGGTCAGAGGCGCTGCAGTGACATCCGTTGATGCATTGAGCTACCGCTCCCGGTGCCAACTCTCGATAAGAAAGTATACTACACTTACGGGACTAACGATCTCGGTAGTTGACGCGCCCGGAACCACTAGCAATGAATTGATGAATGGAGGCGCCTGCCCGTGGCTGGGCCGTTTCACGCGACCGGTCGCCGCATCCCGCCTTGTTGCAGGGATCGTGTCGTGGGGCGTGGGCTGCGGCCGGCCTGGCTACCCGGGCGTGTACACGCGCGTGGGGCGCTACCTGGAGTGGATCAACCGCAACATGGACGACGTGTGCCGCTGCGTCGACTGAAGAGGCGACACCAGCGCCCGCGCCTGCGCCTCCAGCGTGAGCGGCTTGCGCGCTCACTCTCGCAAACGCCCATGCGGTGGGAATGGCGAGGACGGTCCCATTTCCAAGTGTGCTGCCAACCGCTTTTTCAGTATCCATTGACATGTTTCTCTTGGAAAATATTAGATCTCTAAATTACTGTACATGTATTTGCAGGAAATTTCGTAGTTTGTTGTGCATAATTGCTCTATGTTGTCTTCTTTACTATTCATAGTACGTTGATCAGTAATAGTTAATAATTTATTGTTCGTATAATGCATAAAATTTACACAATTTGTAATTCACTGCAATGTTTGGAATAATGGTTGAATATTATTGCGTGGTGACAACCTTAGAAAGATGTCGCCAATTCTCATAGTTTAAAGGTACGTTCAAATTTACATGTGTATTCATTTCTCATCGATGGATTGTACTGGAGAATTGTTGATCTCTCAAGTAAAGAAAACCTTACCTCAAGAAAATGAACTTACCTGTCTCATGTGTGTTCTCGGGATGTAGATAAAGATGTCTCATTATTTATTGCATTAAGACTTTTCAAGCTGCATTGTTTTTTATGAAAATGAACTGCGAGTTCATACCAATTCGGTAATTATAATTTAATGGATATTTATTTATTTAATTTTACACATTAATGACAACTATTTGTTTTAAAAAATAATAAATTTTTTGGAAATTATTGCAAAATATGAAAAAAACCAAATTATTTTGTTGAATTTTTTAATTACAAGGAATATTTACCAAATAATAAAAGTACTGTTCAATTCTACCAAAACACTTCCAACAAGAGTACATGAGGAAAACAATAAATTAATAATGTCAGGATTTCTCTGCTCCTAAGGCATTATGGATACCATTCCTTCCGCATGACGACAAATGTTTGTAAACAGCTTCACTAACATGAACCAATTAACTGAATTGTTATGTGAGTGAGTACTCAACGGAATCCGTGCCGTTCTGTTTTTTACGATATTTGTCTTTTTTTCAAACTGTGATATACAAGAAAAAAGGTGCCCAAGAAAAGGACAAAAAGCCGTCTATTTAATAGTGTGTTTTACATGTTTTTTGTTATTTATATGAAAATGAATAAAATGTTTTCTTTCATTGTGTTGTGTTGTCAGAAGAAACGTTCCCATACCAACCGATCTACTTGAAAATTAGACAAAAATTGATATTATTTTATTAGAGATGAATCTAAATTGAATTTTAATTGAGAGGCTGAGAAATAAATCGATGAGGCGTTAGCCAAGTTGATTAATCAGCTGAGCGATTAAAAGCACTTGGATTTCATGAATAATACAAATATTTTATTCAGTCTCAACTTTGCAATAATTTAAAATAAAATATGACGTTATATATTTGATTGTATATGACGTATGATATTTGACGTTATGGGTGTGTAGTCCGACAAGAGGCGAACATGACGCATGGGACTATTTTAAAGAAAAGCTACAACTCCATTTTTACCTCGACCAGGAATCGAACTCTGGACCACAGCACGGGAAGCTAGTATGCTACCCATGAGCCATCCCAGAGGCTGAAATAAAATAATTTTCCAATGTATTGAAAGTGGCGTTGGCGACCGTCATATTGCGCGCTTGCTTATGCGACCTAAATAAAGAACAGGGGCAATGGAGATTATTCGCGGTCCTTGTGAAACTCTTTCGAAATGACTGAAAACATGAATGAAAACATTCCTTCTGAAAACACAAGGAAGCTAGAGGAAGAGTTATTGCTTTCAAATCTTCAAACTATTGTGAAAAAGTTTAGCTTGTTTCGTGAATGGAAACAAAGGATTTACTTATTTAGCTTTTTCGTTGAAAATGAGTAAAACCAAGCAGCTTGTGGTCACACTATACAATGATTAAGAAAAACATTGAGATATTCGAAAGGATAGACTTGGAAAGTAAGATAAGTAATACCGGATTGTTCATTTGATATGTAAAATAAAAAAAGACCTGGCTTGAGTTTTTTTAAAAAATTCGTTGATATCCTTAAATAAATAATGTGCTATTATGTCTTCCAGTATTATTGCGCTTTAGTTTCGTTAAAACGAACGGCTTTCCATAGATTTCTGAAATGGGTCTGTCCAGCGTTTGTATCTGGACGTTTGGACTATTTTTAATACAGTTTGAAGTCACGCATTATACGCTAATTAAAACGCCTCGTTTAATACACCTATTTATTTGTAATAAAATTAGGTACTAATTCTGTCCTTTCCGTAACTCTTACCCTCTAACGCTTTAAATAGATTAACAATTTATCTTTCGTTAGTATACGGACGCGGAAATGGTTAAAGAAAGTGACACATATAATGACAGATGAAGGTTTCCTCACTTTGATACTTCAATACCATACTCAGTTTGGAGGAAGCCTTGGCCAATATTTCTCTTTTGGTTTATAATATGACAACAGTAATACTTTAAAAGCATTGCCATTAAATAATTAAAATTATTTGGTGTTGCGTGTTAGCATACGGACGTTAGTATACGGACAAATAGGCAGCCAACAAATTAAACCAAAGTAGCGCTTCTTATTCCAATGAATTCTCCGAATTACGATTGTGGATCACATAGACAATACAATAAATTTATTTAGAAGTTAAATTAATAATATACATTCATATAATAGACTATACAATACATAAATAATACAATTAAATCAATGTGTTTATTAATATTTATTTTATCTATTATTTTATATTTATTATTTTTTATTTTAAAAATTTAGGGATGATAATTAATTATACAAGTTTCTCATATATTTTAGACAATGTTACAAACTATTTTTTTAATCTTCATTAAATTATTTGTTTCTTTTTTTTTAAAAATTTTCTGTCTTAATTCTTTCTTCCGAGTCCAGAGCATGGCATTTGTAACCAATAACGTAAGGAGATAGAGCAACAACTTGGTGAATTTTTTGCGTGCCTTTTACTGTAATTATGCCCTCCCAATTTTTATCCAAATTCTTCTATTTCTTTTCAATTGTGGAAAGCGGTATAGCAATTACAACTGTGCTGAGACTTTTGCAGCAGTCACGAAATGCATCAGCACTCCTAACTACTGTTTTCAAAGAACGCACTTCCAAATATGGTGCTTGACAATTGCGCCAATTCCATCTACGACATCTTTAACATGAGATGAAGCAAAAAATGTCCATTTAAAGCTTTCCAATCTCAAGTCCTGTTTTAAAAGAGTGATGTTAGCAAAATTGTATTTTTGCTTAAATTGTGAGGCAGCTCCATCCGAAAATACATGTAAATGTTTAAAAAATGAGTTTTTACTAATATGGGTGTTCAAAACAGCTCGCAGAAATATGTCAACACAGTATCTATCATGGGTTATATTTTCAGATACAACTGCCTAACTTTCGCACGTTTCTTTTCCACACCATATAACAGCAGTAAACAATGCTATTTGTGAATTTGACCAATGAGCAGATTGTATCTCATTCTGGTAGTTGCAGGAATAATTCTCTGCGAAATCTACTTGAATCACAACATTCGTAGCTGAAGAAATTTTTTTGCCATCTTAAAGCATTTTTGTGACTGATTTGATTAAAACTGTGTATCAAGAGGAATGGAAAATGCTCTTTAATTTTCTCAAGGCGTCATTCAATGCTTCCTCTAATAAAACGATTTATACCGTTTCTCCACCATTATCCACTGACGATACTGCACAGTTATACTACATTGTTCATCATTCTGAGAATCATCCAAGAGAGTCATAAATTTATTCTTCCAGAGGAAAAAATCATAATTCATACAGTTTACGTAATTTGGGTCACAAACAATGGAATTAATAAAATCAGTGCTCGAGGTTCCAAAACCAGGTAGGTATTGTGATACCACCACTCGCAGGTTTTCAAAATTTTCATGATAACGACAAACACAAACATTGTGAGGAATGTCACGGTAGTGTTTAATTTCCGAAGGACGTAATTCTGCAAATTTTCTGCGACCAATATCCACCTCTGGGTACTGATCTTTAAACAAACGAAAAACCTCCGAGATTGAAAACAGCATGTGATGTCGAACCACAGTTTTCTTGGTAACACTCTCCAATTTTTTAACACAAACACATTTTCTTTCCCTGAATCTACCCTACTGATTTCATCACTATTGTGAAATGTAAGAATGCTTTGAATGTTTTCATCAGTTAGTTTTTACTTAGATAACTTCAGTGGCTGATCAACTATTGTAACTCCACACATTTCTGCCAATTTCTTGACTACTGCAACTTGTTTACGCGGGCTCTTCGGCATTGCTGTGGTGGCCTTTTACAAAGCTTTCCCCACAACTGAAGGACACAGTTTACTAGTTTCCGGTAGCTTAGCGTCTTGCCTTTTAGCAGCGCGACTTAACCTTTTCCTTTCTGCATCTTTTGCCTCCTCAGTCACGTGCAGTTGATGTTTCCGATCTTTTTGCTTTTTCTTTATATTTCTTCATTATAGCCTTCCACTTAGTCTTGTAATTAGGATTATTCTTATGTCTTTCCATATACAAGTTCTGTCTATCAGCGTTTATTTTCACCATATCTCCTAACCTAAAACATTTTAAAAACCGTTTCAAGAATGTAAGAATACGAATTTGCAACGACTTCCAAGTATCATGGCTTTACGTACCTTTCAGTTAATATTTCACTAGACTAGACACTTCACTAGACAAATGCACGTTACCCACTTAAATTGTCTTCAAACTTTAACATTCGCTTAAATACCACATTGTCTCATACGTGTTGATCTCCCGTTAGTATCCGGACGCAAAAACAAACCTCTTTTGTTTCAGTCTCGGACATTTAAAACGCATGACAACTACCTCTATCTTTCAACATACACAAGAACTAGGAGGCTTGAAAGTTTCCAGAAGATAGCAGCACTTAACAGGTTTTTACTGAAAGTTTTCCAAAATTTTGTTAGTATGCGGACAATATAGAGATGGTCTCCAATATATGCATTTTTTGGAATATAATGTGATTTGAGTCGACAGACTTTAATCTAAAATCTTCTTTCTAAAATCAGACTTTAACTTAAAATCTTTGATAAAAGCATCTACAAGGTACGGAAAAAACAAAACTATAAGTTTACACAGTATATTCGAGTTAAAAAAATCTTCAAAACAATACTTGTTCACGGTAGTTTCGAACGCAATTGAAACGGCTTCAAATTATAAGTGAAAGAATGACATAAAATAAACTCCCAATCAATAGTACTATCAAAAACAAACATTTCAATGATTTTTGAACAAGCATTCGTGTACAGAGCGCAAACATCAGTGTACAAATTTATTGTCTTAATCCAATATTTCAAACATGCAATTTTCTAAAATTCAGAGAGATGAACGAAAATGAGACTTGCGCCGTTATTTGAGCGACCCTTGTTTTATAAATAGAAAAAAAATTAAAGAAAAAGTTGGAGTAGCTTTTGAGAAAATGTTCTTTTTATAATTTGCATTAATTTCAACAAAAAAGTACGTAACAACTACTGTTTTTTCTAAAAAAATTGTACATGACAAATAAATCCCCCAATATTATAGTGGTAGAAAGACGCCTCAAAAGAATTGCACGTTTTCAATTTTCAAAAATTCTGTGATTTCAATGAACATGAGGGTATCGCCATTCTCTCGGGTGTTCTTTACTCTATTCGAGAACAAAGTTTTATCAAAAGATTTTGAGCCGTTTTTGAGAAAATGTTGAAAATTGTTTGAGGCTTCATGTGAGTACCCTCAAAAATCAAAATATCCGTTTGAAAATCTCCAAACACGAGTTCATTCAGATCGATTGAGGAATATCAATTTTGAAGAAAATTGCTTGAACAGTTTACGGACGGACAGACCACGTTTTGCCGTCGTTCGAGATTTGGTATCAAGAATCAACAAAACGGATTTTGGCTACACCACGTTTTAGAGGAATTTTTTTCTAAATTTAGGAACAGGATTTATCCACTTTTTCCAAGAGTCCGGCAATAATATGGCGAAAATTCGCTGTTTTCTGGCAAGTTATTCTTACGAAGACTTCGTAAGGCGAGAGAGCAAAAACGAAATAGTTCAAATATTTTTGAAGTCAAAATTTATTAAAAAATATTAACGATATCGTGCTGTTCCAATAGCTATGGAAAATGTGTGAAATGGAAAAGTTTGAGCGTTTTTAGCTATTAAAAATAAAATTGGTGATGATGTATTTTAGGATTTTATTTTGTCGAGCAGGAACTCAGCACGGTACTATTACTATATGTGTATTTACATTGTTTTTGAATTTTAATCGTTTACAGTTTGAATTTTGTTTTCCAATTTTTTAATATACAGCGGAAGGAATTTATTGCATTTTCACCCTCTTAATGGAATCGTATTATATATGAAATTACGTATAAATTCAGGATCCATAAATTTTTTAACTTCCATTTGGAGACGCTAATGTATGGGCAGTATCATTTTCTTCATGAAGCCTATGTCATGCTACTCGTAATATATACGGGATACTTCAGAATAAATAATATAAACATCTAGGACATGGGATCAAAGTTGATCGCTTTTGCCACCGAAAATCTATTCGGAAATGTCATACTAGGAAGATTTATTTTTACAGCAGGCTTGTCTTGGGAAACCCATTGATGTTCGATAGGAACACCATCACTCAGCGGACGACTGATCACGGGCAGAGTTTATTCACCTCTCTCAAAAACACCAGTGCAGGAAGTGTTGCCTACCAATCAGGGGCATCTGTTCAGAGACGGTCGCCTTCGTTTGAAAACCACGTAAATTAAAAGAAACAAAATTTGCAAGGAGATTTCCGATCGTGACACGATGTCGAACGGACGTGCCTCACTCTCCGTACCGGTGTTGTTCGTTTGTGGAAGCAAAGTATCTTTATCTTGTGTCACGAGTTGAAACATCAGCAGTGATTAGAAATATTATAAGATAGTTACGTCTATTAACTCAGCTGCTCCAGCAGCTGTTAAGTTGGTGTTATGAATACTTCTGATAATGGGGGAAGCATAACCCTAGTTTCTTCCAAAATGCTACCTAAATTTGGTGTAAATTTGACCTACACAAACGTTACGTGTACTGGTGTCTTCACCTGCAAGGAAAAAGCTGTTGTGATTTGAGTCCCAAGATAGATTAATTCTCAAAGACTACATTACAAAATTAGCAACCATCATTGAGGTCAGCGATGTAAGGTTTGTTTTGGGAGGAACTAATAATAGAATATATGCTTGTAAGTGGTATACAAGGGGCAGAAAACCTTATAGCAAACCACTGTAAACATTAAAGACCACATAGGAACCATAAGATTTCTTATGAATAAACTCAGATGTGTTACGAACTCAAATGTTTGTCCCATATTATCTCATGAAATAACTGCAAATGAACTCATCAAAATAAACATAGAAATGCATTCAAATATGTCTTTCCTTAAATCTGGAAGCTTTAGTTCCTTATAAATGACCCTGGCTTCCCCATTTCATGAGTTTTAGGAGACAAGTATATAATAGCCCCGGAATATGTAAAGAAACTACCTGAATGAACAACAGTATTCCATGAGGGCACCAATTACAGAATATTCCCCTCCACTGACGATATCATCTGTTTCTTGTGCAAATCAACGCGGTATCCTGCTAGACAGTGCCATACCCAACCCTAGTAAGCCGAAAATTCTGTTCGTAATAAAGAAAACAAATGTTCTACAACCCAACCACGTATTGTCTCTGTAAATCTTTTGTAATACACATCCAATCTGAAGAACGTACTATCAATAATATAAATTCCACAAGTCCACAAAAAAGAGCTTTAACTTCAGTTCTTCATCACAGTTGAAACAATAACACAAATTTTAAAGTGGTAATAACGATTCATAAAACATACCAAAAGAACCAGAACCAGAGAAGAACCAGAACCAGAAAGAACCAGAGAAACATACCAGAAGAACGTTAAGTCTATAGTGGTCGCTAATGACCTCGTAGTTAATGCGACCGTATGTGAACAACCAAAAAGATTAAATGATGTATAGTCAAAAATAGGGCTGTAATTCATATGCAATAAAAACAGCAAAATGTGCAAATATACATTAAATATATTTGGTAATATATGCAATTAAAAAAGGAAAATATGCAAAATAGTGTAATGTAATGTGCAAGTGTAAAAATAAATAGTGTAATGGAGAAAATGTATTTTCAGAAAAAAAAAGAAATATAAATTGTTACAAGCGATTAACATTTAGGGCTTAATTTTGAAGAACATCATTTCTTAGGAAATAATGGGGATGCAGTTAATGTATATTTCGCAAAATAAAAAATGTAGTATTGCAACAAAAATATGACTTTCAATTGTGATAAAATCTAGAACGCAGTAATCAAATAACTTAAAACTTGAAAGCCTTGACTTAATACGTTTTTTAATTTGTGACCAACAATATTTGGCTAAAAGAGAAACGTCAGTAAATTGAAAAAAATGGGACATACCTTGAACAAAAACTATTGATCACTTGCAAAATTGTTGCATTGCAAACAACCACACTTTCAAGTTCTCAAACCCAAACGAACGTCATTGGGCCTCAAAATCACTTTAAACCGGCTGAATGCCCACTAACACACGCAATCAACAGGTAACTTAGAACAACTTTTATTTGATCAAAGTAGTTGGAATACTACTCAGCTGCCTTCAGTCAAGTACCTCACCTTGTGATGACTGGTTGGGGTGGTAGAGGTAAGTCAGGGTAATTTGTCTTAAAAATATCCCCACGACTAGGAGCTTTCAAAACTACTTTCTTGACAGTTGATATTGTGACGTACCGGGTAGGCCGGCTTGTCCGCAGTAAATTTATTTGTAAGGGACAGGTGTTCTTTCTCGTGAATGGGCTCGGGGTTATTAATCAAACACCACTGTTCCGTGAACAAAGTAAACTGAACTATTTATTAATTCTATACAAATCACTAATGATACAATATCTATGGTAGTCTTTACCCTTTTCTTTTATATCACCCAGAATCACTGTTGGTCTCTCGATCTTATATCAACCGAAGAAATATTTACCGTTACTTCTTCCCCTACGAGCGTCGGCGGCTTCGGGGACCCTCGGGTTGTACTCCTCTGCACGCAAGTTCTTTTGATTTGTGGTACTCCTGATATCAGCTATCACTCTTGCAATATGTCCGATCGACTATTGATGGTTATCAAGCACAAATTGTCCGTCAATTAATCTTTCTGCACTCGTTCGTTCGCGATACTTTTTTGCTTTTCGACCGCGGAGCAGCTCCAGATACGTCCTTCCTCGCCGGCGGCCAGCCAGACACTGCCTCCTCGCGGCGTCGTTCCCACGCTCTGGGCCAACCGACCACCCTTCGCCGCTCGTAACCGTTTTTCTTGGCTAGCAAGTGCCCTCTTGCAACCGTTCTGCCGTGTTCTTGCTTGATGTCTCGTCGTTTCTTTGGGTGGAAACGCGGTGCGTTTCAATATCAACTGATCAATATCTGGGAATTGAAATCTCAGAGTTTCTACAACACGATGAAAAGCGTGATCAAGGCAAGTTAGATGAAGTTTAGGATAAAAAACTTTTATCGCAGCCCCTGCTTTTCACCTATAAGGAACACCATCTGACAGAAATAGAATAGATCCTTTTCATGCTGAACTCCACTCGCCAAAGACACCATTGATTCATTGAAATACTTCGCAATGAGGGGTGAATATGTCTTTTCAGGATATGGGTGAATATGCAAAAAATATGCACAATGGTCCAAATATGCAAAAATATGCAATTGTGGTGAAATATGCGAAATAAAAATTCATTTTTCATTGATTCTAAATGTCTCAAAACATATACAATTTGTTGAAACATGATGTTTTAGTGAGCAGTATGCGTATAAATCACATCCCTAGTTATAACCCTATGCTCTACGATTAGGCATATTTAAAAGAAGATGAGACAATGTTGTGACATACCGATATGTCACATGAAAATAAACTAACATTTATTTGTAGACTATATGGTGGAACATGCATTAGCAAATATCACGTGAGCACGGGCTTAGCAACGACCGTGAATAAACAATGTAGTTTTTGTTTTTTGTAAAGGCATTAAGAGGTGTCTGGATGCCGAAAGTAGAAAATTTGGGATTGGGCGAAGAAGTTTAGACGATCGAAAGGTCAGCTGCACCAAAATATAACGAACGTGTGGATTGGCTGGGTGAGAGAAGGACGGTCAAATGTTATGAAAAAGAGGAAGGTAGTTTATACGAAGTCTTCGAGGGGTGAATCATGCAGGAAGATTTCATTCTGACCGGCATCGCGCTTCTGAACTGATCGTAGGTTCGTGAGAGGGAACGAGTATAATCCAGATAGTCAGAATCGGGTTATCAGTGAAATTTTAAGGACAGTGAATGATATTGCAGATATTTTCATGTGGAAGTAATATTGATGTACAAATTGGAACTTTGACGGGAGTGGTAATCGAGTTCGGGACTATGTCATAGGACGTAATCGGGACTGATAATTTTGATAGTTTGAGACCAGCTTGGATAGGGGCAGAAGAGGATTTCTTGGGACTTTGGACTACGGCAAGCTCGCAAGATATTTCGACTGAGAAGTCTACGAGCGACATCAACGAAGAATAGATAAGTTAACCGCGGTATGAAATTGTAAATTCAAAGATATCTTGATCAAAGGCATAACATAAATTCACTAAATTGTTTGCTAAAAAGGTAAAAATAAACTTTGTTAAATTTTGTTCTTTAGAAAAGAAAGTGATCTTTCATTTAGTCAATCCAAACAGAAATGAACTAGGAATAGAATCATTCTATTTCAGATTCCCAGCTGCGCTGTATAGTCGGCGGATCCTATAATCCATTATAAAGGTAATAAGGATTATAATATTGTGACGTAACCGAATATTGGATTAAAAAATAAATACATTTATTTTGTTATTACTGTTCAGAAGCGTGCGTGCCCCAACCGGGTGCGACCTAAATCACTTCGCACGGCCATCTACGCCGCTCCTTAGCGTCGCCGAGCAAGGGGGTGTAGTGTTTAGATAACGCCTCCGAAAACCCCTCAGGGACCACCGACCAGGCTCCACGCGGGCGGGCGCGGCGACCGCTCCGTGTTTGTTTACAGGAAGTGTGCGAGAGAGAGCGTTCTGGAAAATTCCATCAAAATTACCGACAAGACGCGTAATCTGATTGGAGCAATATTATTTTCGGCGTAGTAACTTTCGGCCAGTAACAACACGTCTTCCAAAATTTCTGTAGAAACTTCTAGAACATTCATGGAAATTGGGGAAAGAGGTTCGCGGGCGCTGAGACGCGCTGAGGGCAGACAGAAGCGGGGAGGTCTTTGGACAGAGAGGCGCGGGGACGCCCAAGTCGTGCGGACACAGAGGCGGGGACGCTCATGTTGTACGGGTGTGGGACGCGGAGGTCATCCGAGTTGTGTAGGCGCTAGGATAGCGCGAAGTAGCATGATTAGAGTGCGATTTGTGGTATTATCGCACCGCGTGTCATTAGATTGAGAAAAAAAGAACTTTATCTAGTAATGTTATTTGTTTCTCTGCTCGTTTACGCCCGCGCCGTGTATCGCAAGTTACGCGATTACGAAAATTACGATCTGTCGTCACCGATCTGTCGTCACCGCTACCGCCGACGTCCCAGCTGATGTCGTGGTTAACTCTACTCTCTTGAATGGGAGCAGGCTGCGAGAGGGAATCCACCCTCCGCCCTAAAGGGCGTGCCGTCCAGAAGAAAGGAGCCCAGCTGTGTTGCCTGTTTGGAGGCCGTTCACCCCAGCGCGTCCTCCTGCCGCAGCGGTGATTCTAATAATCTGTCGAGCTCCGACAGACAAAACAAACATTCATTACGCCCTTCAGGCTTACCTGGACTGTTGTCAACATTCAGAAGGTGCAGGCCGCGCATTGGCCCCTTTTTCTTTTATTTGTTAGCGCATCTCTTTTTTGCTTTATTTGTTTTAAGTAATTTGATCGTATTAGTTTTAAGATTGCATGAAAAAAAAACAAGGGTTTAAAAAAAAAACTGAGCTCAGATAATAATGTCAATTTACCATTTTTTAATTTCTCATTAAATTTACATTTTTTTTGTCTTTAAACTTTCTTTCAATTGACCTCTGTCACGTAGCCACGTCCGTCCACAACCTAAATTTCAGGCTCTACCCGTCACCTGAGCTAGCCGGCAATTACAGCACAGGAAGGTGGGGGCGTCGCAATATATCGTGACCCATTGACCCAGCAAGCCGGACTCTAAGATCTTTGGCAGATATTAATGTAGAGAAAATTTTGTATATCTCAATGTGATATAACTCAAAAGAAATGGAAAAGTGAAGAACAGCAATGTTGTGATTGAATTAAAATAAAGCTGTGAAAATGTTACATGTACTATAGACATATTGTAAAACAAAGCAAAAAAGTATCCAATTTGGGTAGAAACACAGAAACGTGTATTCACAAACCTAGGATAAATATAGCCTGGTGTAACTCGCCTTGGTGAAAACCTGTTTTGAAGTCATACAAATCCACGAATCTGTTTACGGTTTGACCAGGCTGTTAGATTCTCAGCATGCGACCGTTAAACGTGCTTCTGACCTGCGCCAGCGGTTTGTGGGAAGAGCAAGGTTTTGAATTCGCATACGGAAGCGTCTCAATATTTTCGTGTGAGCGGTCATTCGAAACCTGAAAGCGAGGGACCAAACGCCCAAAACATCAGGTCAAAGTTACAAAGCATCTAGACTTTGTCAAACAAATTAGATAACTGTTCAGGTTATAGAATTCTGAACCAATTTTTATAGGCAGCACGTTTCTACAAAACTCGCAAAACAAAATATCTCATTAGAGAGCTTTATGCAACTAACAGTTTATTTTAAACGAATGAACGGTGTTAGTACGGTTTTGATGATCTTGAACCTTTATGCCTTCTTCACTTTGATGCATAATCATGTATTCACATTTCCGTTTATTCTATTGAAAATTGAGTTCACAATTTATGGTATCTAATTTTTATAATTGATTTGTTTCAAATTTCGTTAATAGAATTTTATTCATATTTCATACCTCGTTTACATTCGTAATGATTAACGAAAAATAAGTTTATCAATAGGTCTGCTTTTTGCATATTGCAAGAGAATTACTCGACTGTATAAAAACAATTCCCCCATCCCAGTAGTGGCAGTAGACTTTGATGGAACTCACAAAATCGATATATATCGAGATATATATATATATATATATATATATATATATATATATATATATATAGTAAAAAATCGTCTCTTCCCTCTATTAAATACGTTTATAGCCCGTTTGCTAGCTAACGTATTTTGTAGCGTCATTCTGAAGATTTATGGGGTCGTGGATTTGTGATGGGCCCTGTACAGGGTTCGAAATGTAATACTCGTGCAACGCGCGCGTGAATCAGCGTCTAACTACCATAAATCACAACACGAAAGGGTTTTATCGATAATCACGATTGTGTTCATCTTGATTTATTCTATCATGACTAACTGATTCTCTCGTTCTTAAAACACCAACAATGAACACATAAACAAAAAAATACCCTTCAATGGCATACATAAAAAAATCACTTGACATAAACACAAAGAAAAAACATTCACTCTGCAACTTTACATAAACAATCTCATTCACACCGAATAAATCACAACCAAAATAAATCAATCGTGTCACTTCCCTGTCTGCTGGTTCTGCGTCGCGGCACGCAGAGCAGGTCACGTTCGTCGCCAGCCACCAATTTGTACACCCTCAGAGCGCAATTACCGCAAAGCTCCAGCCACCGTATCAGGGATCATTTCACAGCCCGAAGCTTACACAATTCGGGAAAAGCGCGAAATATTCTGCGTAAACGCAACACAAAGTTCCCTCTGAATGTTTAAAATCAGAGTAAATGCACTATGGCGCGTAGATGCACTATGTCCTTTTACAAAATAAAACTTCGCTTGCACTTCCCGTTTTCAGACGAGATCGCGTAAAATTCGTGTTATTAAACACGATACAAAATGTCCGCCTACTACTGCTTCAGGCCGCGATCATAAAAAAAACTATTATCCCGCATTGCCACTATTTACTAATTATGCGCCACTATTTGTCAATACATGTGCATGTTTTTTATAAAGTTCGTGCGCCATTAAGATAAAAATAAACTGTTTTTCAAACTATAAATTCCGAACAATCATAAAAATGCAGCGTCTAACAGGGACCTCTCGTTCACACACTGCTCGAAACTTTCTCTACTTGGACATTATTGTCCTCAGCTTATATGGTTTTTTCCGCCAACAAAAGCAGATCACCCGCATTAAGATGCGCCGAACATCATAAAGAAAAGTATTTCTTTTCATTTATTAACGTTTACCTGCCTTATCATTGCCTCAATATTATGTCCGAAATTTCTCTGATAATTGTCATAGTGTCTTCTTCGCCTCTCAGCGCCTTATTTAAATAAAATATTACAATTCGCCTTCGTCAAAACTGACTTACTTAACTATGGGAACTTATTTTCATGTAATACTGATATTTATAGTTACAACACTAGACGTAGAAATCATGTTCATCAAGTGTCAGTATCAACAGCTCACTACAAGAAATCCATATACAATACATGTACGTTACTTTACAACACATTGCCAGATGAAATTAAAGAATTAAAATTGGTACACAAATTTAAGTTAAAAGGAAAATCTTTCCTGCTGCAAACCTGTTTCTATACAGTTAGAGACTATACTGGTCGTCAAAAAGAAAAATAATGTTTACTTTCACAAAACCAAGATTTAGTATAATGAATTAGTTTACATTTGCATTGTATCATTCAAAAAAAGACTCAAAATGCCTGTAACAAGTAATGTACTTCAGCTTCCGGGTCAATGACCCCCATCCCGATCGGGTTTTTGTCCAGCTTCCCTGATTCATTGAGCAAATGCTGAGATGGCGCCTTGATTTGCTTCTGGACGTAAATGTAGCTTCACTATGCGCACGTTTTGTTGAACTTTCCTTTTGCTTGTAGTGGTAGTAGAGCTTAGGGTGAGTTTCTATTTTGTTAACAATACAGAAAAATCAAATCTGTTCGTTCCTTTACCGTTAAAAATAAATTTTCTATAATTAGGCAACGAAATTATGTAGTTTTTGAAATGTTAATCTCTCGCTTTTTTAAATTTCTTCTTCTTCTTCTTCTTCTTCTTATTATTATTATTATTATTATTATTACTATTATTTTTCATCTATTAATAGTTAAATTGTTGGGAAGGGATTCTGAAACTCAAGAAAGCGTGCGCAGATGATTTTCTCCCCCATACGTCATGTACAGTTTTTGACTAAATAAATAAATAAATAAATAAATAAATACAATAATGTATACAAACCAAATAATGTAAAAATTAATGTCGAGTGAGTTACTTAAAAAAAACTTACATTTGTGAATGTTTTTCAAAATAAAAATGACGTTGATGTCGTGGTAATCGGGGCTTGTATCACCATCCGTACAAAAAGTTTTTAAGAAAACAAATGGATCCGCTTTGGAGAATAAATTTTATTTAATTGTTCATACTTGACTAAAAATGCGCTGAAAATTTTTGATATTTTAAAAAATTGTGCAGGATTTTAATTAAAGAACTAAGTGTGGAGAACCGATTTTATTTGAAGAAATCTCTCTCTTTAATATTGTAATTGTAAGAAGACACCAAAAAATTTGCAATTTTGCAATTTTTGAAAAATGTTTTTTTGTTCCATACGAGAAAAATATTGGAGCACTGTTTGAAAAATTTTGAAAATATTGTTGAGGGTTTATGAAAAGTCCCACAAAATTCAAAATATCAGCTTCAAATTCAAAGGGCCACCATATCAGCCGTATAGATCGGGGAATACCAATGTTGGTGAAAATCAGCATATGGTTTAGCCGACAGCGTTGTTCACATACAGACGGATGGACGGATGCCGACATTATGCCGTAAACCAAATTTTTAGTGGCATGGACTCACAAAACTTTTATTCTCAATAGAAAATGACTTAAATGATATATGAACAAGAATTATTAACGTTTTCGATGATACCAACTCACAGTCGTATTAAAAGCTTCTGTTGTTAAAATCTACTGCCACTTTCTCGATGAGTACGCCAAATGTTTAGGAAAATGGTGGTAAATGTTGAAAATACACGTTTCCGTTGCCACAATCTAAAATGCTTTCCCACAGGGTGACACCGGCGTGACATATGGGAGAGCGTAGTATTGTGAAGCTGACAGATTTACATGATACATGTGAAAAAGTACTTTAGAGAGAATGCATCAATACTTTTCAACTTCACATGATGGGTGCGGGTAAAAGACAACTAAACACAGCTCAACGTCAAAAGTATTATGAGGATGCGGCAGAATATTCATTGTGAGACATGTGGAATTTTAAACCTTTTATTGCATTGTTGAAATTGCCTTATTAAAGAACTCTCGCTTTATCTTGATGATAATACGTAATGGTATTAGTAAACTTCAATCAAGTCAGTGTTATCATGTTTTGATGTATCTGTGTGAGACCAAAAAGTTGAAAAATAATTATTATAATAAAAACAACAATAAGAACAAGAACAACACAATAATAATAATAATAATAATAATAATAATAATAATAATAATAATAATGCCAATCCGGATAGCTGACATTCCGAAGGTAGTAGGGGCGTGGCGATCTCAGGCGGAAGGATCCCAGGTTCGAGTGCCGCCTCGGACATGATTGATTCATTGTTAGTGATTTCGGGTGCGTCAACTACTAGGGTCATTAGACGGGTAAGTGTAGTGTTTGTTTATTCTCGGAGGTGGCGGTGATCTTCCCGACCTGTCTCCCGGCATTGTGGTAGTGTAGTGTATGTTAGTGTGTGTGTAAGAGGGGAGAGGATATGGCAACGAAGAGGTAGGAAAGATCGCGCGCGGTCCGTGGCCCGTTTCTTAAGGTACTGCTCCGGTATTCGACCAGTGATGATCGAAGAAAGAACACGGAAGCAACCTCCCGGTCAGAGGATCTGCAATGACATCAATTGATGCTCTGAGCCATCTCTCCCGGTGCCTCGGACATGGGCGTGTGTCTATTGTGTCTCTCTTGTGTATGTCTGTATGTGTGTTTCGTCCACCCATCCTTCATTATCATCATTCCATATCCCATTCCCCAGGACTAGAAACCCTGGCAGATAAGAATTGGATTTAGCATACTGCTGATCCCCTCAAAAAGTCTCATACTTGCCATGGGATAAATGTAAATGAAATAATTATGGATGTTGGCATTCCATATATATATATATATATATATATATATATATATATATATATATATATATATATATATGTATACAGAGAGAGAGAAGAGAAGAGAAAGGAAAGGGTATGAACACTTGGATGTCCTTTTATTGGCCAAAGGAGGGAACAGAAAAGAAACTGGGGTGGCATACCTGTCTGCTGATTAGAGAGGAGGCCCGAACTTTTCATTAACCTGCAAAGCAAGTTCCCAACATCCCTAGTGAAAATTCCGTAGAGTTTAATATCGACTGACGATCGGAGGGACCTGTGCTGAATTATTCGAGGGAATGTCCAGAAGACTACGAGGGAACTAATGATACTGTCGGCGTCTGGGCTCCCCGTTAGTCTAAGTGACCCAAATCCGGCTGTAGCTTAAAGTAATTGTTAGAAATGGACCGAGTATGGGTTTGAGAAGGGGATGTAGGAGAAAGGGGGGGAGACACGAAACGACAAGAAGAACACGGAAGGAGCGGAACTCAGACAAGACGTGCACCTTAAATTCAAAGAAACTGTTCTGCTAGAGACGATTCTCACTCAGCAGTAGAAAATAAGCAGAACAAAATTAACATTTGTTAATTTAATAACTAGTGTTAAAATAGTTGATTTAATATTCTCTACAAAAATGCAAACAAATTTCACTCATGATGATATTAATGTATATTTTTACATTTACCCTCAATGAAAGTGAATTTTTTCAATTTAAAATATTATCGACAAGAATTTCGTTTTACAATGCGCTTCATATTTTCATTTATATGAAGAATTGACAAATAAGAATATTAAACGCTATAATAATATTAAAAGCTGCAGGACAAATGCCAAAAAATGCATAGACCCAATTGTACAATATGAAAATAGGAAAAATAAATATTTCTAACAGCACAATTATAGAATTACAATAACTGAATGTTAACTGAATTTCTTCGAAGTCATGTAGTCTTTATTAGCATATCTTTTTCGTTATTTTCAAATAGAAAACCGAACGTCTCTTGAGAACACGTCCCTGCTAAAGGGTCTCAAAGGTTAATGAACCTTTTGAAAATAAAAGTCAAAGAATTTAACGTCACAGGATGAATAAAACATGTCTTCTAAGACAGCTATTAGAAGGCAATGCACTCGTGGGTCTTGCGGAACGATTTCGTAGAAGATACAGTGTTGCCGTCTTTTACCGCTGTGGTGTTTTAAAAGAGCAAGGATATCTTAAGCTAACGAAACATTTTGCAGATATAAATGTATTGAATATGTATTGAATATAAATCTCGTTGCAATATTTATTTATTTATTTATTTTAAACTACTATCCCTCAAATTAAGATTAGTAATACATTGGTGAATCAAGTCCTCGTCTAGATAGTCAGACTAATATAAAGAGACTTGCTGAGCTTCTTGAAAAGGTTGAGACAATAAATTTCTACGTACACTTTTTTAACTTGCCGACTTTGCTTTGAAATATGACTCCACTTGCCAAGATGTTATTACAAGTCTTAAATACCTAATACCTAACTATTAAGCAACAAAATTGAGATGCAAATAGTAATAAAACAAATATTACAAACAGTAGCAAAGACATAACTTCATGTTAATAATAAAAAATACCTTTGGGATCATTATATGGCGTCGCTTTTTGTGTCGGGGTTAAACAAGGGTGGATCAAAAAAAGTGACCATTCTTTTTCAAATTTTATTGAAACTTAATCCAGAAACAGACTAATTTCTCTCTTCTTCATACCAGTGTTCTCTACCCACACATTTACTTAATCTTGTTGAGTGTTTTAAATACTGCAAAATCGAAACGTTCACTCAGAGTAAAGATAATAGGAAACTCACTAGGGCGAAAAAGTGTCGTTCTTTAGCACTATAAGCTACCTAATACAAGCTACCTCGAATACTATTTACGTGATGTAAGTGATACAATGCTGCCGTGATTGCGATTTTTTCGGCAGAAATTGTATTGTGGGTTCCAGATATTGAAAAAGTGGTTAATTCTGGTTTTTATACCCAGAAAATAACTTCTTTCTAACAGGTAGGGTAGTCAGAATGTGACTTACAAGCAATTTTCGTGAAACACAGGGAGAAGTATGAAATACAAAGAATTTGATAAACAAGAGTTTTTCACTAACATCTCCAATGTTTACATTAGCCTTTTTGAATGGATGAAATCAAGTGGCAATAACTAAGATGGCATAAAGGTTTATTTTTATGTTAAACATTGTAATAAAGTAGTATAACATTACATAACCGTTTCTAGTACTGCAAGAAATTTGGTAGTTGTTTACTAGTTTATAATTTATTGCATTCGTGAAAACAAGTACTTCAAATACTCTCTATAAAAGTTTATAGGAAACTCACGTTTTCGGTGAAAATGAGTCAAAATTGCAGTTTCAGAAACGCCAAACGACATTTCAGTTCAGGTATTTTGTCGATACAAAACTGATTAAAATTTTCAGAGTAATGTAAATATTCAAAATAATTTGTAATATTAACGAACCAATTACCGTGCATCAACTGATGTCACTGTAGTGTCTCTGACCGAAGGTCCTAGGTTTGAGTCCCGCCGGCGGCAGCATTTTCGACAATCTGATCGGTATTTCCGTGGTTTCTCTGATCAACACCAGCCGAATGCCGGGGCAGTTCCGTAACAAACAGGCCACGGATCACGCGCGATCTTTCCTTCCTCTTCCTTGCTCTATCCTCTCCCCTTACACACACACTTACACTAACATTCACTTCACTACCACACATACCGGGAGACCGGTCTGGAGCTTAGAGGTTGTCCCGGCTGGGGCGGTGCCCCGCTGATGGGAGATACCTGGTAGTGGAAAATCCCGCTAATCGGCGTCGGTAGGTCGGCGCCGGATCTAGCCATCCAGCAGGGAAAGATCATCGCCACCTCCCAATGAGAAATCATGCACTTAACGTACGGGACAACGACGTTGACGCGCCCGGAATCACAAATAACCAACCAACAAACCGATTCGTAAAAGTACATATCTCTATTTTCTGTGTGACTTGTCCTTCAGTCGTGTCCGTCAGTCATCCGTTTGCCATACCCATCCGTGCGCCTGCCGTCGGTCTGTCTGCTTGTCTGTCTGTCTGTCCCATTGTCCGTTTGTCCGTCTGTAGAACTAACCACCAAACCGTTCAAAAAATATTCAAAAGTTATATCCTCTATTTGATCTGATCACACCGAAGTTCTAGCAAATTTGAAGTGGATTTTTATTTCCTCGTTACGGAGTAAGAGAAAGTTACGTAATGCTGCGCGAAAAAACGGAATTTTCGGCAGAAAACTTTTATTACAGTGCCCTGGTAACGACGAAGTGTATGAATCCATTTGCTAAATTAATACAATCATCCTTTAACACGTGGTGTAGCCAGAATGTTTTTTGGGTCCTTGATACCGAAAAATCGAATGACGGCAAGACGTGTCTGTCCATCTGTCTGTGAACAACGCTAGCAGCAAAATCGGTTAGCCGCTTCTCTCCAAAATTGATATTCCTCAATCAATTTGCTTTATGTCGTGGCTCCTAGAATTTAAAATTGATATTTTAATTTTGGAAGGTACTTTTGATCAAGCCTCTGGAACACGTTCAACGTTTTCAAAAAAATGGTTCCATCGTTTTTGAATAATTTTGTTGTTGGATAGTGTAAAGGACTTTTAAGAGCATGGTACGGGTCTAATTTTCATTTAGTTTTTATCATTAAGTTTTTCAGCGTCTTCCCACAACCACAATTATGGAGATAGATATTTTTTCCTTAATGAAATGTGTTCCTTAAAGATGGATTTTGAAATAAGGTCACATACAATGTTTCGAAAATTCGTGTACTTTTCGCGTAATTTTCCGTGAAAATATGGGCGAGAAAGTACTGCGACCCACACGTCGGTTTCAAGCCGTAAGGCCAGCACCCGACCTGAGACGTCTTGGGGGTGGCGAACACAATTCGCCGGATGGTCAGCTAGCTCAGTAAGACGTCCCAGTGTGGACACAAATAATTAAAAAAAAGAAGAATAGGGGGGTCAGGGTCGTGAAGAAGGTTTTGGATTGGATGCAAATTACTAAAAACTCGAGTTACAATCACTTTTCACTTATTTTAGTATATTCTAGAAAAATTCCTGTTGTGACAATTACATGAAATGGCACTCAAAAATCAAATACACAATAACTATGACTGGCTGGAAGAAAAGACACAACAGACTCTAATGACTAAATACACAACTTCTTGCTCTAATTTATAACACAAACTTTCAATGGACACAATTTCAGCAATACTGAGAATCTTAAAAAAAAGATTACTTTTACAAAAAATTAAACAAATAATATGAAACTCTCTTACTTATCTAAGTAAGATCTTATCTAAGTATCTTATGAACTAATTTACAATTTTACATTTTCAAATCCTTTAAAAAGAAAATATTGATTCTGTCTTCTCGTGCTAGAGATAGGAAACAAATGTACTGCTACTTTCATCTTTTAGTATAGCAAA
Source organism: Teleogryllus oceanicus (assembly GCA_964035755.1). Lineage (NCBI taxonomy): Eukaryota > Metazoa > Arthropoda > Insecta > Orthoptera > Gryllidae > Teleogryllus > Teleogryllus oceanicus. The sequence goes on from CAXIVR010000009.1 coordinate 105,350,993, forward strand.
TACTTTACTCTCCCCTCTTTCTACGTAAATAGTTTCGAATAAGCTTTCCGTTTAAAAATGAATTACTCCTTTCAATATAAAAACTGTTCATTTGGCACGACCTTACTTTTGCTTCTCGGCCGCGTCGGGAAATCCGTTGCGCCTTCTGGTGTTGGTGGCCTTGAAGCGTCGGAGCTTCGGGTTGAGAACAGTGTGTAGCCCCCTCTGCAGAACCGCTCGCTCTCCCGGTCGAAATTCAGTCGCCCACCAGAAACGTGTTCTCCGTTTCGTACAAGGTTAATATTCTTTCGTACTCGCATATAAATTTTAATTGACTTCCAATTATGACAGTTAATAACCAACTGGATATTCAGATTGTTGAATTAAATCCAGAGATCAACCTTTTATACGAGCACACAAAATTTAAGAGAGCAAATAATAAAAACTGGAAAAAAGAGAAATGAATGCAACTATTAATTTACTGCCACATGTTCAAAAACTCCTCTCCCTTCATTCTCCTATCATAAATGCACAACGTCTCTTATTATCTTTCTCTCGAGATTACGTTCAAATTAATTTATAATGGGATATTTACCTCTTCTTATCTTCCTGAAGAGTTTTATAAAAGACGCCGATCTGAAGTCCGCTGCAATACGAATCCCTGGCGTGTCGTCGGTACGTCTGCACAGTTCCGCTGCTGGCCTCAGAAAGAACTTTTTTTCCGTCTGACTACCGGTCTCGCACGATCTATTGTGGCGTTCTCTATTGACCTAATTTTCAGTTAGCATTCTTTCGTATTCTTCCGCGTTGGCGCGCGTTTGAACTGCTCCTTTCTCTCACTCTTGTGTTTCATGTGACACGTTTTCGAAGCATAAGAAAACGGACGGTCACACTACGTGCTGTTTTAGCATCACTAGTTTGTGGGTATTTTACGTGAAGCCACTGGGACAATTTCAACATTTTCTAAAGAAAGGCTCAATTTGTTCTAATTGTTTTTTAGTATAGAGGAGGGTGCGCATATAAAAGTGTCACAGATCCGATATTCATTAAAATTGCAAAAGTTTAAACTTTTGAACCCCTTCTAATGAAGCTGGATATTTCTTTCTTAAACAAATCTCCTCTCGAAAACTACAAAACAAGATTTTCTTAAATCAACCGCTTCAAAATTTAACTTTCACGTTTCCGATAATCTTAGAGACAGTACACAGAATTCTATGTTAGGAGTGCTATTTTAATTAAGTTTTGAATTTTAAAAAAATTAATGGTGTATATTTCATTCGAATCTCCCGAGATTTATTTTGTAAAGAATTTTTAAAATCATCATTGAAGTACTGGAAATAGGATATTTATATAATAAAAGGTGCTTAACTGTTACAAATAACAGGAGGAAGAATGTAATAATAGCACCCCTATATCGTGTTGTGTTAATAAATCTCCTACAAACGAAGAGGAAATCTCTCTTTCAAAACACAAAGCTTCTATTCTACATTTATACGCGGATTGCTCCATTTGTTTGTTTGTAAGAGCATTTTTTAAACATTTTACTAAAGATAACCTGATTTCGATGCAATTTGCTGCCATGCAACCTTACTATCCTCTAAGGTTCGTTATTCCCATTTTCTTGGGTCAGTTCCGCACCATTCTGCTTCACGTGGGGCGACAACATTCGATCTATGTCGCACCCATCGAATGAATGAATGCCATCTCAGTACTCAGGATTCGCACTAGGAGGGCGGATGATTTACAATCTGCACAACATGTGGCCGGCAAAGAATTCCCTACCGCAATTCGCCGAGCAGTTCTCATTTTATTTTTCTACTTTTGAATGCTGAACCTTTGGATGTTGTCTGTTCAATTGGAGTAGGTTCGTAATGGGAATATAATGAGCTTTCATCGCATTAGATCCTCGCGCTATCTAGAGTACGATGTCATGAAGATCTACGTAGGAATGAGAGAACGAGCAACTTCTAAAGTTCCTTTAATTGCCTATAATGAGCGGAGAATGTAAATGAGACATGTTTTTAGTAGGCCTCTGAAAAAAACCATTCAAATTTTATTTTTTATTCCTATTTTAGATATTTAATTACATTTGTAGAGAGTTGTTTTGAGAACAATATTAAAAATATGATTTAATACAGCACAATCACAAGGAGATAAGTAGGCCCTGGTTAAATTGATGTTGAAGTAAACACTTTGGTTCCTTTTTTCACTGGGATCCGGTTTACCGATGGAATGATACATTTAAGTTTTCTTTACAGACAAATATTTAGGTCTGGTTGAATACCACATTCTCCTATGTACAAGAGAATCGTAATATCGATTCATCTTTACTATTCTTTCATACCTGGTAGATATGTGATCCATCTTTACAATTATTACTAACCAAAGAGTGCTTATCGATGTATATAATTTTCAGAAAAATGGCATCCATTTGTTTTCTTCAAGGATCCATTCATTTGTAACACCAATACAAAAGCTTTTTCATCTGCTGCTTCATTGACAGACAGGTGATAGGCTTCTTACTCCACTCAGAGTCCAAAAAGACATCAAAGAGGAGAATGCGTCATCAACTTTAGAGGTATGAACAAACATTTTTCGAGTACCCGTCATACGATTGCTTGGGGTCAGGCGTAGCATAACAAAAATTTTCTAGTACATCTCTTTCACGATGTTGAGGTTCTTGCAGATGATTACATACGTTGACTGACGCGGTCAGAATGACCTTTAAAAATTATGAGTAAAAAGACAGGTTGTTTGCTAAAATGCTTTTCTATATCTTTGTTTTTATTTGTCTTTATTATTAAATATGCAGAGTGCAGGGGTTTGTAATTACGCTGAAATTGACGCCCAGATTTTGTCAGAAACACGTTTTGGGGACCCTGAAGGGAAAAACTGTTTTTTAAGTATGTGTGGCCTCCGTCCATCTATCCGCGAGTGCACAACACCAATGCGTAAAATGTTCACTGACATTTATACAAAAGGGATCAATCGATCTGGCCGCACTAAATTCCGGTAAATCTGAAATGGATAGTTTAATTTTGGGGATACTCTACATGAAGTCTTTATGACATTTTCAAAATTTTGTAGAAAATGACCGCACCTTTTCTCAAGCAATGGAACAATTTTCATTAAATCCTATAGATTTTCAAAAATTACAAAACTATCACATTTGTTCTGAGATCCACCCTGAAGATTCTAAGTTGTTTTTTTTCAAAAAACGCGTGTTATTGCGTTTTTATCGCAGCGATCTAGCTGTGGTCCTGGGAACCACATGCCGCAGCGCTATTGCATCGGTCGACGCTCAAGTAACTGTGATGACAACCAAATGTGACGCCAATGAGGCGGTATCCGTCCCCCAGGCGATGAATGCCACAGATCGCTACAGATTGTATCGCCGGACGCCGCTGTTTATTGTACTCGGGGTTGTGGAAGGAAAAGGTTCATTGCCAGCGTTGCCACCCCGAACGAAAATTATCATTTTATGGGATAATTTTCTTATGTGAAACATGTACTATAATGCTAATGGGGTTATCCATTTTTGTGGGTTAAATTAAACAACAAAATTAAGTTCTAATATAAACATATAAGAATGGAATAATATGTTGGAAGACAGGAAGTTGCAATTTTCTTTAGTAAGCCACCGGGAGCGGTGGCTTAGTGTATCAACTGATGTCACTGCAGCGCCTCTGACCGGGAGGTCCTAGGTTCGAATCCCGACGGCGACGGGATTTTCGACACTAGCTTGTCAGCTAGGTCGAATTCAGTCGCTGTCTGGAGGAGAATTCTAGCGGCTGGCTTCTCTGATCGATAGTTTTTCGTGGTTTCTCCGATCAACACGAGGCGAATGCCGGGACTGTACCCTAACGAACGGGCCACGGACCGCGCGCGATCTTTCCTTCCTCCTCCTTGTCCTATCCTCACCCCTTACACACACACACGCACACACACATACATGCACTACACCACCACACGTGCCAGCAGACCGGTCGGAGACTTTGAACTTGTCCCGGCTGGGGCGGTGCCCCGCTGGTGGGATACACTTGGTTAGGGAAAACCCCGTTAGCCAACTGTAGTTCGGCGCTGAATCTGGTGGCTGAATCTGGCGGGGGACCTCCCTAGGAAAAACACGTACTACACGTACGGGGCTGATGATCATAGTAGTTGTCGCGCCCGGAATTACTATTAATCAATCAATCATGTATCAAACCGTCTTATACTATACTAACATAATGTACTTGCAGAACAACTGTTCTGGCAGCCTCTCCTCCAGTGTTTTGGGGAAGGTAGTGGCCGTAGCCCGACAGAGCATCCGAAGAATTGTGACCACACATCTTTTGTATTTTTTGTTATTTAATTTTAATATATTATTTTTTACTTACTACGCCCGAGGATGAAAGAACAAATCAGCCGTGCGTTAAAAGTTTCTTTTCGTTTAGAACTCGCGTAGTAGGCAACAAGAGAATATTTTTAAAACAGTTTAAAGTGTTGGTGACACCACATTGCATAGCAAGTAATAATGCTATTAGTTAGCAATAATACGAGAAAGTGTGTGTTTAAATATACGTAATTGAAGTGTAGTTCATGTCCTGACCCTTCCTTTCTTTGTTTTCTCCCCTTTTATTTGGACGTGATAATTCTAGATTGCCGTATTGTTCAAGCGTTTTTTGAGACACAATGAAGAAAAACGATATAAAGGAAAGGTATTTTCTACAAAATTGAATCCTCTCTTAGACTAGCAGGTTCTTCATCGTAGTTCTATTTGCCAAGAACAAAAATCAGATTCATTTACAAGGAATCTTCGAAGTTGTTGGCGTCAATACGGGCCGCACAACGACATTCGGTGGAAAGCCGCGATTTCCTCGAGATGCACGAGCGAACCACCTTCCCAAAGACTCGCACCACGCCCGACGCACGAGCGTGGCGGACGTATGTTTTCTATGGACAGCGCGGGGATTGACAGAAGCCGCGGGCAAGTGGGGCGTCGGGTCGGCGGGGCCGGGCCGGGCCGGGCCGGGCCGGGCGGCGACGGCGAGCGGCCGGGCGGGCAGTCGCGGGTAGGACGCCGCCGCGAGCAGTCGGGCCCAACGGACGCGCTCGAGCAGGCGAGGGAGGAGCGAGCAGTGGGTGCCATGGACCTCCGGGGCCGTCTTCGCCGCCGCCGCCCCCGTCGCCCCCGGCCAGATGGCGGCCCGCCAGGTGAGCCCTGCCCCGCCGCGCCGCGCCGCCGCTGCCCGCCTCCCCTTAGTTCGATTTTTTTATAGTGGCCAATTACATTAGGTAATTGTTACACCTCCTGCCTTATGAAATGAATCATTTTCAGCACATTTCTGAGGCCACGAGCTCGTTGACATTCACGAATTAGTTTTATTAAGCAGGAGGTGTAACAATGATCTAATGTCATCGGCTACTTTTAAAAAATCGAAGCAGAGTCAATCCCGCTATCAAACCAGTGGTTGGACACGTAAATGAGGCGTTCCAGGTAGTAAGGATGAATTGAACAGTTTTGCAGTCATTTTATTCGTCATTTAATCCTTTCACCGTTGTGAGGGCAGGGTATCGATTAGCGCTTGCAGAGCGTCAATACTCTGTTTGTAATTGAGGCGATCGGAGTAGTAAGGACGAACCCAACATCTGTCCATTATTTTAAAATATATCATTGTGTATTCTAGTGACCTTCATGATGAAATATTTGTGAAGCTTGGTCCCCCTCTTCTTACAAAGAGCATGTCCCGAAAATCAATGGATTTGATGAGTTTGCCCTATGCGGAATGTGGTATAATGCTTCTTTCTCCAATCTTGTATTTGTTGACTTCTCCCATCCTACCCGGAACTACCGGCCTCAATTCTTTTTCCTTGCCATCTCCTTTTTTGATTTCATTTCGAAACGTACATCCTTTTGCTTAGTATTCTGCCGAGTTGATTCTAAGATAATCTTTCAGTAACTTCATTAAATACTTTTCTGCATTACATTGTGACTATGCGTTCTTTTATTACTTGGTTAGGTGCTAGATGAGCTGACTAGAGGACCTGAGATGTATAAGTAGATGGCACATTTCAACAAAATATTTTAGCTGAACTCAGAAGTGAAGGACGAACGTTCGTTCTAATGATATGTGTCCGTTTCTTGTAACTGTGATGATTAATTACTAGCAGTAATTAACTGTTTAATTTAGTTATTATCATCAGTTTTAATGTTTGAATAGGTAATTCGGAACCCAATGACATTTCATCATTAAATAAACAATCAAGTTATGGACTTCAATAAAATCGTCCTGACAGAATCACCTAAGTATTATTAATGTCCGAAGTTTTGTTTTTATAGCATTTTTTTTCAAACGTGACCGCTGGGATGACTGTCGAACTTTTATCGTCTAAGATCCATTACTGTGAAATATTCAATAAAATTTTGTTTACATTATTGAACTTTATTAGAAAAAAAGTTACTCGATTTCTCAACGCCATTCTTAAAGTCAAAGAAAGGCAATTTATACAGAAACCAATGAACACAAGAAAGCATTTAGGTCTCTCTAGCTTTCGATAAATGGAAACACAATTCGTTTGGGAGATACCTTTATCGAATAAAATAATTGACATTATACACCATACGATGCACAACGAACACGTAGTTCCTGTGCGAAATTGTGTTCCAAGAACTCCGGCTTCCCTGCGACACAACGCGTGCTGCACTCCTGAAGTGGGACTCACGTACGTAACGTGCTCTTCACCGACCTAGATTCTAGCCAGTGACAGTTTGTTAGCAAGAGTGCTTTCATTTCTTTAGATCGCATCCGTAATGTACTTCGTTGTTTGCAGCGTCTATCTTGCAATTTACGTAATGGTATCGTAAGTATTTTGTTTTGGATGTGACCTGCATTATATTATTGAACATGCAGAAGAAGAAAAATGCTCAAACAGATGAGTCCTTCATAGCAAAGGTGCAATTTTAAAACGACACCCAACTGATAGGAAAGATGAATAGATACAATGAGTTCTCGAATGAATTCAACAGAGGATAATAATTTAATTAAACGATCAATTAATAATTATTAACTGAATTTAACGAATATTGTTCCTAAAATTGAAAATTATTGTTTGGAGATAAAACGTTGATGAAGATAAACTTAACAGCATTATTAACCATTCACTTTTACAATCCTTTCCAAGCTATGTATCAAGTATATACTTAGATATTAATTTGTGAATTCTACGTTGTATAACGAGAATGTCGTTCGACTTCTCCAACATGAACCCTATTGTTTATATCACACGGACCGTATCATAGTCAGTTTTAAGCGTTTGTCACGAATATTGAAAAGTACTACAACTATTACAATACACGTTGAAATGTTAAATATAAAATAAATTACAATACTGATATTACTTTTCATAATTAAGTTAATTCTAACGAGAGGGTGGGGTCGTACTGTGTTAGCACATACATTTAGAGAGGTAGATAAGGGTACGAGGGAGTAAAAATGTTGAATTTTTGTGTATGTTGATTGATGTTTCGAACGGCCCCTAAAGTGTCATACCTTGCTTGCATATATATATATATATATATATATATATATATATATATATATATATATATATATTCGCATACTCTGGGACATATCAGAAATAATCCTACATAATATCCTCGTACATGAAAGTACGAGTACATTATCCCATTACCATCTATTTCTCCTTTCTCAAAAGAAAACAAATATATTTTATTAAATTATAAATTAAACTAATTTTTATTCAAAAAAGTTTACTAACACAAACAAATATTCCTTGCCTTCAATCCTGTCACTGGCTATTTTCCATCGAAATGGACTGTCTTTTGAGAGCAAACCATGTTGACGGACATGGCATGCATGGTCAGGGTTTTATTGTTCTGGGAATTCTTTATGGGCGTCGTGGGCGCGAGTGTCGCCAGGTCCTTGCTCCCGGGCGCGACGCGGAGCGGACGCGGACGCGGAGGCAGGCGCAGGCACGGGCCGAGCGGACGTGATTACGGCCGCGCCGCCCCTCGGCGCCGGGGCCCGAACACGGCCTCGGAGACGCACGCCGCAACGCCGCAACCCTATGGCATTGACTGATTAGTGATTCCGGGCGCCTCAACGGCTCAGGCCATTTGTCCCGTAAATGTAGTGCATGATTTTGTGCTCGGGTGTTGGTGGTGGTGACTTTTCCCGCTGGATGCTGAGACCCGGTGTCAACCTGCCTACCGTCGGCTAGCGGGATTTTCCTCAACCAGGTATCTCCCACCAGCGGGGCACCGCCCCAGCCAGGACAAGCTCTCAGCTCCCGACCGGTCACCCAGCATGTGTGGTAGTGTTGTGCATGTTAGTATAAGTGTAAGGGGAGAGGATAGGATAAGAAAGCGGACGGAAAGATCGCGCGGCCCGTGGCCCGTTTGTTACGGTACTGCTCCGGCATTCGCCTGGAATTGATCGGAAAACTACCGATCAGAGCATCCGGCCAGGGCAGCTGGCCAAAGCAGCCGGCAGAGCAGCCAGGTAGAATTCTCCTCCAGACAGCGGCTGAACTCGACTTAGCTATCTAGCCTGAGTCGAAAATCCTGCCAGATTCTGGAACCTAGGAGCTCCCGGTCAGATGCACTGCAGTGTCTTCAGTTGATGCCCTGAGCCACCTCTTCCGGTCATAGCGCCAAGGCCCCAACGCTATGGGTCAAGCCAAGAGGATGTGAGGAGGGAATGTGGTCACGATTGAAGCATCGCTGCTGTTCCATGTAATATTGACTTCACGAAAAAATGGGAAATATGTCATTTGTTAAGGAACTAATGACCACGCCATATTGACATCTTTGCTCTGTACTTGTCTACATGGAATAACATTCAGATAATTGACAAGTTTGACCAACCACGTTTGTGTGTCTCAGTAATTTAAAATTGCCATCGCATTTTGTTTTATTTATTAATCCCTTTAAACGTAGTGATATTCATCGTTTGCTTGTATAGCAAAGTGTCCAACATAAAATTTGAACTCAGTATAGTGTTGCAAGCTGATTCGCAGTCTTCTTTTAATAATTAAGTATAGCAATATACATGTCAGATATGAGTACATATATCCCAAAGTTTATATGACATACTCTTCTCTGTGATTTCAGTAAAATTCAGAATCTGTAAACATCCCTTTTACTTTTATACCTCATTTTATTCACCTATCGTACCCCCACATCCACTGGAAATACTGAGTATTATGCTCTCTAACATTCATTCTGGTTACGGCCATAAAATAGTTTTTCATGCACTACCTTTGTCTAATGAAAAGTTACATTGCTTTGTTTTCATGTTCACGTGTGAGAATTTGCGTATTCCTGTTTTATGACGTAACCGCTACTGTTCTAGAGGTAGCTACTGCTGAGTGGTCGTTTGCAGGAACCAATGTTTGGAGATCATTGCTTTCCCGCAAAAGTGGCTGAAAACGCTTCTGTCTGATGCATTGGGGACTTGGAAGCAATTTTTTGTTCGTGTTGTGAAGTATAGGGTGTCTGTGATTGAAGATATTACGACTATGTAACTCATGTTCTTATCGAAAGTACTCAGTACCAATATCTCTCTTAAGAGAGCATTGGTATTGGTTTTCTTAAAAAAAATCTCCCATTTATTATATTTTATGAAATTGTAGACCCATGATAAATTTTGTTAAATGTAAACAAAAATTTTTACTTATGGTCTCCACACTATTCGGTCTGTGTTATATTACGCTTAATATCTTGTCTTATGATTGTAAATAATTTTCTCACTTTCCGTCAATTGCTCAGTTTTGAATTCTAAACATTGAAACTCCTAAACCTAATGCTGGTTTTTGGAAGTATTTCAGATTATTGTACACAAATACAGATTTACAAAGTATTTAAAAGAGGAACAATTTTCTTAGAGATCCTGCTCTTAATTTTTTCGAAACAATTATATTGTTTCAAATGTTAGCTTGAAAACAATGCATTCATTATGCGAATACTATTTTGAAGTGAAAAGAGAAATTAACATAATATTATTTAACATGTTGAATTTGGGCACCTATGCTCTCCCCCTCCAAACCTGTCAATGTAGTGTACATATATATAAGAGTACAAGCAAAATCAAGAAAAATATTCTTTAAATTTGTTTTATATTGTTATTTAAAAGAGGAGTAGGATATAGTTTATTGACATTAATAATATTTGGAGTACTCCAAAAATTTTTCTTCTTAATAAAATTCTCAATAATTACTTTTTATAGACAGTCACAAATCCAATTATTAAAACAAAATGATTTTTACTTCACAATTAAACAATACGTCAACTAAAATAAAGAATTAATATAAATAAATAAAAATTAAACCTTACATTAAGATAAAACAAGTGTGTTGGAAAAAGAATTGGTTGAAATATCATGATAAAATTGACCTTGATAGGTGGATATTTGAAAACATATTGCCTGTAAATTAACAATCACAATTAGAAATTTCGATATAACCCATTAACATTTTCAAACTTAAAAAATAGGATATTAGTTATATAGTTTAGATATTCGTGGTCCAACTTAATTCAAAATTGAAAATTCGAATTTAAAACGAATAGATTTTATGGAATACATACGTGTGATGAATTTAGAATTCAATAAACATTATAAATTGTCAATTGTTCTTGAGAACATGTTGAAATAAAATAGATAAAATTCAAACAACAATTATGTTAAAGCAAAACCAAATTGTTATAGTCTAGAAATTAAAAAACTTTTTAGACGTGTTACTTCTAAAATGCATCAGATCTTACGTAGTAACGCTAATTTGTTATCGTGTGAAATTTTCTTTTTCTACAACTTTCATGTGAGTATGGTTTTTCTTTATCTGGACACTAGCCTTCCTTCTCTTAATTAATAATTGATTAATACAATTCAGAAGTAAGACGTCTAAAAATTGTTTAATACCATTGTAATGTAAAAATCATTTTGTTTTAATAAATGGATTTGTGACTGTCTATAAAAAGTAATTATTGGAACTTTTATTAAGAAAAAACTTATTAACAGACAGCCTATGTTTCATCTTTACTCCAAAAATCATTGATTTTAATTTAAGTAATCTAGTTGATTCAACACTCAATGAGAATTATAGCTCACGGCGACAGTGACTTTGCACAGACTCCTGACCCATGGATACGTATCTCTACGTACCCATCTATAAGTATCATGCAAATCATGAGTGAGATGTGATCCAGAATGTGAAGAAGATGAATAGAATCGTAATACCGTGACATTTTCTAAAGCTTTTATTTATTTATTAAACGTCAAGGGACAGTTAAAAACTTCCTGAGAAATACAAAAATTATGAATTGAATAGCATATATTAATTAGAATACAAACATGAATTACTTCGCTGCATAAAGTCTCACGGTACTCTACATGGTATTCTACATGCTAGTCGGACGTTATGCACTTACACCTAACAAAGAGAGAACAGATATATGTTAAGGTGAGAAATAATAAATGAAAGTTGTTAGGAACATGAAAGTATAAGTAAATTGTAATCATCGGAATAATTGAAAAATTTTCTGATTCGGATGGTCTCTACAGTAGAGGTTTAGACAAGACGCACAAGGAATGTTGCGGAACGGAGAGTTCTCTTTCCGTGGTGCGAGTTCCTTGAGCGTCGAAATCCAAGGACTGGCCAATGAGTGACACCGGCTAAAGGACCGCAATGCGCATACTGCAACGGGGAACTCCTCAGCTGCCCCTCCTTCTTCCCGCCGCATTCTGCTTGGAACACGCACGGCGGGAGTTTCTTGTAGAGTGGGTCTCGCTAACGAGAAACAAGTCGGCCTCTCTCGATGAGTGCTGAAGACCTCAATTAATTTTTTTTTTGTTTCAAGTGCGGAAATTCTTTGTCAAATGAGGAGCAAACATTCAAAAGGTGACATGCCCATTTCGCAAAAATTGAGCTCTTACGTTGTTTTAACGTAGAATTGTAATTCCAGGGAAAACTCCCGAGGTCTTACAATACATTAGGTAGTAGACTATTCGTTAAGTTATTGACGGCGTTGAAAAATGTAAAGTTTGTGCTATATTTTTCATTTTTATCGAAAAAGTGAGAAATGTACGTATTATGTTTTGAATGTTTACTTCTCAAATTAGGTTTAAACACATTTATTATAAGGAATAACAATAAGCCGCCAAAATGACTCAAAAGAGGAGCGGATGAGCGTTCTACTGATAATTTTTAGAGAGAAAATCAGGGATCTGCGAAGTTATAGGGAATACGGAATGTTACATCTTGGCAATATTAAAGATTAGAATAAGATTCTCAAAATTTATTGGAGTTAGACACATGCAATTGTAATGCAAATATATAAAACACATATTAACACTAAAATAACGATTTTGAAAAATCTATATTTTTGTAGATAAAAATATTCCAGTAAATATCGTTCTGCGAAATGGATAATACTTAAGTAATCAGAAAACTTGTGCTGTTACAGAATGGTACATTTATTTCTCGTAACAATTTTTTCTAATTTTCATTGGTGTGGGCTAGCGTTGCCGTCTTCCACCACGCTCTTGCCAGTGCCATCTATCGCCGCCCAAAATACATTTATGGAGTTTTCTCAATTGTTCGGTTTCCTAATTGTAGATATGAGATATTACTTTTAAAGTATTAAAGAAGAGTGAATTCACGTCCTAAATGGAAATTTTCGTTGAAAAATTTCGCGCCGTTTGTAAAAAAAAAGTCGTTTCAGCACAAGTGTAAACTCGAAATTTGAAACTTTATCTCATAGGAATGTTTGTGTTTTGGAAAACGTCATTTGCCGACATTTGAAGCATCTTCGCTTGCAAATGCAATAATGTATACATTGCCGGAAATACGTGGTCTAAGAGATATTAAAACAATACATTTGTGTAATTTTAGAAAAAAAAAACAAAAAAATACATCAAAATTAATTTTGTATCATCTTAAACAGTGCAATTAGCACTATCAGCATAAAACGTTTGACGAAAGAATTCGAGCTGTTTTTGAGAAAATGGCGTTTAAAATTTCTGAAAATGCGAAAATTTGACCTCGTTATCACAAAAAGTTTTGAGTTTTCGAGAAATCTTGTACATCATTGAAAGCCAGTACTCGTAAATGCAATAATGTGAACATATTGCCGCTAATGTAAATATTAACGAGAGAAAAAATTTTTAAAAACAAAAGATATATGCGGCAATATGGCGTTTGTGTAATTTCATAGAGAACATTTATCATTAACCCCTACATAAAATTTGAAGAAACTAGAGGTGCTACATAATGGCACAGACTTTGTCGTATGTATTTTTTCTAATTTCCTTGGTGCAGACTAGCTTCAAAGTATTTCTCCATTCTCTGGCCAGCTACCATCTATTGTCGCCCAAAGTACATTTTTTTCACATTTTCTTAACTTTGCGGTTTCTTAATAGTATAAACGAAATATTACATCAAGAATATTAAAGAAGATCGTCGAAAGTAGAAATTTTCATTGAAAAATTCGTAGCCGTTTATAAGAAAGTAGCCATTAAGCATTATTGTAAATACGAAATTTGAAGCTCTTTCTCATATGAATCTCTTGAGATTTCGAAAAACTTCAAAGTCATTTGAAGCACTTCTATTCATAAATGAAATAATGAATACAAATCATGGAAATGTGTATACTCGCGGCGTGAGAGATATTTCGAAAAACTTACATTTGTGTATTTAAAAACAGGAATACACCGAAATAAAGTTACGTCATATTAAACCGTGCAATTAGCTCTAACCACTGAAAAAAATTGGAGCCAATTTTGAGAAAATGGCGTTTGAGCGTTTCTGAAAATGCGGGATTTCGAGCTCACTTTTACAGAAAACTGCTGGATTTTCGAGAAAATTTATTCGACATTATCTAAAGCATATGTACTCATAAATACAATAACGCAAAGAAATTGCCTCTAATGTAAATATTACGGACGTGAGAGATAAATCAATACAATTACATTTTTGTAATTTATGAAAAAACAAAACAATAGAGAAATATGGCGTTTATGTCATTTCATAGGTTCATTTGGTACTCATCCTACCAAGAATTTAGAGAAAACATTTGGAGCCGTTTTTGAGAAATTCAAAGTTTTGCAATTTTCGGAAGTTCAGAGTTAACCGTGAAAATCGGACCACTTATAAGTTAATTGCCACTTATAAGTTATTAAACTCTATTCTTACAAGAATTTAAGGAAAAAGTTGAAGTCGTTTTTGAGAAAATTTGAAAATGTCCAGGAGGCTTCATGTAAAGTACCCCCAAAAATTAATTAATGTTTCTCAAAATTACAGATCTCCGATTCAGGACAGATCGAAAGTGATTTATTCAGTTTAAAAAAATCGTACGAATACGAAACGCACTGTTGTTCACATACGTCAGACAGACGGACACACAGGCTGACAGACAGACGGACGGACGATCGTTTTAAAACGAAAAAACAAACGTTTTCGTTATCGGAGGACCTCAAAATGTGTATTTCCGTTAAAAACTCGAAATCGATTTTCCGCAGCATTACATAACTTTCTCTATACAACGTATATTTCTTTGCAATTACGCATGTATACGAGAAAGTAATGAGTTCAATAAATTCATCAAAAATATCGTCTTTCAGGAGATGTGCACCAAAGATGCAACCCTCAGTACTTATCAGCACGATTGATTGATTGATTGATTATTAGTGATTCCGGGCGAGTCACCTACTATGATCATTAGTCCCGTAAGTGTAGTGTGTGTTTTTGGTTAGGAGGTAGCGGTGGTCTTTCCCCCGCTGTGTCGCGAAATCCGGCGACGACCTACCCTCCGCTAGCGGGGTTTTCCCAACCACGTTTTTCCCACCAGATGTGGACCGCCCCAGTCAGGACAAGCTCTAAGCTCCCGGCATGTGTTTTAATGTAATGCCTGTAAGTGTGTGTGTGTAAAGGGTGAGGATAGAGCGGAAAGTTCGGAAAGATCGCGCGCGGTCCGTGGCCCGTTTTTTAGGGTACTGCTCCGGCATACTCGTGTATACATTTATTTTTTTTTTTGAACTGCAATTGGGTATGACCCGGTGGCAGTTAATTAACAATAATTACAATAATAATAACACTTAACATTAATAATAACAACAATATTAATAATAATAAGGAAATAAAAAACTACCGATGAAACCCGGCCGCTAGAACTCTCCTCCATGAAGCAACTGAGTTTGACCTAGCTGACAAGCGAGTGTCGAAAATCCTCCCATCGTCGGAACTCGAGCCTAGGCCTCCCGGTCAGAGGCACTGCAGTGACATCAGTTGATGCACTGAGGCACCTCTCGCGGTGATCATCACGATAACTTACCTCATCAAACTTATCATTTTTCAATCAGAACTTTCTTTTGGCACATGTTGATTAGCTTGACAATATATTTTTTTCAACTTATGTTCTGCATTACTAGGACTTTCAGTATTGATTCGCTGCATCATGTAACAGTATTTAACATTATTTGAATATGGGTTAAAAGGATGAGGTAGTGCGTGAAAACTATCCAACAACTCAAATTGTTATCTGAGAACTCGTCGACGTGCAACTACCGTGCGATTTAATTACTCCTAATAATCGTAGGATATCGTTTGGTTTACAGAGCGTTTACCAATAGCATAGCACCAAGACTGCAGACTGGGAAATTCTAAAGTAAATAAATTCAATAACAAGCATTGTTATAAAATAATTTGTTTATTTGGATATTAAAGAAGAAGCAATATATCAGCAATCAACTTTAAGTGTTCTTTTAATATTATATCCTTCCGTTATTAAGTGAAATTATTTGGTTTCTGGAACTCGTTGTGAATCACCGAGCAGCTAGTGAACCTTGTGGTTACGACTTGTGGTTTTACAGAAGCACATAACGTATTGCTGCTTATGACCGTGTCACTCAAACACGACACGATAGGAGTAAACAAGATGCTGTTGTCTGTGCTAACAGTTGCTGGAATGGGTGTTTGCTTCTGTCAAGAACGTGATGCAAGTGGTAAGACAGACCTCCTGCACTTGATATTTAATCGTTTCAGCCAACAAAAAGCAATATTTCTTTAAAAAAGAATATTTTCTGTTACAAAAAAATGCCATGTTGAATCACATTTTTGAGAATTTATTATTCACTTATTAACTCACTTCGGTCATTTTTTACTTCATGGTTTACTAGTCCATTACTTTGTGTTTATGGACTAGAAAGAAAATACTCAATGGTATGTTTAATATCCTACGAGCGTTTTGGATTGTTTATGTCTTTGAATACTTCATGCTCACTCTGCACCAAGGCAAAAATAAAACTCATTTTTTATGATTTCGAATTATTATACATAAGAAGCAAGAAAATAAATAAATAAATAAATAATAAATAATAAATAATAAATAATAAATAATAAATAATAAATAATAAATAATAAATAATAAATAATAAATAATAAATAATAAATAATAAATAATAAATAATAAATAATAAATAATAAATAATAAATAATAAATAATAAATTATATATATATATATATATATATATATATATATAATAAAAAATAAATGGAATAATGCAGAAATAAAACGCATTTCATGGAAGAAAGTGGAAAAGAAAACCAATGAAGCAAATTATTACCGCAGGTATTACGCGTTTCTAAGCGATTACAATCTCTAACAAGAATTGGACGACCCGATGTTTTCTTATGAACGATGGTAAGCGTGAAAGGCTCTACTGCACATGGTCAGTGTTTCCCTTTTCGTGTTTCTCGCTCGCGCATAAACGGTCGTCCATATCGCACAGACTTCCCGTGTGAACTCTATTTAGATTCGTTTTGTTGATCTGACGCAATATGACGTCTTGATTAAAACGCGTTTTTTTCATTTGTAATGGAAGACAAATTTATTTAGTCAAAAACTGTATGTGACATATGGAGAAAATAATCTGCGCACGCTTTCTTGAGTTTCAGAATACCTTCCCAACAATTTAACTATTAATAGTTGAAAGATGAAAAATAATAGTAATAATAATAATAACAATAATAATAATACATTTAAAAAAGCGAGGGAATAACATTTCAAAAACTAGATATTTTCGTTGCCGAATTATAGAAAAATAATTTTTAACGGTAAAGGAACGAACAGATTTGATTTTTATGTATTGTTAACAAAATAGAAACTCACCCTAAGCTCTACTACCACTACAAGCAAAAGGAGAGTTCAACAAAACATGCGCATAGTGAAGCTACATTTACGTCCAGAAGCAAATCACGGGGTCATCTTCGCATTTGCTCAATGGATCAGGGAAACTGGACAAAAATCCGATCGAGATGGGGGTCATTGACCCGTAAGTACATTATTTGCTACAGGCATATTGAGTCTTTTTTTAAATGATACAATGCAAATGTAAACTAATTCCTTATACTAAATCTTGGTTTTGTTAAAGTAAACATTATTTTTCTTTTTGACAATCAGTATAGTCTCTAACTGTATAGAAACAGTTTTGCAGCAGAAAAGACTTTACTTTCAACTTAAATTTGTGTACCAATTTTAATTCTTTAATTTTATCTGGCGATGCGTTGTAAAATAACTTACATGTATTGTATGTGGATTTCATGTAGTGAGCTGTTGATACTGATACTTGATGAACATGATTTCTACGTCGAGTGTTGTAACTATAAATATCAGTATTACATGAAAATAAGTTCCCACCGTGAAGTAAATCAGTTTTGGCAAATACTACAGACTCATAAATAATCATATTTCGTTCTCGAGGTATGAGTAATTAAATAGTAAATAAGAAATTAGTGTCTTACATAGACCCCATTTGTTTGCGCTTAATTAAATTGCTCTATACAAGCATACTGAAAAAACACTTCACCAATGTCGCGCTTTTGCCTGCCTCATACGCTTTTTTAATGCACTTGCTTGCGAACAAATTCTGTGGCCAATAGAATTATGCTAAATTTGTATTTTTACGGCGAATATGAGCATAACTTTTATTTTGTTTTTATATTCTCTTTTAAGTCCTACAATTTGCAAGTCGGTATATTTATGAAATAAAAGGAAATTCATTATAAACAAAGTATTTTTCAAGATGCATTACGCCCAAACGATTGTTTCTGCTTTTCTATCAAAGGGATGCTGAGCAACCGATTTTTTTAAATTCTCCAGTTAACACCCAAAGTCAGAAACTATTTATTCCTCTTGTTTAACATTTACCATTAGAAAAAAAGGGGGAAAATACTATCAGCTGTTTGTTGTAAACTGCATTGGATTGGATGAATGTAGTGTTAAGGTTTTTCAAATACAGAAATATTTAATTTTTTGTTGTGAAAGATCACAGGAGCAGAATCACACATCACAAAATACTACATAATTACACAATTATAAAATTTCTAAATGAACGAATATAATTTTATGTTAATACTTTCATTGAATTTATCATTCAATAATTCAGGATTATCTTTCTAAAACTGTTAATTTAATCTTTTATGATATAATACACTACGAATGCGAGTACATTGAAATCGTGTTTTTCTCTCTTCCTCTACATTATAAGTGCATGCAAACAGATTTTTTGTTACAAAATTAAACATCGTTACGGACCTTCTAAGTATCAATGCGATTTTCAAAATATTTGTTCTTTATAAATTCAGTAAAATTGCACATTTTCTAATTTCTAACGTTAAGCAACAGAAATTCACTTGGGAACCTTTATTGCATATGAAATATCATTGCAAAATATTAATACATATAAAAAGACTGGCCAAGGTTAAACTAGATTCTAAATTCGATAGATAAGAGATATTTTGACCGCAGTGATATTTCATTGCAAAATTGTTTTTGTTTCAATTTTAAAACCATATTAATAATTATATTAAAACATTTTTTAGATTAGCGAACATTTCAATGAAAGTTTGTGAATCCTAACTGGTTGAAAATAAATACTTCTAAAATTCAATTATTGTAGCATCTTAAAATATAACAAAGATATTGTAATGATTTACACGATCCCCGATGGTGTGCGTTTGGTATGAACGTTAAAACAAAGACGCCATAGTAAAAAAATAAAACCGATTGAGGAAGAGAATAAAGCGAACCCGATACTTGTGCGAGTTTGGACCATAAACATTAGATCCGGCTTTGATTTAGGAACATTTTAAAAGTTATCCCAGTAAAATCGCGTCAGGCAATAAGAAGTTATTGAAATTTTCGTATTTCGTATATTTGTGTTAAGGAAAATATTAATGGAGTCCATTGTTGGAGCGATGAAACGCTTATAAAGAAGAGGGTTTTTCGAATACTGCAAGAGAACGCGATAAGATATCAAATTCAGACTTTCGGGGGGCAAAAGAAGAAAATTAGCTGCATCATGCAAAATTTATCCCATTTAAATATCTTGACGGGAAGTATCAAAATTTTAATAAAACAGATAAATTAATTCAAGCAAAAGCTTAGCAAGAAGAAGCGATTAGCGAACAATTGCAGTGCGTTCCATTTCACATTCAAAAACGGAAAATAGGGAAAATAAAAGGATTTTGACCAAAGGAAAACAAGAGGAAAACATCAAATTTTAGGAAATTGCCGGGAGAATTTTATTAAAACTAAAACGGAAATAAAATGTTTCGGAAAACGTTAGAAATTAAATATTTTGAGAGAACCAAGGTGACGCGATCGTCAGTTATCGAGCGATCGGGAAAAGTGTTGAAGCAAGGATAACAATGCTAAGTTGAGGAAGATTTGCCAGAATGTGCCTGGACTTGGTGAAGGCAGGATGTGTGTTCGCGTAGGCGATGTTTGAAAATTTTGTAAAGTGCGGAAGTAATGGACATAATCCGAAATAGTAACTGGAATACTTTATGTACCCTCGCTTGCACAAAAAATGGGCGATGTCCTGAGCCGAACTTTACCAGAGTTTTCCGACCCCTGCCCCGCCCTTCGGGATCGAGCTGACCAATCCGCTTTAGCTTCATTTCAGGGAGGCGGGACTATTCATCTTGAACATTACAAAATGGCGGTGATCGCGAGTTATATTATAGTAAATATTTGAATATAAATATTAAATCAACCAACAGTTTTACATAAATTTTTGTATATACATTTAATTACATAAATAAAGTCATGCAATTTCCCAGTAAAACCATATTTTAAAACTGTTATAAAACGTGTTTTAGGCAAAAAATAACACTGGACAACGAGTATTAAGCTCCATGTCTCATTTCGTCGTTGTGTAATATTTAATATAAAATGCAAATAATTTGCATTGTATGCATTAATCTAACCTAGTTATTTTATTAGAAAAACTAATACTTAAGAAATACGTTTTATAGTCAGTTGCAAAAACACGTCTCGAGATAGCAGCTTTCAGTTGTGAAATGCTTCATCAATTTCTCAGATGACCAATTAAAATACTATATGGTCACGGACATTAATGTTATAACAAAATAGTTTTGATATATGAAATACTAAATGAAGTAAAGTGTTTGGATTCATTTAGCCACAATGTTACGAGTTTTCTACTACAGACATTATGATTGATAGGTGCATCTGTAAGCAAATGAATGATTACGATCTTTGTTTTAGGGATCACAATTAGTTACTTCTTCAATATAACGTTAGGGTGATTGCATTTTACATGGAGTTCTTTACCGCAACTATTAAAAATCATATGTGATACCTAGTCTTTGAGGATTTTTGCTTAAGAATCAAAAACAAGACTCTGATATAACATTTTTATATCTTAATGTTTGCAAAGGTAGAAACACCAGCTTTTGTCTATTGCGTGAACTTTGGAGAACACTCACACACACACACACACACACACACACACACACACACACACACACACACACGTATATTACTTACATACCAATTTGTATGATTTCAATCAACGCAATGAAATTAATATGTTTATATTATTATAGCAATTATATTTTACGTTACGCTATTTTTATTTTCGAGAGACGAGCAATGCACACAAGTTTTTACGTCATCCAGATGTTACACCACTTCTTCTAGATAAACGAACTGTAAACCACTGTTTTCGCTATCCATTAAGAATCCTAGAGATTCTCCTGTCATCAATTATTTCAAAATTGTAATTGTTAATAATGTTTTAAAATTTTGTCAAACTTCAAATCCTGTATCACGATAATCGTTCGAAAATGAATAGATATCCTCTTCATATAGAAATATTGTTGCAAAATAGAATTTTGTCTATTTTCATACATTTTTTACATTTTATACAAAATTGCCAATTTATTGGATATGTATTCACTAACGCCTCTTCTGTAATATTGCACTGCATATTTATAATTTTTAATGAATTGTTAATAAATATTTAAACAAAATAGGCAATTAATTATTTTTTGATTTGGGAAAAATTTCATTCGAGTTATACATATTTATAAAGTAATTTAATTAAAGTGCTATAATATGAATTAGGTTGAATTTTAAAATTATATCTAAAATGACATTATTGTTAAGTGGACTGCTACTGTATTATAATGTAACGCTTTCAATTTGTACTGCCCTTGAATGATAGTTTGTGTTCGTGTACAGTATATCTCACGCAAGAGACGATTTTTACAAGAATCTAAATAATAACACAATGACCTCAAATTCATAATTCATTCACATTTAAGTCGCACTCTTCGACCACTTGCGACCACTTTTATGACCACTTTAATGCAAGGTCAGGGAAGAAGGAAAAATCTGCGCTATAGCTGTTAGGTTCGTAACCAAATCTTCAGGGTCACCATTGCGTTCCTTTTACTTAAGTGTTAGGATTTCCGAAAGTGATACTAAATATTTCACCATTAACAGCAGAACACATGTTGCATACCATGAGAGAGAAATGATGACAAATGTCTGGAGTTTTAAAAAAATCTGCCTTTGGAATGCACATTAGAAGTCTCTAGCTATTGCCAATTATATTTTTCTGTCATTCGTCGATAAAATGCTGTACACTTTCCTGTGAATTATGTTATCGCAGCTAAAGCGAAAGATTTCAGGCTGAAACGACCCGCATATTTGGTACGGAATTGGCCTATTCATTGGTGCAGCATACAAGAAATGTGAATTTACTATTTGTTGCCATAGTTTTCTCTTTTTACTTCAGTCCGTAAATTTTTCGAAAACATAATTCAATAATCTCTTTTTACCTAAATACTACATTTACATTCGACTATAAATTCCGAAGAATAGTTGTTCCCAATGAAAAAGCGATCATGCCGATAATTAGACAAAGTTTACAAATAATGTACAAATATCAAATGCAAGTAATATCTGACATTTGTTATCTAAAGGACTTCCTCTAGAAAATAATCAATTTTCTTTGCTTTCATTAATCTTTTCAAATAAGAACGTAACTGCTTTTGGTTTGGAATTCCGTAGAATCTGTGGCGCCGCTTAGCATTGCCCGGCACATAATAACAAGGCTTCTTCATCCAGTTTTTTCCGCTTGGGTTTAAGGTAATTATTAATTCTTAAGCGAGTATTTACAGTTCTAATGATCGTTTTCGCACTCTACGCTAATGTTTTTATTCCATCAGGCATCTTCCTCTATCCTTGTGCTCGTCATTGTCGAATCGATGACTGACAAGATTTCCTTGGCCTTCCTCGTTTTCTTCTTTTCGAAGGGATCCACTCCAAAAATAATTTTTGATATTCTGTCAAATGCATTCTCATTAGATAGCTATACCATTGGGTTGTTTTGATTTTAAATTTGATCACTTGTCTCTCAATCTTCATTATCTGTCCTAAATCTCTTCGTTTTAGTATTCTATCCAAACAGTATCCTGTTTCTGTATCGTCTCAAAATTCATTTTCTGGCATTTAACCAGAGTTTATTGCATCATTTTTAACCCAAAATTTCTGATCCATACGTAACACAGCTCTCTACCATTGTCTTGTATATTTGTCTCTTAGTATTCTTTCAGATATTCTTATATCATAAAATATTATGAAGTCTACTAATAATCAGCCTTCCTTATTTATTTTCCAATAAAGTCGACTAGTAGATCCACCTGCTGTAATAGTCACTCTAAGATCTTTAAATTAACCTACTCAGAAATATACCTATTTCTGTTCTATATCATATCGATATTTCCCTACAACCATATCTTGACTTTTCATTATTTATTTTGAATCTCCATTTTTATGTTTGTATTAATTACTGGGTTAAATATTACAGATACAAACAAATTATTATTCTCTACTTATTTCTCAAGTGACCCGCTGACTCAAAAAGCGAAATCGCTTATGTATGAAGTCAAAAACATGCAGCCGTTCTCGAAGTTTTAAACGATAACCACCAACATTTGTAGTTATTTGGATGATGAACTAAACAAACCTTTTCAGCATTTGTTTTAACCTGTCTTGCATGGCTTGTGGGTGTCTCCTAAAATAATGTAACAATAGTTCAACGTCAAGTTAAGGGTTAAATATCTTTTCTAGATGAAATAGTATTATCTAAATAAAAGATCTTCATCTTCTGCATCTTCATTACTAGTTTTACCACGAGTTCATTAGAGATAAATGTATATTTTCTGAGATCAGAGGGTCACGTGACCTAATTCTTTTCTTTTGGATCATGGTTGGGAGAAGTTTTGTGAATAGTTGTAGAATACTCTTGAATGAATGATTGAGAAGAATATTTAATTATGAAACATTTATTAATCAATATCATTCACAACAATGCCAACCTTTCAGAATGTTCACAAATGGGCATGATAAACATATTTACATCAACTGATAATCAAATGTTATTATATAAATACATGGTTTTAAAAACCAGAATTATTTTTCAATCATTCAACTTCATCACTAACTCATTCAGCAAGAATGTATCTACGTAACGCATGTTAACAAACCCTTTGCATTACTATACCGTATGCGTACGTATATACGGAGATATATATGTAGTATAGAGAAAAGTATGTAATGCTGCGCGAAAAAAACGGCGAATTTTTTGGGCGAAAAAAATTCATTCCTGGGCCCTGATAACGAGAATATGGATAAAACCAGTTGCTAAATTCAAAAATCCTCTAACACGTGCTGTGGTCAGAGAGCCAGTTTTGTGACTCCTTGATGCCGAAAACCTAATTGGAAACAAGCGTCCGTCTGTCCGTCTGGTGTATGTGAACTACGCTGGCGCCTACTAAAGCATGCATACGATCTTTTTCCAAATTGAAGAAACCCAGGTCGTTTTTGCTGAGCTGAAGCTCCGCGATTTTGAAAAACAATTATTATATTTTGAGGGGACTTTATTTCACGCACCCGGACATTTTCAAAATTTTCCGAAAAATGGCGCTAAATATTTTCTTTAATTTTTTTAAGAATAGAGTTAAATACAGTTATAAAGTTAGCATAGGTCCAATTTTCACAACTCTGAATTTTCTAAAATTGCAAATGTTTAAATTTTTCCGGCAGCTTCCGACAATTACAAAATTAAAATACAGATTTTCCCTTCAAATGAAAGTTGTTGTCCATAATTAGTTCTTTTTAAAGTCACGTACATGTTTTTGAAAGTTTTAGCAGTTTTCGTGCAATATTACGTGCTATATTTGCAAATTTAAAAAATACAAAAACAAGATTTTCTCAAACGCGGCTCCAAATTTTTTCTTTATAATTTTTGCTAGAGTACTAACTAAATGCCTCTATCTGATGACATAAACGCCATATTGCTCTATTCTTTTGTTTTTCAAAATTTATTTTTTGACTGTCTCTCATATTGGTAATATTTACATTAAGTAATTTCTTCACATACTTGTATGTGTGCTTTAAATAATGTGTCAGATGAAGTTTCTCGAAATCTCAATAATGTTTTGTAAAAATGACCTCACAATTCCGCATTTTCCAGAAACGCTGTCCATTTTCTCAAGAAATGGCTCCAAATATTTTCTTAAATTTTTCCAATGGTAGTGCTCAAGTGCACTTTCTATTTTAATATAACGTAAAGTTCATTTTATTGCATTCTTTTGTTTTTCAAAATTTCAATGTAATTTTTATGAGAAATATCTCTCACGCCATTAATATGCACATTTAAATAGATTTGTATACATTATTGAAATTGGTAGAAGTGCCTCAAATGACTTTAAATGAAGTTTTGGAAACTCAATAGATTCACCAAAGAGCTTCAAATTTTGCCTTTACAGTAATGCTTAACGCTATTTTCTTAACAACGGCTCAAATTTTCCATGAAAATGACTCTTCGGACAGATTTTGGCCTTCTTTAATATTCTTGAATTAATATTTCGATACTAGTATTAGGAAACCAAAAGATCAAGAAACTGTCAAAGAAATGTTCTTTGGGTGGCGATAGATGGCAGCTGGCAAGAGAATGGGGTAAGACCGTAAAGCCAGAGTTCACCAAGGAAATTAGAAACCTTTATTACCAGAAAGTCAGTGCAATTAGCAACCTTTAGTTTGCACCTCAGTTCTTCATATTTTGGTAGTAGATAGTGGAAGTTTCAAACTAGAAAACATTTCAGCTAGAACTTGACAAAGGAGCAGAGAGACACAAAATAACATTAATTACAAAGGACATAATACTCGTATTAGGTATTGGGAAGAAACGAACGTACTGATAAAAACCAAAAAACGGCCTATGAAGAGGAAAAATATGGAAGTAGTAAATGATCTGGTAATGACCAGTAATCAGAAAGTACGTCAAATTCTTTCCGCAGTTTTGTAATGGTATCTGCTTGCAAAAGGAGAGGAATGTTTAGAATATTCTCGACATCGTTATTGGGAATTGGTTACGACGCTCGTCAATTAAAAAACCGCTGATACACTGCCGGATTTGAACACGCGTTCCTCTATTGTAAAGCCACGCACCTAAGCGATTGCGCTACCAACACAGACATACGTACGCATATCCGTGTACTTAATTAAGAATCTTACGAATTTTGTCTTCAAATACATTTGCTTTTCCTTGCTTCCTGCAATTTAAATATTAAATAAATTACCTCTAGAGACAATAAGAAAGCAAAGAAATCTACCTGACACTATAAAATAGTTAATTCTACTCAGAATGTTTCCAGTTCAGTGCTATGTAATTCTTGCTACCAGACGCTTCGGTTCTAGCCAGACGTTCAGCCATATCGCCTCGGTCAAAATTGAGATTATTAGACGTGATAACGTTGAGCAAAATGTAACCAGACAAGTTTCGACACGGTCCGACATTCAAATTCATTTGCTGCAAGTAATTATTATAATCTAAGAAACATGTATTGACTTCAAGAAAAATCCTATCATTACGCAGTTATTATCTTTGTTCACCTATACATTTCAATAAAAATCAGCTCTTAGTTTCTCGTGTTATTGGTAATGTTTGTAATAAATTACAAATGTTTACCCTATTACCACTCCATTGGTTTTAAAACTCTCAAACGACGACCACAAATACATACCTTAAATTATTGAAAAGGAAAAGTTTTAATTAAAATCTCACACATTTTCAAACATAAAAAATTGCATGAACAGGCCAGGACCTGAACTCGAGTCCTCCGGTTCTGCAAGCAACCTTCGTAGTACCTGAACTACATGACGACACTCCCCGCAGACACATATACAATGTTTCACATATTAGGATGTGTTGAGTGATACTTGTTGAGTTTTGCTTGCTGAAGATAGAATGTTCCTTACAACGAAAGAACAATTTCACAAAATCTGTTTCGAAACGTTTTATAGTTAAGAAAAAGAAAAGCAGTTTCAATGGACTTTTGCATTTCAAACCATTCTTTAAAATTGTAAATATTGCTTGCACTTTTGCACGAAAAATGCCATCATTTCAAGAAAGCCTACATGATCGTTATGCAAGAACGAATTATGGACAACAAATTTCATTTGAAAGACAAATCTGTTTTCAATTTTGTAGTTGTAGGAAGACGCCCCAAAATGTTCAAATTTTGAAATTTTCAATTCAGAGTTACCCGAAAAAAGTGGACCTATGTCTTCTTTCTAAGTGTATTTTATTCTATTCTTACAAGAAATTTAAAGAAAAATATGAAGCCGTTTGTGAGAAAATTTGAAAATGCCCGAAAGGTTTCATGTAAAGTACCCCAAATTTCAAGATTTTCAAAAATTCAAGCTTCAACATATTGAAGAACAAGGGTTTCTTCAATTTGGAAAGGATCATACGTGTAGTTTCTACAGACGGACGGACGTTTTGAAAAATCCCTTTTTCGGTATCAGGGGACTCCAAAACGTGTATTTCCGTTGAAATCCCGAAATCGATTTTCTGCAGCATTACATAAATTTCTCTACTACGTATATTACTCCGTATATACGTACGTATACGAGAAAGTAAAAACGAAGAGTGTAAAAAAAGTATTGTTTTGTGCTGAGATGTCAATGAATTATCATAGTTCAAAATCCATCTAAGTTTATTACAGCAGTTCTACAAAATGAGATGCAAAAAAAAAAAGTACTGAGAGTTTTCTGCATTACTGACTGTCATTTCAGGTGGTTATTTTTTTATATAAATGATCCATTTGCAAAATATGAATGTATTTATCTAAACAAGAAAAATGAGTAATTTGTAACAATCTGGGAACAACGTTGTGTAAAAGGTCACCCAACTTCGATATCAATTACTTAAGGTTCAGACCTTCGTCATACTTGACATACGTCAATCGTGACAAAGTGGTGACAAATATAAAATGCGTGGGGAATACACGAGCCAAGAGAATCAACTGTAAAACGCATTTTTTCGGAGCTCAGTGGTCAGAGCAACTGGTCGTAAAATCGAACGATGCGAGGTTTGATTCTGTCGAAGAATTACATCTTTGAAGTACTCAATTAATACGGTTATCAGGTCACAATATGGATATCACTAACAGACAGGATAAACATTTTCCCTCATACTTCATTTCCCATAAAAAGTGACAGAGTTGTGACAAACGTTTTGGAAGTGAATACAAAATGTATATCCAAACCGTTCACTATCTTAATTCAAGCGAGTTAGGTTAAATTCTTACTAACTAAATATAAATAAGTACACATTTGTATAAATATTTGTAATAAAGCTAGATCAAACTAATTACACATTATATGATATAAAAGTTCGGCAAAGATCTTACATAAGCAATAAATAAGTACAAGTATTTTCCGCTAAACATTCACTTATCTTTTAATTCTCAGACTTAGGTAAACAGAACGCGGAACAGAAGAAAAAGGCATCGCGCAGAACTCATTCTCAAAACCTCGATTTAAACCCGGTGTCAAACGATTTCCAGCTACAGAAGAGTTATTGGTCTTTTAGTAATCTGCAGAAAGCCTTAATATATCTACGAATACAGGAAATATTTGTTCTATAATTTCTCCATTTTCTCTGGGGAGTAACATTTTAAGACGTAATAGAAATCATATTCTCTAAACATATTCGTTCTCAAGCAGTACAATTTCTGGAAAATGCAATATTAGGGCAACTGATGTTTTAACAATACATGATAATATATTAATTTATCTAACCGTTATATTTATGAATTTATAATTAATTTAATATTTAGATTTAAAAGAACGACTTTATACCAGAAATTTTGAGATCCGAAATTCGCACCTCCTTGTTTTTTCCTATATTGAGACTAAATGACAGGTGATTTGTGCATTGGATCACCTACACAAGCATGGCGAATAATCATTGGATATAACTAAATAATTAAAATTCCTTATTTTCTTTGTGAAAATTAGGACTGATTGAATGCTCACCATAGTCTCAGTCTACCCCGCACACTAAAGATAAGCTGTATCAAAACATTGTTCATTTAAAAATGGAGATAATAATAAAAAAATATTGATTTCTTTCACATGACCACGTCAAATCGTACTTTATTATGTTTTGGAGTTCATACATTTTGAAATGTGGCTCCACCTACCGAAGACTTACATTAAAAATTTTAGAAGACCATAAAAGAAATAAAATTATCAATTGTTACAAACAATTAAGGGATGCGTTCTGTTAGCATTTATCACAAAGGCACAAACACAAAATAGTAATTTTAATGAGTTCGTAGTAGTCTCTAAGGAACTTTGTTAAACGTGTAAAAAAGACATATTCCTTTCTCAATTAATAAAGAACAGAAGAAATTACCTTTGTGTGCAAAATTTATAATAATCCACAGACTTGTTAAGGATTCTGATTATCTCTAGAACTGTATTATTAAATAAATTACTAGTGATTCTACAACTTGAAACAGACTTTTTCTTATTATTTCTAACATTACATAAAAATATGATAATGATATTACGAATTGAGACACTGTTAATATTTGACTATCTCTTCCAAATTTCGTTTCGTCACATTGCTTGGAGATACAAGATACCCAACCTGATCTTAATATAATCACATTATCGTTTTACAAAAAACAAGTTTGTTCCTCCTTGCAAAATTTTGGAATGTCTCTCGTGATGATAGTGATTAATGTGTTCCAGGCATCAGGTAAAAAAAATACATATTCAGCAGGATTTGATCTGGCGTCCATTCCTCTATCTGCACGCGTTTAATCCACGGAGCTATCACAGAGGTACCTTACAGCACCGATGAGGGTGTTGTATAATGAATTCTATCTTGAAATTTATTGTTCTTATGATATACAACATTTACTTCAGGTTACAGCAAGCTCACATTCTTGATAAGAATGTGAGATATCAACGCGATACTATTCTATAGTTGATTCTAATTAGAAATATTTCGATTGAATGTCTTTTGTGTAGGGCTCGCAGTAGCTTCTATCCTGCAGACTGCTATCTGCCCCCTCCATATCTTCAAGGTGATCTCCACATTACGCGATAAGACTGAAACTCTCGACATTTCACTCGCCGTGAAACACCAGTCTGAGGAAATACAGAAACGCTTAGTATTAAAGCAAGTAACTATATGATTTTTAAAAACCAATTAACACCTTCAAGAGAATTTCCGGACAAATTTGCATTCATTATTCATAGAGAAACTTTGTAACCCTAAACTTGAATGATATAATGCTAACAATATTTTAATTATCAGCAAACAGTTGATTGATTGCTTCTTAAAAAGAAATTATAATGCTTATAATGTAAATAACGAAGTAATTGTACTACAGCAGCACATACTTTCTTCTCTAATGTCACTGCTCCTGTTATACTATTACATGAATTGGGAAAGAGTTTTCAACCAGTAAGATCTCTATTTTCAATTTTTGTAGTTTGAAATTAACTTTTTTTCAATTTTCAAAATATATAGAGTTCCTCGAAAATAGGACCACCAGCGCCTCAGTCAGATGGTACAGAACGGAGGCTTCTAGTCGTCGTACTGATGGACGACAAAACGGAGCCCTTTTTAGGGCCTAAGTCTTTTCAAAAATTAATATGTATTACAAAATATTGGACATATTACTACTGAAATCACACCGTAACAGAAGAAAAAAATCACCTTCTGGATTCAAACTCTAGCGTTAGCAAACCCTTGGCAATACCTATGACGTTAACCATTCGGCTAAAGCGATTTGTGTTTCCAGTTGCCACTTAGAAAAGTAGTTAAATATAATAAAACCTATGCTAAATAGAGAACATAATCGTTTCCAGTATATATTTTTTCGTTTTCAGAGTCAATCCTTTTTAAGTTTAAATATATTGAGATATATAATATAATATAAAAATGTATAATATAGGGAATAATAAAATATATTAATATAATATAATTATAATTTAATAGAATGCGAACTTTTCTCTATAGAAAGAAAGTACAATATTTTTACTTTTCTTCATGCATACTTCAGTACCACATTGTGATAATAAAACTAGAAAGGGACTTGCAATTATTCGAGAAGAGCCTAATGTCTAGAAGTAGGACAGTTTTAAAGAATACTAGTGATGCTAAAACAGCGCGTACTTTCTCACCCGTATTTTCACGGAAACTTATGCTGGGAAATTCTAAAAGTTTCGAAAAATTGCACATGATCTTCTTTAAAAATCTTATCTTTAAGGATAAAGTTTCATGAAGGGAAAAATCCCAAATTTCAATATTTTACTTGTAGGAATACTTACGAAAAATCTGTTTTCAACGAACATGAGACCAGCAATATTCTCTTAAATGCACTTCCCACTATCAACCATAAAATGTAATAAAAAATTATGGAGCCATTTGTTAGACATTTTGAAAAATGTCTGAGAATAATAGCAAGTACCCTCTAATTGAATATCGGTTTCAAATTCAAGGCGCTACGACATCCCAGCCAGATCGATTGGGAGTATCAATTTTGGTGAAAATCGGATGAACAGTTTGCAGCCGCTAGCGTTGTTCAGGGACGGACGGACAGACATTTTACCGTCAGTCGGTTTTTCGCTATCAACCACCCACAAAACATGGATTCTGGCTACACCACGATTTGGAGGATTTTTTCCCTAAATTTAGCAAGTGGATTTATCCATTTTTTCATTACAAAGAGGCCGTGTAATATGCGTTTTTCTGCAGACAATTCGCCGTTTTTTCGCGTAGCATTACGTAACTTTCTCTATTCTTTAAGAAGAAAGTGCAGTCAATATATGAGAAAATTTAGATTATGTCCTTCAAGAGGAAAATTTGTATGCTTCCTGCAAAGCAATTTTTCTAAATTTGGAAAACATTTATACTATTTTTATAACTTCATTTGTAGAATTAGTTATACCGAGAAGAAGAAGAGTAAAGAAGTTCATTAGAAATTTGAAACAGATTAGTAATTGTAATGTTGAAAAATCCCAGAGATATTAATAAAAGGTGACATTTACTACAATTATTTGTAATAACGAGTATAGTGTATTCAGATGAAGAGTGTAAAGTAAAAAAAAAATAATAATGCAATTATTGGAGGCGTTGTCATTGTCGACAATAGTATTTATTTCTCAAATAGCAGCTTTCGATGGCTTAGCCATCATCATCATAAACAGCCATCAGAAAACTGATGATGATGATAAGCCGCTTTAAATAATATTATAACATAACTATCAATTATGTAAATGTCAACTACACCTCACCACTGAATCAATATCAAAATGCAATGAGCATAATGTAACGCCACCCTCCAGAAGTATTGGATTCTCATTGGATTCAAGAATCCCAATGAACTTACTAGTATAATATCAATTTTGAAAAAGAATACATTGATTTAGAAGTCAGTAATGTTTTAATTTTTGCGGTACCATGCGTACACAGGTCCTTTTCACCACAGCAGGTCAAAAAATAAATACGTGTTCGCAGAGTCTTTTTGGAAATATTTTTGGAGTTCGTGATTTAAAAGCCGAATTTTCCTTCAAAACCTAAATGCCATTTTTGCTTGATATCATTGTTTCTGTAGTATGCTGCGTTCGAGAATGTAAAATACAGTAAAATATTTAATGAAGTCTTAACTCAATATTAGGCCAATTATTTTCCGTCACTGTTCCTCAGCTTAAAAAACTATGGAAATATTGTAATGAAAGAACATTATTAAATTCAGTGGTACTCAGTTTAATAAATATGTTTATTTTACCAACGAATTAGAGAAAGTGTGAATAAAATATGTATTGGCTACAATGAATATCATTGCAATATTGTAGGAAATCTCTGAGAGAGATGAATATTAAGTTATAAATAATAATCGAATTAGCTGACCATATGTAGAGAATTTCATTTTTGATTAAATAAATTTCCGTTTTATAATACTATTTTGCCCAGGGAAATAAAGTCCTTAGGTTTTATTAGGTAACGATTATTGAAAGTCCGAATTCCAATATGTGAAATTTTCTTTGACAACTGGAAGTTGTTGTTTTTTGTATATATTTTTAATGTCTCTTTTTAACTACTAGGTCATATAACGACCACTGTGAATTTTTATGTTTGGGGTTTTCTGTAGGGAGAATACGTAAGGACATCACGAACACACATCTATGTCGAGCGGAACCACGGCCCTTCGAACCAGGCTACGGCCTTGTCGTCCATTTCCCCTCTTTCTCTCCTAATCAAACCTTTGACATCCATATATCCAACACCAAATACATCGAGAAGATATCGCTTAATTCTCCATCATTTGAATTACGTTTTCCTGTGTCCCTGGCCACGTGGGGATAGTGGAAATGAAACCTCTGACTAGGTAGTAAAAGTTGGCCTCGAGGAAGCCAGAAAGACATCTTTATGGTAATATCTACTCTTACTACCAAGATTTTATCAACGTTGCATTTTGAGTGCAAACAGAGTGGCAGAACTCTTTTCAAACTCCACAAGGATCATAAGACCCTTGTCATTAGTCGTCCCGTGGCTCTAAGCCCGAGGCAAATTGTTATTCCTGCTGGATCAGGCACTGCCACTTCTCGCCTGGACATCTCGTGCAGTTACCCACCCCTATCCCCAGAAATGAAGAACAGACCTTGCTGTAAAGCATGCTCCTGTGCATTGCGATAATGAAAGAAACCGAAGAAGGCTTAGCTTGTTGACTATGGAGGAGATGCTGGCTACTGTCCTCCGCAAACTCTTTAAACTTTCTTAGCTATGGATTTATAAATCTAATATGCGTGAAGGGGATGATTTTTAACATGCCTTTTATAACTAATTTTGCGTTTTGATGTAACACTGTCTTTGTCATTTATTTCATTTTAAAATTAGTCATTTTTACTGTTTTACTCTTTTAATCTTGTAATTAATAAAAAATATTTTAACTGACTTTTATACAAATTTTCAGAAAATTTTGCGAATAATATTGCACTATGTAATTGACAAGATATTTGAGCACAATACACAGTTCTTTTATATTATTAAAGAAGGTATGAAGTTTCATTTCGTGAAAATAATAAAGACATGGTTAGTTTCAGATTTGAACTTGTGATCTCATTGAATCTCTTGTGTTTTCCGTGTTGATCTAAAACCAAATGTATTTTCAGGTTCAATATGCATTCAAGTATTGGGATCTTATGAGCACAAATTATTTGTCATGCGTATATCTTACAATGGCTAAAATTATTTCACAATTAATCAATTTAGAAAACAAGGACAGTGTGTTTCCTGTGAATAAAAACCGTTTCTTACTTCAATATTGATAACCGTGTCAAGGTTTCCGGATGTTTGAATTGCGAAGAGCTTCTTGAATCGAACTAAACACTCCAGAAACTGTTTCTTAGGGTCATACAAAACCTAACATAAATTGGAAAGATAATACGATTCAGAGCACTGTGTTCCTTAAATATTTTAATTGGAAGAATTGTCCCGGAATTGAAATTTTTAACTAAATACTCAATCTCTTTGAAGTTTATTCAAACAAGTTTTTGTTTCTTTCTTAGAAGTCTTTTAAAAAATTACATTGATTCGTAAGATTTTAAGGTTTTCAAATTTATTCGTTTTTTACTTCGTGGTTATTCAAAAATATTTAAGAAAATATTTAACTTCAGTGTAGATTTCCACAAATTAAAAGAATTAAAAATTTGCTGTTTATATTATTAGCTATTTATTAAAGATATCAATTATTACAATTTTGCTATTAATATATGCAATATGATATGTTGAAAATAATTAATTATGTTAGCGCCTATTCAGGCCATATCAGATTTGTACTGTTGCCTGTATATTACCTTTAAATAAATAAATAAATAAATAAATAAATAAATAAATAAATAAATAAATAAATAAATAAATAAATAAATAAATAAATAAAATAAATAAATAAATAAATAAATAAATAAATAAATAAATAAATAAATAAATAAATAAATAAATAAATAAATAAATAAATAAATAAATAAATAAATAAATAAATAAATAAATAAATAAATAAATAAATAAATAAATAAATAAATAAATAAATAAATAAATAAATAAATAAATAAATAAATAAATAAATAAAAATATCACTGGGAAGGGATAGATATAATCTTCTCAGCAGTGTAACAGAAAAATAGTAACTTTTGAAAAATATGTGA
Source organism: Teleogryllus oceanicus (assembly GCA_964035755.1). Taxonomy (NCBI): domain Eukaryota; kingdom Metazoa; phylum Arthropoda; class Insecta; order Orthoptera; family Gryllidae; genus Teleogryllus; species Teleogryllus oceanicus. The sequence continues at coordinate 105,385,858 of CAXIVR010000009.1, forward strand.
AGAATAAAGAGAATTATATTTTCGAAATATTTCTAATGAGAGGTTCCCTAGTTCCTTTTCACCGATTATCACTATAAAATTGCATCAATTTTACAAATAGTCTAAACAATATTAACAATAGCAATTTTGCAATGATAATCTACTTGGGACACCCGGCAGTGATTTTTAATTGATTAACGAAATCACTGTTTGCATGCACCTGCTCATATAGAAAAAATGGACGATTACATTTTCATAATGCGTAATAAAATGTGTGTATTGCTTGAATTTCCTTAATAAAGGCGTAATAATGTCAAAATACAAGTTTTTAAATACGTGAACATGAATTTCAATTTGCTTGATAGAAATGTCTATATTATGTAAATGTTTTATATTGTGTGTTTCCGAAAATGATTATGTAATAATTTGTGTTCCTTGCTTTAGAACCATTAGCATTTTAAAATAGTTTGTAAGAAACAAAACTTTCAATACTATTAATTTAATCTGCCACAAATTTCTCACAATATTAGATACCATAAATTAGAATTAATTTTCATGGTAAAGAACTCGATAAAAATGTCACAGTCCCATCCCGTGACCCGCTGCCCCTTGGTTCGTCAGCGTCTACGGGTTCAGGGCCAATGTCAGTGCAATTGGCGGAGTGATCCTCGCGCCCGCGCGCACCAATCTGTTTCGTTTCTGTGCCCTCTCCTGTTACCTCCTCTTACTTCCTCTCACCCCTCCCTCTCCTGTTACCCCCTGCTCACGTTAGCGAGGCAGCGTCACTGACCTCAGAAATTGCTCCGCCCCTTTGAGATAACTAGGAAGAAAATCTTCAAGGGGAGGAAGGGGGACGTGTCTGAAACTTGGAGCAAAAGCCAATGATAAGAGCGGATACACCTCGACGCCAGGATTGGTCAAGTGTCCAGCGATGGTTGTCCAAGCTGTGGAAAAGCCAGATTTGGCCGCACAAGGCATCGCCCATATTCTGTGAGAGTGGGTATACATTGTTTAACAGTTCGTGAAAAGGAATTTTATAAAAAAAAGGGGGAATTTTCGGAATTATTGTGAAATTCGGCAACGCCCGTTGGACTTGCGAGAGCAAACGGCGGTATGAGAAATTTTGCAACGGTGGGGAGCGCGACGTTGCATTGATAATTAGAGGCGCGGAATTCGATTCGGGATGCAAGAGTTTCTAATAACTTGAAAGGTTTATGAAAAAAGATGGCAGCGTGAACTCCGACAGGATGAGTGAATAGTGATGCGTATGCGGTGTTGGGGAACGGGAGGCGCTGTTGGGCGTGAATAATCACACCAGACACGCAGATTCGTCGCAGAAGCAACATCATACGTGAGCAAAAGTATTTTGACATTTGTTTGTTTGTTTTTGTTTTTTTTTGAATTGAAGAACACTCTGTCGAAGACCAAGTCATGTAATTAATATATTTTAAGACGTAAATCTCGACAGAATGCATTCTGGGGTTTAGTTATATGTGTGAATGGTATTTGTTTTGTTGTTGTAAATAGTTTGTGTGAATGAGAGAGTATATATCCATGTATTGTGTATTGAGGGAAGAGAAATATTGATTTGTTGTTGTTCTTTGTTGCTGGGTTGTGTTGATGTGTGCTGTCAGAGGCACCAGTGCTGTTGCAGCACTAAATAGTGCAAATTGAAAGGGAATATGATAAAGGAGGCGATTTGAATAAATTTCATGGCTATCTTTGGGGTCATGATTCGCAAAATCAATATGTTTTTCGTAATCATTCACGTAGCATTAGACTGATCCACGCACGTGAGCGCAGTACCTTGCTCGCGTCTGTACAGACGCACCGCAGACCACGCCCAGGTGAGTAAAAAGGCCAGGTAAGCTAGCAGAGGGGCAATTGTGAGTAGGAGAATGGGAAGGTTATTATATGTGGCAACCCAACGCGAGGCTAGTGTTTGTTTGTTTGTTCATAAGAAGGGCTAGAGCAGGGCAATTTATTAAAAGTAGCAGTATAACGTGCCGGGCGTGTAGAGAGAGCATTACAAGTGGCCGCACAACGTGTGTGCAGGATTAAATACATATAAGGAGGGGAAGAACGGAACCCATTACAAGTGGCGGCCCAACGGTGGGGCAATGAATAATAGGGGCAAATAGAATAGATGATAGGAGAGAGTAGATAGTAGGAAGTAAGAAGGGAGGAAGTGAAAACCCTTTACAATATGTACTTGGTAAACGAGTTGTTACTGCTAAAATAAAACAAAACAAATTGTTAAAACAATTCAGAGAGATTTAACGTTTATGTTTACAGTTCAGTAAATATCAATGCCGTAGCATTTTCCAGTGAAAATACTTAGAACGAACTTGGTGGTCAAGTTAATTTATCTTTCCAATACAGACTAAATTTTAGTTTCAATCCCACAAATATCAGATTTGGAAGTTGGTTTGTTGGACGCTATTCTCGTCTATGAAACTCCCGAAAACTTGAATGTTTCTGTACTGGATGGACATAGCGGTTTATCAAAAGAAAACGGGCTATTCAAGGTATTGTAATGGAACGTCTTGCCTACTTATCCCAAATCTGTATGTAACCGCACCACGTTGCGGCGACAATATGAAATAAAACGACTATACCTTGAATCTCTCTACTCTATATAAAATCTATACAAATTTATGCCCTGCTAACTTTTGCCTCCTTTATCTAAAACTGTGCCCGTTACTTAGCTACTCCTTCAATGTTATAAAACTATTGAGCGTGAGGCTGTGGTTGGCCTGTACAGGAGCCTAACGAGATACTTGGACACTTGGGCGTAGGTCACTGTTTAATACAAAATCACGAAATCATATCATATGGCTTACTGTCGAACCAAATACGTCCGGCATTATTTATTCTTTTCTGGTTTTCACTCTCTCCACACTCCGCTGGAGACATAACAACAAAACATACACAAATGCAATACAATAAACAACAAAACACAATACCTGAAATACATAAAATCACATTCACACTTACTATTTACACAATCGACAAAAAAACAAAACAAATCATTCACACTTGAATGCGCATCCCCTATTCTGTCTGAATATAGCCTATTATTATTTCCGCAAAACTTGGTCTTGTACATTAAAATCTAGTCTGTTCTTTCTTCCCATTTATCTGAACTATTAAATTACGCAAAGTTATTGCACTTTCCTTTCGTAGAAATCGGCCATCCGCGTAACGCCATTGTTCCATGTCACCTCCGTAGTATACACGTAGCATCCATTAATTCATCTCCCCCAGCATCCATCCATTTCACACACGTTTGTTAACGACAAATTTACTTTAAATGAAGAATATCCCTGATTAAAACTACTCACTAATTACTATACTAGTTTCTGTTAACTGCGACCGACAATATGGCGACAGTGTTCCGCGAACACTGTTTTTGTGAAATATATAAATATCTCTTCCACGTTTTATCTTTCCATTAACTCGACAGTTACTAAACACGATATATTTCACTCTATTCACAAACTGAACGCAATTTTCCATTAAAATAAAAATTTTTTGCGGAGCGTTTCAACATGCATCCGTATTCAAGCTACTTCGACCGCGCTCCTCCACGTCATTGTTGTGTCCGGATCGTCAGCTCTTTTTTTCTTTTAACATCACACGATCGCTGTTGCTTCTCCTACAAAATATTACATCATTTAATTTAATTCACATTTTCTGTTCTGGCGTAGCCCCTCGAAGTTTCCCAACGTTGCGACTGTTACCATAATTTTCTAAATGATTTATTCTGTTGGTTCTTAAAGTTTTGTTTGTATTGCTTCACGCGTTCTCTTAATTTTCGCCACAAACACCTTTTGATTTACTGAACCTTAAAGCACAACAATGGCTATCATGTCTGTTTACAAGCTGGAATTTATACTATACAAAAATGTTCATATCTTTCGAACGCGTGATGCGATTTCCTTCAAATAACTTGCAAACGACTTCGCTACATGAACGCTACTGCCCTATCTTGTCCCAATTGTGAATTTGTCGCGTTTTCCGTTTACTTCTATTTATTCTTTGACTTGTGCCTTATTCTTGGGGGGAATCATGGAATATTACAGTATCTAATGCTCAATCGCTGAAAAAGTATAACCAATAAAACCTACCTCTTAGGAAAATATCAAGTAATCAATGTTCATGATCACCGCTTAACATTGTGTTTACTATTTCGATGTTTTCAATATCCCAATAACATGTAGAAAACGCATGTTTTATTATAAAACAAATTCAATAAATATAAGCATTTATTCACATTATTATTTGTACAACACTGAAAAATCTAAGATGTTATTTGGTTCTTGTCTTGATGGGAGGTCTGAGATTAAAACAAAAACTGACAAGCAGAGAAAATTAAAGTAATTGTGAGCGATTGATGAAGTTGAATGATCAAATGAAAAACAATGTTTCTTGCTTCATATAATGCCACCTTGTTTAATAAACATGTAATTACATGTGATAAATATATTTAAATAAATTAATGAAAATTTTGAAAAGTAAAATTATCAATAAAACGGTTTTTTAAAAAATGGAGAATTATTAAACAAGGCTCTTAAGCCGAAATTGATAACCGATTGAATATTGTAATACAATGTTACGATTTGAATATCATAGAAAGTTAGACGCAATTTGTCAAAATTCAAGTGAACTGTATTTTTTGCTTGAATTTGACTCCTTGTCCTACGAAAGATGACATGTGAAAGTGCTGATGTTGACAGTTCTTATCCATGGGTTTGTTCTCATACTACTTGCAGTACGCAAATTATTATTTTGGTTAAAGGAACCGGAACGGCGTTTCGTTACTTGGAATAATTATTAAATTATATTATATATAAATAACTATTGCTATTACATTAATAATTAATTTGCGGAGCGTTTCGGCACCTAAAATTTAAAAAATAAAGCGCTGGGTATATGTATCATAACTCCTATTACGTTTCGTCAAGTCTGACTTTTAGACAATGAATGTGAATGGTCAATCACAGTTTACTCACCTAAATAAAGTTGATCTTACTAAACATACTATTTAGATAAATGTAGTTCCGCTTCAACAGCACGTACATTCACGTCTTATTTGTAATAGCTACGCAGTATACAATACGGACTACGTGAGCTTGCAAACATATTTATTTCGGCTGCAATTATTTTCTCCTTGCTGGTATTTGATCTCGCGTTCTTAAAATTAACATGCCTAACCCGTTTCCCCTACACCACTAGCTACACAGCTGAACATTCTTCTTCCCGACGCAAAAAGAATGTGAAACGTTTGCATTTACAGTTCTTAAAATTTCAGAGTAAAGTAATTCAAACTTACATTAATTCAAGATTTAATTTTAAAAACAGAATTCATGATGGAACAAATCTCTAAAGTCTCTTGCGTCAATATTGCTTTTCGACAATGTTAATATTTATTTGCAATTTTCGAAAATTCAGATTGTTCGCCCAAAATTAGACGTACATTTTTAAACGTCTTTGCTTCGAGGAAAAGATTTACAGAAAACAATTGGAGCTAATTTTGAGAAAATTTGGAAAGTATGTTTTATGTAAAGTACCGTCAAAATTAAAAGATTAGTTTTAAATTAGAAGATTCGTGACATCAGCCAGATCGTTCAAGGAATAACCATTTTGATTAAAATCCTGTTTGCTTCAGGCTCAAGAATTATCCATACGTATACGGACTGACGAAGAGGTTTCTCGAAAATCACTTTTTCGTGATAAAAATCGTTTTGACAGCCGAGTATAAAAAGCAGTATACGTACACGATCAACAATGCACTTCTTTCGAATTAGCAACATGCAAGAGACGTTTTTAAATGGAAATTTCGACACTTTCTCCTGCAGCGTTACATAATTTCCTTTACACTAGTATATGTGGAGATAAAAATATTAAACGTGCTAAATTTGAACTCGGGTCCTTCTAATCTGGATGTCTAGCTCGACTGCACTTACGCTACCACAGACATTGCTCAGCACGCTGTCCAGGCGCACTTATTACAAAAACAATAATATTTTTTTTTATTAGAAAGTACTCCAAGTGTCATATATATCAAATTCACAATAGAAATGCAAAGGAATAAAATACACGCAAGTACATAGCTCATTTTAGTTAGAAATATTTTCAATAAAATACTGAGTTCTGTAGAACTCGTTGAGAACGTCGTTACCGGCCTTATCTTCCGCCGACTATCGCCAAGGTTGAAGTACGTCACAGATGAAAATTGCGATAACGCTAGTCTAACACACGCAGTAATGCAGTCGTTCTGAAATGAGAATCGTAATAGCGGCAAATTTATACCTGATTCCTAGAGACATTAACACACTAAAATATCAGTGGCGTCTCAAAAGCACTTACTTTCTGTGATGTGCATGAAGGTTGCGAATGATTATAACTATACAATTAACCACAAAAGTGTTTTCTTCCCGCAAAATTTATTTGCCACGGATGAGATTCGATCTCAGGTAGACTAGTTTCTCCAACAGTCGTCATACCTATTACACTACAGACACCATTATGACACAGATGATTTTAAAGTATCACATATCACAGATTTGAGTAAAAAAACACACGTGGGGGGTTTGGTGTTTGTGGTGACCACAGACGGACAGACAGATTTATTGTCGCGATCCCTTAGATCTGAAACTGATAATTTAATTTCTGTATTCTTTACAGGAATTACCTTAGACATTTTCAGTTTTTTTAAAAAAGTGGCTCCGTTGTTTTTTTTAAATTTAGTTATTGGGTAGTTGAATGATGTTTAAGTGAATGGTGGAGGTGGTGGTTTCAGTGGTTGGTCCGTCTGTGTGTCCGTCTGTTAGTCAGTCTGTGAACAACGTTTGCGGCTAAACTATTCAGCGGATTTTGTCTAAATTAATGTTCCTTAATCGATCTGGGTGATGTCGCGGTCCCTTAAATTTGAAATTGATAATTTAATTTTCGGGGATTCTTTACATGAACTCCCTCAGACATTTTCAATATTTTCAAAAAAGGGGTTCTTTTTTTAAAATGAAATTTATTTGTTGGAAAGTTGAAGGATTTTTAAGTGAATGGTGCAGGTGTCATGTTCGCTGAAAACCCTGGTGTTTCAAATATTGAATTAATTTTTTGGCGGCTTCCTACAACTACAATTATGAAGAAAGATTTTTTCCCTTAATGAAATTTGTTCCTTAAAGATCGATTTAAAAATAAGGTCATGTAGTACAATTTTTCGCAAATTCGAGTACTTTTTGTGTAACTTTGTGCCAAAGTACTTGCGAGAAAGAACGTCGACTAGTTTTCCGTGTTATTCGACACGATAAATATTTATTTACGACAAAAGTATCATAAAACATTTTATTGCAATACAAAGGAGGAACATTTTTAACCGAGTTCCGAGTTTGATGATTAATCTAATATTGTATAATATGTTACAATTCGATTGTCGCAGAACGGTAGATCCACTTTGAAAAAAAAAACCTAATGAACTTCCTTCAAAATTACCGTTTCGTCCTGCATGAAATGGCACACTGATATTGATAGTTGTTCTGTCATGGGTTTTCTCTAATATCTCTCATCTCCACTATGAATCTATTTTGTAGATCTTACAAAGTTTTCAGTCAAAACGTTTAAGTATTACTTCATATGCACCTTGGTTCGTATGAAATGCTGCATTACATCGAGACTTCAATAGACTAACATTTCAAGAAAAGATTGATGAAATAAATTCAACCAACGCCTAATGATGATTGCAATGCATTGCAATACTGAAAAGTAATCCTGATACTGAATATTTTAACGGTGCAATACGGCGTTTAAAGAGAAAAGTTAGAGTAGCATTTAATAGGAAACATCGCAGCATTGCTGACATGACAACTTTTAAAAAATACTACAGGGAATTAGAGAAAGAAAAGAAAATTGCCCATGAATTATTTTTAAGAAATATTTTGAAGACAGGAGAAATAATTGGCAGGCTTTTACAAATATGTCCGCAGACGCCGGGGGAATAAAGAAGAAATGCAGGAAATTCGAGACGCAGATAACGCGCCACTGCTCGACGACCAAGCGAAAGCAAATGCGTTCAACGCGTATTTTGTATCGCTATTCAAACCATAACGGCCGCAGGAGCATGTTCATTATTTTCCAATAGAAATTGAAATGATTGAAGGCGTTGTCATTGTCAACAATAATTATGTAAATGTCAACTACACCTCACCACTGAATCAATTCCAATAGAAAACTAGTTTAAGCTTCATGCATGGAAACTCCGCACACGTATAAAATCACTGGAAAACGGTAAATCACGCGGGCGAGACGGCATCTCGACAGATTTTATTAAACTCAGTGGGGAGACACTATTGCCCTATTTGTTAAGATTATTCAGTGTTTCTTTAATAATGCAGTTTACCAGACGATTAGAAGACAGCTTTAGTGGTCCCAATTTTCAAAAATGGTGATAAAACGATAGTATGTAATTAGAGACCAGTATCTCTCACATCAGTAGTATGCAAAATAATGGAGCTTTTAATAGCCGGATATATTCGCCGCGAATGGGAAAAAGCGAACTGGATTTTACACGGACAGCGTGGGTTTAGAAGTAAATATTCGTGCGAAAGCTAAATTGTTTCTCTTTTCAAGATCTAGCTGACGAAGTTGACGCGAGTGGGAGGGTGGATGCAATCGTAATCGACTCTGCGAAAGCATTCGACGTAGTACCGCATAATCTACTTATCAGGAAATTATTAACTTCAGGATTTGATGCTAGAGTTGTGAAGTAGATAAGCGAATTTCCTAGAGACAGGAAACAAAAAGTTCGAATTGGCACTCAGTTTTCGACTACAGGTATTGTTATTTCAGGGGTTCCACAGGGAAGTGTTTTAGGGTCATTACTTTTCTTAGCGTACGTAAATGATCTTCATGTTAACATTCAATCAAAGATGCGTTTATTTGCAGACAATTGTGTTATATACCGAAAAATGAAAGGTAGCGCTGACGAACAAATATTACAGGAGGAATTATAACATTTACATGATCGGACTGAAAAAAATGACATGGGAATTAACGGATCGAAAAGCAAAACAATAACGTTCGAGTGGGGACGAAATTATGAAACACCAGATTATCGTTTAGGTGAGGTCATCATCCCAAGAATCTCATCATGCAAGTATGTAGGCATTCATCTAGATAGTAAATTAGGGAGAGAGAAGCGTATAAATCAGGTAGTAAGAAAAACGTGGAAGTTCTTGCATTTTGTAATGCGAATTCTAAAGAAAAGTTCGGCAAACGCCAAAGAATTAGCATATCATTCGCTGGTTCGCCCTCTCATGGAATACGGAGTGGCATGTTGGAATTCATACAGAAAGTCGCACTGGAAAAATCTAGATAGAATACAGAGAAAGCGAATAAGTTTACCTATAGAACTAACGCAATAAAAGAGTCATAGAAACCTCTAAAAAGGTGAACAAGGGCGACGCTTTGCGCTCTTTATAAATCGTACGCAGGTCAACCAGCTTGGAAGGAAATTCAGGTTAGGCTAGAAAAACCAAATTATTTCGGCCGAGGCGATCACACCCACAAAATTCGAACAAGGAAACAAAATTCAGATCTTGGGAAATTTTCCTTTTGTAATAGAACAATTAGAGATTTACCCGCAACAATTTTCAAAGCTTTTCCTCTGTGTCCTAAGTTTTAGAAATAAGTTAGAACAAGATGAGAGTAATAGATATTAAATGAGTAAGAACTGTGAAGTGTTGGTCAGTGTAATTCAAAGCAAAACAGTGCAGTGCAGTGCAGTGCAGTGCAGTGCAGTAAAGTGTGATGAACGCGATCAATACATTTAAAAAATCTAATTTAGCCAATATTTATGTAGCTTGTATTAAATTTTAGCATCACCAAATATAATTATTGGATATCATGACAGAGTTGAAATAATTGTTATAGTACTTAATATTAGTGATAGTATGATTATTGCATCCTCGGCTTGAACTGTACTCATTTATTACTATTATTATAATTGTTGTTGAATATTGTTGTAATAATGCTTTAAAGATCTTGTTATAGATTTGTGAAGAATACCAAGTAAAGGACAGAAGGTTTCTGCTTATTGTATTTCATTTTATATTACTAATAAATCGCCGACCTGGCTGGCCGAGGTGGCTAAGAGCGAGTACCGACTCAGCGCTTCGGTCCGAAGGGTCGCGGGTTCGAGTCCCGCCTTGGGCATGGTTGTTTGTCCCTTGTCTTTGTATGTATGTGTTGTCGCGGAGGGCCTCGCGTTCTGCTGACCCAGATCAGAGGAGCCCGCAAGTGTGTTGGTGTCTAGTGTATGGTCGAATATACGTCCCATCGGGACGTAAGGGGTAACCGGCTGTTGGCTGGATAAAAGCCCTAAAAATAATAATAATAATAATAATAATAATAATAATAATAATAATAATAATAATAATAATAAATCTCATTGTAGCACTTGCACATTATTTCATCTTTAAAATTGATTGTAAATTTTTTTTCAATACAAACAACAAAAAGCATTTTTTCTTACTTTCTTGTAATTACTTCGTAAGAAGAGAAAGTATTGTAATCGTGCTCCGAAAACGACGAATTTTCGACAAAAAAACCTCTTAATCACGAGCTCTGGTAATGACAAAAGTGGATAAATATTGTTCCTATAGTCAGTTAGTCGCTCCAATACGTTTGTAAACAGAATCTGTGTTTTGTGGGTCCCTGTTACATAAAAGTCTAATGATGACAAAACTTTGATTGACCGTTCACTTTGATTGTCTAAAAGTCAAACTTGACAAAACTGAGATCAGTGTCGTAATAGGGGTTATTATAATACATATATCTAGTGCTTTTTTTAAAAATTATGTGCCGAAACTCTCCTCATATTAATTGTTGAGCCATTCCATGTCAAATCGGCAAAAATTTCCCGACCATCTTCCGATTGGACTCAAACTTAGTAGATCGTTTTAGAACGATGAAACAACACAGAAAAATATCATTATAGCCTTAACTTTACTGCGATGATCTTCTTATTTAACATTATTTAATTTCATGGATGCAAGAGTTTCAAAGGGCATTATAAAAAAAACTACTGAAACTTCCTCAAATGTGATTTTACTTCGAAACTTGCTTTATATTTCTTATGTGCACATCGCCTTCTGACGGTTTAAGACAATAAACCTAATTATAAGGGCGTTAATAAGGCCATATTAAGGCCAAAGTAAAAAACGACGAATTTGGAAAAAATTCGTTTTCTCTAATACTCCTACTCAGGTTTTCGTTTTTTTGTTACGAGACTGCAGCGGAGTCGTTGTAGTTTATAGTAGTGAAATAATCGTGATGCTAAATTTGAATGTTCCAAAGTTATTAGCAGTTAAAGTTACATTTTAATTTTTGCTTTATATGGGCTTAGGAGAATGATACATATAATAACCTGAATGAATGCTTATATTTATTGAATTTATTTTATAATAACAGGAAAAAAACATGCGTTTTCTATAGGTTATTGGGATATTTAAAACATCGCGATGATCATGAACATTGATTACTTGATATTACCCAAGAGGTAGGTTTTATTGGTTATACTTTTTCAGCGATTGAGCATTAGATACCTTGAATAGTCCGTTTTCTTTTGATAAACCGCTATGTCCATCCAGTACAGAAAAATTCAAGGTTTCGGGAGTTTCATAGATGGAGAATAGCGTCCAACAAACCAACTTCCAAATCTGATATTTGTGGGATTGAAACTAAAATTTAGTCTGTATTGGAAAGATAAATTAACTTGACCACCAAGTTCGTTCTAAGTATTTTCACTGGAAAATGCTACGGCATTGATATTTACTGAACTGTAAACATAAACGTTAAATCTCTCTGAAATGTTTTAACAATTTTTTTTTGTTTTATTTTAGCAGTAACAACTCGTTTACCAAGTACATATCTTTGTTATATTTTAAGATGCTACAATAATTGAATTTTAGAAGTATTTATTTTCAACCATTTAGGAATTCACAAACCTTCATTGAAATGTTCGCTAATCTAAAAAATGTTTTAAATATAATTATTAATATGGTTTAAAAATATGAACTAGCAATGCAAACAAACGGGTTCGACTACTGTAGTTGACCTGCTAGCGATGGGTGAGCGCGTCTCTGCCCTTCCGCTGTCCGCGGGGTGTCCAAGTTGGTCGGCGCGGTTGGGAAGACATAATTTGCCAGTAAATTTTTGTGAGGGAGAAGGTACCTCTCTATCATCCGACAAATCAACACGACTCCATTTTAAAATGCACATTACATCAAAAAGAATAAATTTTTTGCCTTAACGGCCATAGCAACTTTTGGTCAGTATTATCTAAAGCCGGGATTAGACGATACAATAAAACGTAACGATTTGTCTGCAAGGACAAGATGCAACGTTTTGTCGAAAATCGGGAGTGCCGTTCACACGTTACGTCTTTTCACTCCAATGAGTTGAAAAAATGGATCACAGCATTTGCATTAAATTTTGTTATAAGAACGGAATAAATTGTAACAAAGTTCTAGAATGTTGAAAACTGCTTTTGGTGAGTCTGCTATGAGCAAAACAAGGGTTTATAAGTGGTACAAACGGTTCCAAGATGGCCGTGAAGACGTGGAAGACAACGAGCGTTCTGGACGCCCCAGCACATCAACAGCTGAAAATGTGTAAAAAGTGCAAGAAATAATTATGAACGATCGCCGAATTACAAAAAGAGAAGTGGCTAAAGATGTTGGCATATCAATTGGCTCATGTCATGAAATAATTTCGGATGTTTTGGGTATGAAACGAGTGACAGCAAAATTTGTGCCAAAGGTGTTGAATTTCGAACAAAATCAGCGGCAAATAGAAGTTTCTCAGGAGTCGCTAAATGAAATCAGTAATGATGCAGAAGTACTAAAACGTATCATAACAGGTGATGAAACATGGGTGTACGGGTATGACGTGGAAACTAAGGTTCAGTCGTCCCAGTGGAGGCATCCTGGATCGCCGAGACCGAAAAAAGCTCGGCAGGTGCGGTCAAATTTCAAGGTTATACTTACAGTTTTTTTCGATTTTAATGGCATAGTGCACTATGAATTCTTGCCAAAAGGTCAGACAATTAATAAGGAGTACTACCTCCAAGTTCAACGCAGTTTGCGGGAAGCAATCTGAAAAAAACGCCCGCATTTGTGGTGAAACAATTCATGGCTTTTGCATCATGATAATGCACCTGCGCACACGTCATTGCTTGTTCGTGAATTTTTGGCAAGAAACAACACTGTTATGATGCCTCAGCCTCCATATTCGCCAGATTTGGCCCCGTGCGACTATTTTATTTTCCCCAAAATAAAAAGAACCTTAAAAGGCCGTCGTTTTGCAAGTATAGATGAGATTAAAAGCGCATAGCTGAAAGAGTTAAATGCTATCCCACACATCGAGTTCCAGAAGTGTTTCGGCGATTGGTAGAAGCGCTGGCATAAGTGTATATTATCTACTGGTGACTACTTTGAAGGTGACAACATTGCTGTTGACGAATAAATTACAGTGTTTCTAAAAAATTAAAATTCCCGTTTCTTTTTGAACACACATTGTATAATAAGCTTAATATAATAAAATAAAAAAGTCGCCAAAAACGAACAAAAAATTTTCAGGCATATCTGGGTTAATGAAAAAATTAAAACGTTGACCGCACTGCTCTTAATAGACCGTACAACAAGAAAAGTGAGGTTAGATTGCAACGATAAAACGGAGTCACCGTTTACACGCACGGACTTGTCGCTACGATCTAGAGAAATTTATTGAAATTCGCACCAACCTTCAACCAGGCTCCAATTCCGACAAAACGTAACGACCTCTGGTTTAAACGTTCCGTCTTGCATGCAACGTTTTGTCGATTACGGCAAATCGTTACGTTTTATTGTATCGTGTAAACCCGGCTTAAGGAACAACATACTAAATTTTCAGATAATTTGATCTAAACATCATTTCCATAAGATTTGTGCGGGGTACTTTATACATAATACTTTTAAATCTGCCAATACAAAATTTGTTCACTTAACACTAACATTTGCAACCATCAGATCACGAAGTGCTCGCACAAAAGTAAGAAGAAGATTATTTCTATTTCGAGAGGGATGGAGTCCCTTCAGTTCTATCTCTAATATACATGTCTGACTGAGGTCATGATTTTATTCATCACGCCACTCGTATTGCAGAACTTGAATGAATGGAACATTCATCGCGCCGTACATCTTGCTGTGGAGAACGAGGCCATAAATTGCCCTGTGGATAGCTGTCGGAAGAGGATGCACAAAGGCGACGCAGGTGGCGGCGCGGCGCGGCGCGGCGCGGGTCCCGTTCCTCCGGGAAGCCACAGTGGGCGAGGGCGCGTGGCGTGTGAACGCCCGGCCGCCCGGATCCCCCGGGGAGGGGCGGAAGGGCAACTGCGCGGCAGCGCGGCGGTGCAGTGGGCGGCGAGTCACGGCATGGCACGACACTACAGCACCGCGCTGCTGGCTCGGCGGGGGGGGGCGGCGGGGGGGGGGGGGGCGGGGGTGGTGGGTGTGGTGCGTCGGGAGGCGGGGCGGCGCTGAGCAGCCCCTTCCGAAGCGGTCGCCCGCGTGTCACACCTCCGCGGGCTGCTGGGGTGGCGCGGCCACGGGGGCCGTGCCGGGCGACGCTCGCCCCAGCTGTTCCAGCCACTTTCGCAAATAGCGTTTTATGGAGCTTCTTCAAACAGAGAGCTCCTCAGAAGTGAGAATGAAAGAAATGCTTATAACATCCTGAAAATGCTCTTGCCACAAAGAACTTTTGTGCATCTACTTTTCTTCCTTTACCGTTCAACTTCCTCAAAAGGAAATATAGGCTTCCGCAACCCGAGTGAATAGATACTTAGCTATGAAGTGGAAGTTACATACTCGGCCGTACACGAGGTTCCGTGTCCGAGGCACAGTTGAGACCGTGTTGGTCGTGGAATTTGAGAATACGTTTCGCCGTAAGGAAGGTCGCAATACGATGTTCCGAACAGTGGTAATTGAATTTCACACGCGGCACCTCCTGCACAATAAAATATCTATTTTCCATTTAATGTTAAATATCCGCGTTTGTTCTTTAATTTTGAACTGTTGCGTCTTTTGTTCTGTCAGGCTAAAATAATATGTCATTGTCACTGAGATTTTAAAAATTAAGTAACGGAAGCAATAACCGTTCCCGGTTTGATGGGGCTCATCGACATCTGATTCTACTAATCTTGGTCAATATAGTCAATATATAAATATAAAGTAATAAATAATAAATGTAATAAATCGATATTAATGCTTTGACTGTAAGCTAGAAAATCATGAGGTTTAACACAACGAAAAGAGTAGATGCATTATTATTAGTGTCATTTTCGGGATTTCACATTTCCGTATGAACATCTCGTTGCAGTTTCATTGCGTCTCTGCTATATGAAAATCCTTCATAAAATTCCTCTAATTCATTATTTGGTGGGGAGTTCCCTTTTACTATGTACCGAAAAGCATTCATTTTGTAAAGTCGCTTACTGCCCACTGGACTGCGCAGTTAACTGTCATGTGAAAGCATGTGCAACTCATACACCGCATTTGTTTTTTAGTCTAACGAATGGTTTTCAAAACTTCCTCTGCAGAATGACCGATAATTTTCTCATCTCAGGATATAAAAGGGTTAAATCTTCATATATTGGAAACCTTTAGACGCATCACAAAATACTATGCTGGAGAGGAACCAACGGGCCGGCGGAGTTCTTCGTGCAGGGGGAGGGAGACAATGGAGGGGGCAGAGGACTGACAGTTTCAGGCTTATGAGAGAACGACTTTAATATCGGTAATATTTTATCATTAAAATACATTTAAAGACATAATTTACAGTTGAAAAGTTTCCAATTTGTTTGTTACAACGTTAAACCATTTCGAAAAATGCGCTGTAGCGTCTTCACGCATTTTTGAAAATCACTGCAGAATTTTGCTTGTGGAAAGCTATCATAAATATTGCAATTATTTTGAATACATTTTAATGGTGCGCACGACATAATTTTTGAAGAACTTGAATAGAGACCAACTGGATGAGTCTGTGAAGTGGCTTGCGAATTCTTAGTTTCGCCACTGCTACAACGAGGTAAGAATTTAATCCTAAAAAGAACTGCCTTCCAAGAAGTATCTCTGAATTTCCGAATCCCAGGCATGGGGCTAATCGTCTTTCTCCGTCTAGTGTCTCGTTGCGTGAAGGAAACCGAAAGAGTGCTCTTCGCGGCCAAACGAGTTTCGTGACTGAGTTTTTCTCTTCTCGCCAGGAGAGGCTTTCCCTTTAGTTCATATGAGGCACATGAAGTCTGAGAGTCACACACTTAAGAATGCTCACAAAACCTGTTTTGGGTTTAACTGCAGGGTCACTATCCTGCTTTTACCTCCCCACTTCTCAGCAATTGCTCTCATTACCCACCAATGTTGAGTAGCAGCTGCTTGTTACTTGTGGTGACAGTCTCCATTTTCTTTCTCTCCATACCGCCATTGTAGAAACTCATTTGCGTACATGATTGTGATCACCTGAGATTAAGAAATTGCGGTATAAAGTTGCCTGTTGAGACTGTGTCAGATCGTACAAAACGTCTGAGGTGTCTAGGACAAGGAGTAGATGAAAATATACATGCTATCTTAAACATGTTTATTCTACACCTTTCATGTGAATCAATTCAGTATTTGCGAAATATTTTGCAATGCAATAATTCTTAAAAGACGAAATGAACCCTTTTCTTTTATTTATTACGTGCTGGTAATTACTTGACAGTTTTTATATGAGATAATCGTCCATTTTTGGCGGAAAACTCAAATATTTGATTGTGTTATTCCACCAACACTCAGCGCATACTGAATGAAGGCTCAATCAGAGTGTCATTGCTTACGATTGATTGATTAGTGATACCGGGTACGTCAACTACTAAAGTCATTAATCCCATAAGTGCAGGCTTTTGTCGTGGGAGGTGGCGGCGATCTTCTCCTGCTGTATGGCCACATCCACCGCGGACCTACATCTGCTTGCGGGGGTTTTCTTCAACCAGGTATCTCCCACCTCAGCCAGGGCAAGCTCTAAGCTCTCAAGAGGTCTCCGGACAAGTGTGGTAGTGAAGTGCAAGTGAATGTAAGGAGCAAGGATAGGACAAAGAAGAGGAAGGGAAGATCGCGCGCGATCCGTGGCCCGTTTGTTAGGTTATTGCTTCGTCATTCGCCTGGTGTTGATCGTAGAAACCAAGGAAAACTACCCATTAGAGCAGCTGGTCGCTTGAATTCTTCGTCAGAAAGAGGCTGAATTCAACCCAGCTATCTAGCGAGAGTCGAAAATCCTGCCACCAACGGGGTTCAAACCTTACGCCCTCTCAGTCAGAGGCACTACAGTGACATCAGTTGATACCCTGAGCCACCTTTGCATTTCACACTACTTACGAGACAGCTGAAGTGATGCAACTGCAAGGCTCCAAGGAAGAGGCTGCCCACCATTAAATATTTGCTATTTACATGTTGCGTTATGGAACAGCATTTTTTAAAAATATTTTTTGTGTATAAAGATTTGTTGTATGTATATAACTGTATACTTAAGTTACAACAGTATTGATGAAGACCACTTTTGTTGAATTATTTAATTTATTGCAGTGTTTTACGAGAGCATTTTATTTGGTGTTATTGAACAGTGTGTGTGCTACTATTTGAAAAAAACATTGCGAATGGTTTTGTTCAGCTGAAATTTTGCTACTGCAGGCCACAGATATATAACTAAATCTTCGGAAATCTTCGGACGGATTAGAATTGAAGTCATATCACTTATCTTCTAAAGGCAAAACATTATTGTTTTCGTTATTGTTGATTTGAAAATGATTTTTTTTTATCCTGGAAGTGTGATGCCTTGGCATAGATGTTACATGTAAAACCTTGTTTTCGTTCTACACCAAATTTACCAATTCTTCAAATTTTATTTCACATACAATCTATCGTTCAGTTTTTTAGTGATATATGTGATGAAAATGTTCATCTTTTACCTTTTTCTGGACTACAATTATTTTACTTTTATTACGAATGCTAATAATGCAAAGGTCATTTACCTTACAAGTGATTAAAAGAACCATTACATATATTAAGAGATGTCTTATTGACAATTCTTGATTGCGATAGTGAGAGTGAATAATAATTATGACTAACTAGAACATATTGTTTTCTCAGCCACGAGATATCTTATCTGTGCTATGTCTTATCCAATCTACTTTTTTAACATTTTGGCCTTTTTTCTTACTGTATTATACTGACATCTGACGGTACTATGCTGGTATTATACTAACATCTGCAGTATCTTTTATTACATTGGATTTAATGAGCCATTTCACTTACTGTAGAAAGCTTTATTATGATTTGCTATTTAATTTACTCCAAACAAGTAAGTAAATATCACATAAAGGCGAACCGTCAAGATCAAATTCATCTTCTTAGTTAATTTATGATTCTTTTTCATCTCATGTGACTAAAGAATAATCCGATCCAGTATCAATAATGATCAGAGAAAAAGACGAGACTGAGTGGAGTTGGTCAAACATTATACTCCACCGGCTTATCTTGTCGATCTGTGGGCGAAACTGCACAACCGGTTGGTCCAGGCATCGTAGGAAACCTCCGTGGCCCAAGAGCGGGAGGTGAACTCGGTCAAGCGTCCACCCACAGCTGGCGGGCGGTGTGGAAGGACTTCTGCGGCCGGGGATGATAATGGGCGGCCGCGGTCCGAGATGGCGGGTGGCGATCGGCGCGCGCTCGTGCGGCGCTGGGCGGAAGCGCGCCCCGGGCGACGCACGAGCGCTCCCAATCCCCAATTGGCGCGCCCGACCGCACCCCGGTCCGGCCCCAGCCACACCACCGGAACACCGGCGAAATGACTGATATTGTCTGTCGGTACACTAGTGCAGTAGAACAAAAAGTGATGAAGAATAACGTCAAATATAGGAAACGATGGTAGGATGCAGTGGAATGAAAGGAGATGCCTGTTGAAAGGACGATGGACAATATGGTGATGGAGAAAATCATTTAGTATGATAGCAAAAACAGAAATAATTATGAAGAATGTAGTAATGAGATGTGATTTATATTAAATGTAAGTCAACTAAGTTCTAGGGTAGGAGTAACGCTCAAGGACCTGTGCTTGGGTTCACAAGGCCAATAGGCCGAAAGAAGGAAAGTGGAAAATATACACAAATAAAAAAACGTCCCGTAGGTATCCGATTAAGGGTTAGAAGCTGCGCGAAATCACTTCTTAAATACACCACGGGTATTTTTCGAAGGGTAGTTTAAGTACTACGATATTCTTTTTCTACTTTCAGGGATAAGGGTCTGGCCTCTCATTACAATTATTTTGCAGTAATTGTTTAAGTTAATTTATGACTCGTGTTTTTAATCTGACCCGCTACGTGGATATTTGTCAAAATTTTCTTTTGTGTGGGATGCCTCACGAAGGGCTTCGCGTTATGGCGACTGTGCTGAGAAGCTCACAATGTGTACGTAGACATCTGTACGACTGAGCAATTGCACGACTCTTTTTCCAAATAGCTGTGTTTTGATGGCAGAGATTGAAAAGGTACATGATAAATAATGGCGTAATAATTGCGTGGCATTTACATATAAAAGTTTCGTACTGGCCAAGATAGGGTACTAAATAGTACTGAGGAAGTTTCAAATTGGTTTCATTCTAAAACAGAATTTATCCAAGTTTTCGTTACCAGAGCCCGGCAATACGAGTTTTTCTTCCCAAAACTCCTCGTTTTCCGGCACTTTGTCTTTCTATGAAGTACTTCGTAGGGGCAAGAAAGTAGAAAGAATAATAAATGAGAGCATTTTTGCATTTGAAACCGACAATCGCACGCTCCATTGAAAATGAACCGTGTGGTTTTAAGGTTACTGGTGTTAAGGTTACAAAATTTCTGGGACTTTCAATTCAGTCAAACCTCAATGAAATGTCCATATAACTGAATTTAAATTAAACTCTAAATTAAGTTCATTATGTTAGGCATTCAAAAGTCTTTGAAATTCTGTCAGCCTTCATGCAGCTTGTTGCATGTGTTTTGCAAATGTACATTTCCACCTGAAATATGGCATAGTATTCTCGGGAAGCTCATGTTATAATACCCAGACGTTTAGATTGCTAAAAAAATCGAATTATAAGGAAATGCCATCCACGTGTTTCCTGTAAGCGTCTCTTCATTGAGCTAGGAATCTTACCATTGCGATACCTATTTATTTACTAATGTGTAATTTTTGTGAAAACTGACGGAGTTACATAACGGTGGGAACATATTTCCATGCACTACTGGTATTTATAATTACAACACCCATCGTAGAAATCACATTCATTAGGTGTCAACATCAACAGCTCACCACAAGAAATCTACATATAATACGTACCACATGTACGATATTTTACTACACATTGCCAGATGACATTAAACAATTAAAATCCATTCACAAATTGAAATTCAAAGTACAATGTTTTCTGCGATGTTGTTTACAACTGTTTCTATACATACTTCACTGAACATCAAAAACAAAACTAATATTTATTTAACCCTCTACTACTCTGGTGGGATCCTGGAGTCCCCCGGCCGAAGTATCTGTCATAATTCGGAAACCAATTACTAGATATCGCTCATATTGGCAGTATTCCTCAGTGGCATTGTGTTATTTGTTTTGACTGGTTGTGCGAAGTTATTTGAGGTTTAATTTTGGAAGAGAAAAGGTCTCAGAATACGCCACTGTAGTGTTAACGTAGTTCTTTTTCATTCCCTCGATTCATGTTTTGTGTATATTTAGATTTTAAGATTTGTATTACAGTAAAATCACAAAGCAATTATATTAACCTTCAACATCCTTAGTATCAGAATCAACCAGAAAATCAAGATGCTACATGTGTGCGAGAAATGCGGACAGAAAGACAAAGATAGTTTGCGAAAAGTGCTGTAAACATTTATGCCCAGATGCACAGAAATTTAGTGTGTAAAAATTGCTTGTAATCTACGTTTTTCTTCTTATTATAAACCCTGATTCAAACTGATTTAAAGAACAAAATTTGAGGAAAAAAACTTTTCATTGAGATAAATAGTAATATACCTTCAGGGGCACCTGAGGACCCATTTCACCAGAGTAGTTAAGGGTTAACAATGAGAAAGTATAATGTATTAATTTAAATTTGTATTTTATAATTTTTTAAATACTTCATATACCTGTAACAGGCAAAGTGCTTCAGCTTCTGGATTAATCACCCCATTTTCGATCTGTTATTTTTTTAATTTTTTTTGTTTCCCTGATCCTGCGAGCAAATACTGAGATGGCCCCTTGTTTTGCTTCTAAAGCACATTTAGTTGAATTCTCCTTTTACTAGTTGTGGTAGGAGTAGAGCTGAGGGTATGGGTTACATTTCCTTTTAAATACTAACAACTCAATTCTGTAGTTCGTTTACGAATGCAAACAAATTTCTATAACTCAGGAGCGAAAACATATATTTTCAAATTTACTAACCTTGCTTTGTTGGTAATTTTATTCATCATTAAGCTATTTAGGGTTAAAAGATGGGGAAGGGATTTCAGTGATCAAAGAATTGTGCGCAGATTGTACTGCTCCCCCATAGTCTAATAAAGTGTTTACTCTTCATTGACAAAATAAATAAATCAAAGAGAATTTGGACTGGTAACGAAGATTGTTGCTTCTAAAAATGTTGTTGTTGTCATTTGTTTCTGTAAACATAATTGTGAATAAAACGATGAAAATTCTGTATTTTTAATAACCATGCTGATTACGATGAGTTGGTGATGCCCGTACTTCACTGCGCGCAGATGGGGGAAGATTTTTTCTGGGCAGGTGACCGCAATGATTATTATCCTCTGGTGTCGGCTCAATCGCCAAAATCATTAAGACACGAGTGCAATGAGAAACTTACTTGTGAGTTCGGTGGGTTGCGGGTTCGATATCCTCATAGGCATAGTTTTTCAGCTATGTGAATGGGATGTTGGGCCAAATCACCCTCCATGGTCCTTTCCCACGTCATACCTTCATTCCTGGCCCTTTCGGATCGCGTAGGAACATGTAGCAGAAGCGTGAGTGAGTAATGTACCTAGACGGTGCCAATCCCTACTACCTTCCCTCCCCCCGTAAGTGTAGGGCTGGTGTCACCAAGCTCTACCTAGGCGCCATTACTGGCTGATATGTAGGAGCTCACGGGATGTATTGATGCGGAGTCAGTAGTAAACGTCGAAAATACGGATTCTTGGATAGAGGGTGTCAGAGTGGGGGAACGATGGTAATACCCTTTGGAAATTAGTCAGTCTTAAGTGGTGGGAGGAAGTTGATTCAACGACCTACACAGCGGTTCCGCAAATTAATTGAACGAGTTAGAAGTCACTAGTAGTAATACTGATTATTTGCCTTTGCCACACTGCATAAAGAAAGAGAAGGTGATTACAAAGAACGAATTATGATAGATGTATGGAGAAACTGAATTAAATGGAATTAGCATTAACATGAGATGCCATTCATTCTCTAACTCCAAGGGGAAACCTTCCGTGTCTTAGCCAGACTCGAACCCACAACCATTAGCCAATGTTCCTATCCTCTACGCCACTGAAGCTGACCTATATTCTGAAGTAAACTTCCATTTATCACGGTTAAATAGACGTTCTTATTATGCAATTATGTATACTGTCGTTCCCTCACCCATTTTCTATTAAGTCCTTCGTTACCAGACGCAAATAATATCAGAACGGAAACCTTGACTTCTTGCACTGCTTGCCGCATAACTGGTTATGATACTTCAAGCGTTTCTCAAAAACATCGCCTGCTTGTACCAGTCACTCATCTTAATTCATAAGCGGCCGTAAGACATTAATTAAAACAACCTCATAAAATATGTTCACAAAAAAGGTACAGATCACACGTATATTTTTTGGTTATCTGTAATGATTTGCGATCATTCCGGTAATTTAGTGTTCCCAAAAATAAAGACTTCCCAATAAAATGTTAAAATTTATATTCAAAAAGACAGAAGACGGCAGCGCCGCGCGCAGATATTTTTCTAAATTAACCGAGTGTGCGGAAAAAGATGCAATTCAACATAAACATTCCTTAAAGCATCATTTTTAGAATCGTTAGAAAGAACAATCAGCAAAATCGGACCAGGGGTTCACTAGATTTCAAAATAATCGTAATCGTACATTTCACGTCCACAAGCATGGAAGCCATTGTTGCTAGAAGAAAGCTGAGGAAGAATATCGTTTTTAATAAATATTACCAAAACTCCTGAAGGGATAGGGCTGGAACTTTATAGAACAACGGGGCGAAATTTATGAACAATTTAAGACTAATCACGATTTTGGAAAACATCTAGAAAGCTAATTAAAATTAAATGTAGAAACGTATAATTAAAATATACATAAAACAGAGACGCATCGTAGTGACGTCACAACTGACGTGGTTATATCTAATGAAATAAGACAATGAAAGGAGAAATAGATAGTGCAGCAATTATCAGAGAAATTGAGACACCATTATAGACAGTATTGAGAACCGTGACAAGGTTTAAAACAGGAAAATAAGAAATATTTTGTAATCTTGTTTGTGGCAACGGGCGAGCGATCGGCGTCTGTTCAATGTAAATCTATTTAAGATATTGGACAACAATGCTAAGAAGAAGATGATGAGTTGTGTGCTTGGTGAAGACGCTAGCTCCGCGTTAGCGTGAATGTAACATTTTAAAAATTATTGTTCGGAAGTGTAATTTGAAAACATTTTTAGATATTTTCATGAGGACAAAAAGGTTTAACAAACGGGTGAATGGATTCGTAAGTAATGGGGATAATTTACAGGTAAAAGCGACGCGAACATTTATTTTACGCGGTTGCACTTTTGAAATGGTCGCGGACATTTTGTGTTGCAGTGTTTACAACACGAAGTTTAGCGTGCTCCAACAGTGAAATGAAATACAAACAGAGAATTTTCATTGTAGTTCGAGTAACGAAACAGTGTCTCTTCGCCGCGGGAACTTTAAATATTTTTATTTGCATTTGTGCAACGAATAGTGTTTCTTCGCCGCGGGAACTTAAAATATTTTATTTTCATTCATGAATGAACAGTGTTTCCTCGCCGCGGGAACTTTAAATGTAGTGAAAACTTTGCGTTTCGTCGCAAAACGTTTCGTAGTGGTTTTCTTAACCAAGTGAGTTCGTAGTATGTATGGTCCTGGGAACTGGTGGAAGCTGAGACGGTACCAACGCCGTACACTGGGAGTGTACGAATCGGCGGTCGGCGACATAGTGTTCATCCGGTATCAGGGAAGTGATGCATGGATATTTTTTTTAATTGGCAACTTCAAAGGCATCTGTCGAAGACCAAGTTCTGTTAATTCATTTTAGAATAAGAGGGTCAACAATTTCAAACGACAGAATGCGCATTCGGTGTGGATGAATGTATTTCTCTATGTAATTTTCAGTGTGAATGTCATTATTTTTTTGTTTTTGTGTTTTAATATTAACGTTATTGTTTGTTTACTTTTGTTTTGTTTTGTGTGCCACCAGAGGTCACTATCATTGTATATATATTTGTCATTTTTGAAATATCAGAAGAAAAGAAACAGTCAACAGAACTAAAATAAATTGAGATGAACACATTCGGGTTCATCAGTAAACCATTAGAAAATGTGTTGTGATTCATGTAGTTAGTCGCACACCCGCACGCGCGCGCATAGGTACCTCGTTTGAAGCCCTGTGTAGAGCAGTCACATATTCAAGCCCAGAAAGAATTAGAAGTTGTATAAAATTAGCTAGCGAACGGGCGAGTGCAAGAGCTAAAGTAGGTTGAAAAGGGAGTGTGTGTATTGATGACAAGGCGCCCTTTTGTGTTTAAAGATAAATAGGAATAATAATTAAGTTATTATTTGTCAGCCCAATTTAGGAGTGTGTATACATATTTATGATATTAGAAGTATAGCCGTGTAGCAAGGCAGAGCAGGTGAATCTAGTGCATTGGCAGCCCAACGCGCGGATAGGATAGGTAGCAACATTGGGCGAAATTATTACATATCCTTCTAACATATTTTTTCTGACTGATCGTATTAAATATGATCTTTTCAACATCTGAAGTTCAAATACAAGTGATTTAAATAGTAGAGAAATTTTACATAGTACGCAGGAGCAGTAAATCGTGTACGATACGAACCCCGCGTTTGACGCAGCACAAGGCATGCTTGAACTGAAACGTCAAGATTAAAATATGACGGAGAATAAAACGCCACCAGAATTATCTCATGTAATCACGTGACGTATCATGTAATCTGCGGTTTTTACAAAGCTGCGATTGAAGTAAATCAGCTATTACGGTGTCATCCAATCGGAAGGCTAAACGCCACCATTATGACATCACTGTATTGACGTGTGAGGTCCAGATTGGATGGCAACTTAACTGCTGATCAAATGTCAAACGCAGCTCTGTAAAAACCGCAGTATAAGGTAGTCAATTGAGGTAGTGTATGATGGTAACTCTATGTACCCATGATGCAACATGACAACGGTGGACCGCTCTAAACGCACAAATGCAAATCAACATGATGCAGCATTACAGGAATTTAACGTTCCTAATAGCTACTTCCGTTATCGACTACCCTACTAGCTTCTACCTATGAGCAACTTACTTGCTACTCTCTTGCGTTCTTCCATTATCGTACTCTTAGAACAAAAATGTAGTGTAAAACACTTTTAATGTTTCAAAATTTAAAGTCATATTGTTGCCTGTAACATATATCATTTTACGATAGGCTCGTCAAAATCTCTCCAGTAACTACACATTTTGTGTGAATCTTTTGAAGAGGTTTCCAATAAATTGCATTTATTGTTATGTGGATTTTATAATAAGATGACGAAAGGATGGTGTTTGAGACTTTCCCCAAATGCCCCTTTTTCCTCACTTTACTATTCTTCTACTATTGAGAGAAAAAGTTGCACATCTGCTATTGAAATGCTGAAGGAAAAAGTATCGACTTTTAGCAGAAAAACAGGTAATTTGGCTCTTTCACACTAAAGAGAAGTGTTCAAAATGTCTCCTTCCTATCTGTTTTGATTTACACTAGCGCGTAAACCGTTCACAGGATTTTTGCTAAATTGAAGTGATTTGATTGCCGAATTAATTTGTCTGACGGCACGGTCTTTCAAATTTTGGAATGGATATTTCAATTTTTCATTGTGCGTTATATAAAGACCATACATTTTCGAAATTTTCTGAAAAATTGCTTCATTTTTTGCAATTATTTCTTTGGAATATAGGAAGTTACACATATAAAAATGGCAGAGGTTCTATTCTCAGTAAAACTCAGAAATTCGAAAACTGCAAAACTGTATTTTGATGTGACAGGATGTGACGTGTTATCGGTAGGCGAACAGCCAGGACTAGTGCGTAAGTAGGCCGATCAGACAACCTATGCGCACAGGTTCTCATTAGAACCCGAGAAAAAACATTTGTGTGTTGAAAACACTTTCAATGAGTTCAATTAATATTATAATATTACGGAATTGTTACAAATAATGCGACAAAAAGTTGTAGCATCAGTAAGTTGGTTTCATTTCATTCCATTCCATTAGGCTTTCCCGCCATTTCTCTTTACTACGTTCGCACTAGTACTCTTTATTACTGTACGTCTGTCAGTCTGCCCTTCTGTCAGACTGTTCGTCTCTCAGTCTGTACGTCTTATCTGTCGGTCAATCTGCACGTCTGAGACTCTGCACGTCTGTCAGTCTACGCGTCTGTCAATCTGCCCATCTGAGGTAGTTCACAACATCAACTGATGTCATTGCAGTGCCTCTGACCGGAAGGTCCTAGATTCGAGTCTCGACGGTGGCAGGATTTTCGAAACTAGCTAAATAGCTAGGCCGAATTCAACCACTCTCTGAAGTAAGTCTCATAAGCGTAGTGCATATTATAGCTAGGAGGTGCCTCTCTCCCTAGAAAGTGAGATCCCGCGCCTGCCTATACGCCAGCAGGCAGGTTTCTCCAGGTCACTCTTCCGATGGAGCACCCCAAGGGTCTCCCGATCTATGTGGTAGTGTAGTGCTGCAAGCGTATGTTGAAGTAGCATTGCATCAGGGCCTGTTCGGCTACTGTGGCCGCATCTGTGCGCGCGCGCGGCTGCGGCTGCGGCGGGGCGGGGCGGGGGCGGGGCGGGGCCGGGGCGGGGCGGCGCCGGGCGATCACCGTTACGCTCTAACGGGACGGCGCGACGCGCGTGCGCGCTGCCTCCTACGCGCGCTCCTCCTCTCACTTGTTAGCGTAGGCCTCCTGGCGTCTTTTGTTTCCTCGCGACACGGTGCCCCTGTTGCTTTCTCACTTCTACCAATTACTTTCCTCAGCGCTTTTCTTGATCCACCTTTGAATGCGTGACATTGTCTTTTTCTATTGTAGAGCTCTTCAACTCTTTTTTTCCCTTCTCCGGATTCCTCACTTCCTTACTGTTTCTTTTAGTACTATATTTTATTTCTGGTTCTTCTCTTCTTATTTCTCACACTTACTGTATCTTTTTGCTCCTTTCTTTGTATCGCAATCTTCTCCCATTTTTCTGTTCATTTTCAATTCATCTTAACCCTCACTTATTTCGTCGTATGTTCTTTCGCTTCTCCGTTCACTCTTCATCTCCTCCGTTCTTCACTTCTTTTCTACCACGCAGAATCCATTATGACCAAGTGCACGCATGACCCAGAATTTCAGGGGAAGGAGGCTACTTCGCCCTCGCGGTTTCGCTGTCGAACCTCCGCGTTGGCAACTCGTGCTCTCCTGCGCACGTGACCTCCCGCAGCTACTTCCCATCAGTCCGCGCGGTCGGGCGGTTAGAGCATTACGACTAACTTGTGAATAAGAACGATTACCATTATTCACATGGTTGTTCCATTTGTTTGTCTCGTAATTTTCAACCCTTCCTCAATCTATAAATATATACAATTTGTATTTGAAACCTCTCCTGGGGGGGGGTATCGCATTACTAAATGACGGTATGGTGATGTAAATAAATTAAAATAAGATTGCCACTTTGCCAATTGCCTGCGGCGTTTACAAAATCGGTACAAAATAGATGAATATTTATAGTGGTATTTATTATCATTATTATTATTATTATTATTATTATTATTATTAACAAATAGATTGTAGAATTCTTTGCTTTAAATCATTTCTTCTCAACTGATTATTCCAATAAATAAATATCATGTCTGGCGATTCTCTTATATAGAATTCATTGCGTTGTCTTTTCGTGTCAACTTTATGAATTTACACTTCTATGATTTCTGTATTCACCCATTATCTACATTGTTTTAAAGAACGTAAATTTAAACGTCTAAAGGTCGTAGGACATGGCAAAAGTTTTAAAATATATAGAAGGAATTGAAGGATACAATAAAAAAGGCATATGAGATTGGTGAAGATCAAGAAGACAACACCCAACCATGGAACTGTGACCTAGTACGGAATGTTGATCTCGTAAGTTGAACAGATACCCAAGACAGCTTAGGGTTGTTGAAAACTTATCTAAAAATATTATTTTGACATATCACATCATTTACTGATTATTAAGGGCGGATTTTAATGACCTAAAACATCTCCAAAAATGATCAATAAAATCTCTAAACATTCTTTTTAAAATGGCCTAAAAATCTTTTCAAAACCAGTTTGGATTAACAACTCAAGCAGTTGGATACGTTACTGATGTAATTTTTTTTTCGCTTCTCCCTTTTCGCTTTTTCCATTCGTTTCAGTGAACTCAACTTGAATAATTTGGGTTTGAACTGCACTTTATCAGAAAATCTGTCTTTAGTTATCCCGAAATCGGCCGAACAGGCAATGGCGTTGATATTCGATACACGAATTACATACTCACAACGGCTGTCAAAACAATTTCTGGGCGAAAAAATCGAATTGGCTACTGAGTAGTTCTGTAAAGAACATTTGTTGGATCTCGTAAATATAATTTGAAGCAAATACAATTAAAAATGTCATTATATTCTGTGAAATCAGCGAAAAATTCTTTAAAAATGACGGGAAAAGGTAAAAAATGACTTATTAGTCGAAATCGACAAAAAATGCAAAATAATGACCTATAAAAATGGGTCATTTTTTTTGTCATAAAATGAATTTCTATACTACGACATTGTTCTAAAGTGAAAAAAAAGATGACATTTCATTAAAATCCGCCCCAATTGATTATTTATTTACTATATTTGCAATGATAATGAGTAAATAATAAAAAAGATTTTGAAAGAACTACGAATGAAATAAACTGTTTCTTGAACATTGAAATTCATTCTTGAACATTGAAAAGCTGAATACGGTAATTTTTCTTCTAACATGTGCTCTATTGTGTGGTGAGTTTTCAAGCATTTTGGTGCGGAACAAAGAATTCTTTGAAAAACCAACAAATTAACCCATATTATTACCAAAAATGTTCAAAAATTATTAATAAATATACTACATATTCATAATTTGAATATGAAACAAGTACTATTTTTGCATTGCTTCCGTATTTTAGACTATTTATTTGTTTTATATTAATGATATTATTTTAACAACCAAACCAAATCTACGATTATGTCCTTACTATAAAATGCAAATCAATAATATTTCAAGAATTTGAAGCAATAAAAGTAAGCCACAAAGATGATAAAAGTATCTAAATATAAAAAATGAAAATAAATCTATGGGTATAAATAATTAAATATTTAAAAATTTTCCAATGGCAACTTATAACATGTAAAAAATGCTAATAAATATTCATTTCTGAAATTGGAGAGGCAGGAATAGATTTGGATAACAGTTGGCAATAAAACAATAATGACAATAAAGCTTGCTTATCGAAATCTGGTCAATAATTACCGCTCTTCGTCTGGTCGTGAGTACTACTGTAGTTGAAGAATCCGTTAATATTCTGCTTCGTCATTTACTCTGAATTTATCAGAAAGAAAACCCCAAACTGAACAAAAGAGGTAACTCACTGTGTCCTACAGACGCGCTTTAATTCCTTTAAACCAACAATCGAGTTACTATTGACGAAACTTCGTTGGAGTGAGTTACTTTTTCCTGTATCGCGTCACTTTTTTAGGCCATTTGTCCTGTTAGTGTAGTGCACGTTACAGCCAGGAGATGACGGTGTTTCTCCCCGGTGGAACGTGAAATCCGGAGCAAATCCACACAGTAGTTTCGGTGTTGCACTTTCCACATTTCTCTTCCGCGGGGTATCACCCCAGCCGGGACAAGCTCTAAGCTCCCGGCCGGTCTCTCGGAATATGTGGTAGTGTAGTGCATGTTAGTGTGTGTGTGTAAGGGGAGAGGATAGGACAAGGAAGAGGAAGGAAAGATCGCGCGCTGTCCATGGCCCCTTTTGTAGGGTACTGCTCTGGCGTTCGTGTTGGTGTTGATCGGAGAAATCACGGAAAACTACCGATAGGAACAGCCGGTTGCTAGAATTCTCCTGCAGACAACGACCGAATTAGACCTAGCTGACAAGTTAGTCCTTTCAGGCCTTTAGTTGCCGAAAATGCAGCCGCAGCTATACACGGGGGTGACAATACATATATTTCAAATACCCTGAAGGAAGTATCATCTATTAAATATGTTAGCGGAAGGCGATAAGAATTTTCCAACAATATAGTGCATCACGTTACCTTTTTAAACATATGAATGCCTATTCAATGTTTCAATAACTATTTTTGTCGAACAATGGAAGGTCTCAGATGAATATTTTGGGGATAGTTTTGTTGCAAAAAAGTTGAGAAAATGATGAGTTAGCTTTCTCCGAAAATGCCTTCTTTGATTAAATAACATACTTTCTTGTTGTTACTCCATTGTTTGTAACTTGGAAGGTTAGGATGCTAATGAAACAGAAACACATTTATGTCTACTTCTTTTCGTTGAATCCGACTAGTCCTAGTATTGATTATACATTCAAGGTAGGTACGTAAATCGGTTTCGTGTCGTAGAAAACATTCCTTTCTCGGTCAGTTATGATAATGAAATTATCCTCGAGTTCTTAGGGACAAAGGATTGTGATCAAGAAGACGTGATTATGAAAATTCAACATATTATTGCCACTGAGAAACGATGAAGTCAATTTCTAAGGCTAAAACATTTCCATAACCTATCAGCATAAGATCCTCACCCACGGGCCTTGGCCTTGTAAAGAAGTGATGTACAATCAGCTGACTCACGTCACGCAGCCCATTCTTTCCCTGCACTTTGTGAGAGAAGATACGGAGATCGGACCTGGCGTAAGGAATATATGCTTTGAGGTTGTAAACGTAATGTTGAAGGTGAACTAAAGGGAAGATACTCCATAATATTATTCGTAACAACCATATATTCGTTTATTTCCTTAGAGAGTCGGTCATTTCGAGCTTGACCACGGACCAGAGCACATCTCTGCTATGGCTGTGAACAGAAATATCCTCCCTGTTGGGCTACGGTTCTGTTGGCTACTGTCTTTCTAAGTACTAACAGTGATACTAAGTAAAACAGTGACTTGCATTTGTGTCAATGTTCACTTAAAGTTTCTGCTTTGTAAGGAGAATCATCGCACAGACCACGACAAACCTGCAAGGCCACTTCCTCAAATGATCATGGAAGAACCATATGACTCATTTTTATATTATATGACTTGCAAACGCTGAAAGCAAACCAAGGAGATTACGGGCAGTAATCTATCTACCTCGTACAAATGAAAGAAAGATAATCTGCATTTACAAAAACTATTCAATTCAATTATCACATTGGAAGAGCGTCGTCACAAACTAGTTGAGTGTTGCCAACGTCTGCCTTCTTCCAACTAATCCATATTACAACACCATCCATCTTCCTATTATTGGTAATGGCTTCCTAATATTATAATACTGCAATTTCTGTCCAACAACTCTTCAGAAATCTTTTGAAATATTCCTAACCAAACGAAACGAGAAGTTAAAAAAATAGTTTATCTTAAGTGTTTTGAAAAATCAATAATGTAGTTGTTGGAGGGGGTTGAGAAACAGAAAGTTGTTATTTTAGAGCGTTTTTTTAAAAATAGAACCATTGATTTTATTGGAACTCGTTGTCATATTGAAGAGAAAAAAAAACAACTTTTAGACAATTTTGGAAATGTCCCAGGCGCTTCACTTCTTCAGGGGCACAAAGAAGAAGTTTTGAGAAAAAACCCTTTTCGTATGAATGTCAGCAAAATGTGAATTTCCACCACAATCTCAATTCCTCGTAAAATATCTACATAACATATTCCCAAATAATTCACGTCATAACGGTTAATTGGTATAGCATGTTAATTGGCATGGTTAATTTCAGGTGTTCTTTCTTTGTGCATGGTGTTGTGGTCTTGAAGAAATATTAAACCTGTCTCTTCACTGAAACAAATAACACAAACTAACGCGTGAAATTAAAAGAGACCATTGTCACAAATGTAAAGACGAAGTTTGACCCCACATATTCAAACTAAGCAATGTCCTCGTTCGCAACGGTTCCCGCCTGTCGTTCTTTCCTTTCATTTTCCGATCTCGCGGCGTCGGAATTCACTTCGCGAACGGGAGCAGGTGAAGGGACCACATACGAAATTGTGCTCAAAGAAGTAAAACAATGAGGTAAATTCTGTCTCATCGTATACTCGTTTTTTCCCATTAGTGGCTTTACAATATTAAAATTGAATTAACAAATTAGCACATGAACAACTACGTCACACAAAGAAATACATAATCCGAATGAACATTAAAATTATTTAATTAGATTACTTACCCAAGTAACATAGATTAAATACCACGTTAAGTTAACCCTTTAATGCCCCGTGTTACAAATATGTAACTTGGGGCATTTGTCACATTATTGCTGCAGTAAGTTCGTTCCACTGCTAACACTTGCAGTTACAAACTTGTAACAGTTTACCGAACGCATTCTAGTGGTTACTGTTTAACTATTTGTTCGCGAGTACGATTATTTGAAGTTCGAAAGCAGTTGTTTGTTTGGGTAGCCGCCATGGCGTGTAACGTATGTAAAGAATTAAGATTTTATTAATATAATTATGTTATAAATAATTTAATGATTACAAATGAAAAAGAAATATTGTTATATGATTTTATGTTTGAAAATGGATTAAATAAGTCATATTAGAGCATTGTAGATGATTCTCTTTCTTATGTTACATATGTGTAACACTGAGCTAATAGGTTATGTTCCTTTTCGTAGTCTCTTCATGAAGGTTGTCTTTTTGTCGTAATTTCAGGTAAACGAAGAATATATTTGTGATATTCTGGATAAAATATGTAGTGATTTGTCCGATTTATCAGAATTAGAAGATGATGAGGATACGAAAAGTGCACATCGCAGATACAATTAGGTGATGAAAATACAACACAGTCTCATGTTACTTCTGAAGATGAAATACAGGTAATGACAGACTAGTGGATGTTATCAACAGGACCTTGGAAGGAAAGCAATACTGTTCGGCAGCTTTCCTGGACATAAGCCAGGCATTCGACAAGGTATGGCATGAAGGATTGCTATACAAGCTGAAGAACATGCTTGAATATCCCTATTATGTCTCCTAAATTAAGCAATCGATGTTTGAAGTAAAAAAATTTCCCATCACTCCCAATAAAATCCGGCGTCACTCAAGGAAGTGTATTGGGTCCAGTTCTGTATGTACTATACACATATGATCTACCTATCACTGAGACTGTAACGGCTACATTCGCCGATGACACTTCCATAATGGCAACTGACAACGAACCAGAAGAAGCATCATTACTACTACAAGCTCATCTGGACAAACTACAACTATGGTTCAATACTTGGCGAATAAAAGTAAATGAAATGAAATCGAAACAAATAACTTTCACTATGAATAAGAGAACTTGTCCTCCTGTACAACTAAATCATCATGATCTACCGCAAGAAACCACTGTCAAATATCTAGGCGTACACCTAGACAGAAAACTCACATGGAAAGCACATATTCTACACAAACGCAAGGAACTACAAATAAAATACAAACAACTATACTGGTTGCTAGGAAGAAAATCTGTGCTGGCTACAGACAATAAACTTTTAATATACAGTTATTCTTGAAACCAATCTGGACATACTGCATACAGCTCGGGGCTCTACCTCAAAATTCAAAATTTATTGCTTATTTATCCTTGAAAATAGATTTTACTACATGGGAGTTTTTTCTCCCTTTCAAAATTCAAAATTTAAGTAGTATATGACTTAGTGTAGGGATCACAGAATTTTGAAAATGTGCACACAATTCACTTTTCCCCATAGCACGTCATACGCAGTTTTTAACTGTTTTTTTACGTAAAATAAATAAATAAATACCTGCAGGTCAAATATTCAAACCATACAGAGATTCCAATCCAAGGTTCTGAGAGACATGCTAGTGCTCCCTCGTACGTCCGAAACGATGTGCTACATAATGATTTTAACATGCCAACAGTACAACAAGAAATTAGACATTTTAGCCATAAATATGTCAGCAAACTAGAAAACCATCAAAATGTACTAGCCATAAACTTACTGGACAATAGTTTAGAAGTCAAAAGACTGAAAAAGTTCAAACCATTGGATTTGCCAAATAGATTTTAAAATGACAATAGTGATAATACTGTAATGTGTAATATGTAAGTGATAATACTGTAATGTGTAATATGATAAAGGAAGATCACCAGTGGGTGACCTTTCCATGCAAGTTGTATTTTCTAACATATTTACGTATTGTTCTTGTTTTGAACAGATTGTAAACTTACAGATTTAAAATTTAAAAAAAAATTAGCATCATTTGTGAAGAGCGAGTGCACTGTGATCCTCACGGTCAGCTGGCGGACTAAGATCCTCTCCTCCTAAAATCGGAGCGATTGCAGGGCTGACCATGATACAGGTTGTAGTAAACTGAACTCCAATTTCGTCAATTCACACATTTTATTTTTCTTCGTTTAAATAAGTGAATTTTGCTACAATATATTGTCTTTGACAAATTTTCAAAGACAATTAAATCATTCATTTCATATGCATTCTTTCCTTTTAAGTTTTTATTACAAATATTTCTTTTAACAACTTTCACAAATTAAGTATTAAAATTATATCTAAATCAACTCACTAAATAAAATAGTATGACATATTCTGGACACAACTCATGCCCAATACCTTCACTTCCAAATCATACCCCATCACAAATGATTACACTCTGTCACTAATATATAAATTCACTGCTGCATTCATATCCTTTAGAAAACCCACTGAAAGGTATATTGATTCAGTGGTGAGTTGTAGTTGACATTTACATAATTGAAATGATTGAAGGCGTTGTCATTGTCAACAATTGTTGATGACAAGGTACTTGAAGAATTTTGTCGAAATAGAATAACGGTTCCAAAATATATAAAAGTAATATTTCCCATTAAATAATTGTGAAACATGTGTGACCTGACCCTAAAAGTTTCCAGAGCCCATGATGCAATTCCAACCTACTTTCTTAAACACTTACCATTCAAAGCTATAATGCGTATCATAGCAATCTTCAATGTCTCTTCCTCTGACCTACTTTCATTGCAAATGGAAACAAGCACAATCATGCCTATTACAAAGCGAAGTAAAAAAAAAAAAAGTTCCAGCAAGTCCCAATTAGTTCTCTACTCTCTTTGGGCAAGTTGTTTGAAAATTGATCGCTTATCTCTTTTCTAATCGAGCCATATCACCACATTATAGTAGAATTACAATCACTTATCTTCTCAAATCTCAAACAAGAAGGCACTCTAAGATTTTTTTCGAAAAGAGACACAGCAACGATCTTCCCAGATAGTCAAAGCATTTACCACTATCTGACATTCAGGACCATTTCAGCGGCTGCGGCACTCTTGCAGAGAGAGGGGAGGTGACCGTATAGTTGGCATACCCACTTATCAGAAATCAAAAAAGAATATTCCAGAATTTTGTACTAATTTATACCCAAAATTAAAAATTTTGAACCGATGCAGAACATCAAAATAAACAACGCATAAGAGTGGGTGCACTAACTTAACGTTAAGTTAGTACACCCACACAAGAAAAACCCATGAAATAAAAAATCGAATGCACAACATCAAAATAAAAAATGTATAAGAGTGGGTAACTTTAAATTTAAGTTAGCATACCCACACAAGAAAAACCCATATAATAAAAACAACATAAATACCCCAATTATGTACTAATTTTGAACTAATTTATGCTCAAATAAAAAATTTTGAACCGATGCACAACATCAAAATAAAAAAATGTACAAGAGTGGGTGCGCTAAACTTCTACGCTGACTTTCTCTTTCCCTGTGTTCAGTTAATGTACGTTTGCGTCTTTTGGGGCGCGTGGACAACGATTCGGAATTCGACAAAACCTGTAAACAACTTCATTAAAGTATTACAACCGAGCAAAACCCACTGTGCGAATGTTCTCAACAAAATACACCACAGAAGCAAATACATGCAAACTGTCAACACCACAATGCAATTATTACACTGAAACAAAACATCAAGCAGTGTGAACTCACATCTATGAACTCATGTATATCTATTTTGAAACTGCCACCCTTTAAAAGAAAACAATTGACTATCGATGAGCGTACTATTAAAGAATGATTTAATTAATTAATTTACACCGTAAATATCTGATAACACATCTAGGGATCATATTCTTTCATTTAAAAGAAAAAATAAAACAATCGGTTCAGTAGAAGCTCTAAACGAGCCATGGCAGAATACCTTATTTTTTTAAATATATAGATATTTTTAAAAGTGAAAAAATGCATTTTCATAAGAACTGGCAAAGAAAATGAGTTTTTTCACGGGTTGGGTTATGATTTAGGTTGATTACGAATGGTTTTTGTATTGATACTATGAATTTTGAGGGGCGGGGATGAGTTCTTCGTGAAAATCAAAATGTTTTATCATCATTATGAAAACTGTTGATTGATTACGTCCAATTAAGACCTGCATTATTATTAAAAAAGAATTTGTAACTTAATTGGTCGAAAATAAAGTTCTAATTAAGGACTAATTTATACCCCAAGTAAATAATGTTAAAAAATTGTTTATCAAAATTAGGAATATTCGCAATAGTTCATCTGGTATGTAGTACATTTTACCTGGAAAAAGATCATAAAAAAATTCTTTGAGTTTGTTGTATGTAGACACTAGTTAAATCTCCAAGTTTTCGACCTCTCATCCCCTGTGCTAAATCCAAGAGCCCAAAAAACCGGTATTTTTCTGACTTGTTTTTCTCTAGAGCCCTTTAACCTTAAGTTGCGTAGAAAAATGATTCAAATGAATTTTAAAGAGGATAAAAATGCTTACAAAGAAAACCCGCTAACTACTCAAAACTTACTTTTGAGATATTTCATTTTGAAAGTTCGAAGGTCCCTGAAAGATGACAATCATTCAAAACAATTATTTTTATTAGATCAAAATAATTGTGAATTCTTTGTTAATAAAGAGTATTAGTAAAAATTCGTATTTCTTAAATAATTTGGTTACAATAACATTTCAATTTTATCGTGGTATGTGGAAACTGAAATGAGGTGTTTTTCGCAGACAACGTTTAGTAGTAGTCACATTATAGTTCTAAGAGATAGTTTATCTCCATTTTTTTAACACAAACAAAAGTCTTTTAAAAATTCTCTGCACTGGAGTGTCCTTTATTTCCTCTGTCGTTGGCAGAGATCTATACCAACCTCGAAAACTCTCTGGAACAAAGCCTATGCAACACAACGTAAACAGGTCACGCTTCTTTAACGAATCACGATTGCCATACATTTTGGGCAAATTACCGCTTACCACGCCACGGTGCTCTTTACAACGAACAGAAGTGACGTATACTCATCCCTGTGGTTATATCAGTTGAATATTATGCTCGGATTTGCTAGTAGTTGAAATTTATTGACTGGCTGTTAACGAGCTATTGATGAGTAGCCAGTAAATAAGATCTACATGAATATTCTCGGTTCTATTTATCATAATATGTTTAAATGTGTTTCAATCCACGAAATAATTAAATTTTTTTAATTAGTACCAATTTCTGGTATACATAGTTGATTTTCTTAATGGGCTTTTCCTGGGGGCGGATGTTGACTTTATATTAAGATAGCGTCCTTACTCCTAACCATTGTACATTTTGACGTTCTGCGTCCGTTCAAAATATTTTAATTTAGTTGTAATTAGTTCAAAATTAGTACAAAATTGTGGTATTTTTAGTTTTTTTTTATTTCTTTAGTTTTTTTCTTGTGTGGGTATGCTGACTGAACGTTAAGTTAGCGCACCCACTCTTATACGTTGTTTATTTTGATGTTCTGCATCAGTTCAAAATTTTAAATTTTGGGTATAAATTAGTTCATAATTAGTACAAAATTCTGGAATATTCTTTTTTTTTTGTTTTGTTTCCAGATAATTGGGTATGCCAACTGTACGCTCATGCCGCGAAGGCCACTTTCCCCAAAGGCGACACTTGCAAGGACTGCTAGAGGACTATTTTATGTTTAATAATGTGTACTCAAAATACTATCAAAACATTAACATATGTTACATCGTTGCATTCAACTTTTTATTATGTATCTTTTTATTATCTATTGCTAATGCGAAAAGTCTTCTTTTTCTTCCCGACGAAGTTTAGGTCATTTGATCTGTTCCGGCACGCATTTTTCTTCTCGGTCTGCCAATGTCCCTTCTTCCTTCTGTTCAATAATTCATAGCTATAAATGGAAGTCGGTTCGTTGGCATTCTCGATACATGATGGTACCATTTTAACTTATTTTCGAGAATAATTTCATATAGTTCTTTGACTTTCAAAACATCTCTAATTTCAGAATTCCGTTTCTTGTCGAGTAGCGAACACCCTAGTGTATTTCGCAGAAATTTCATATCCGCCGTTTGTATTTCATTTTTGATCTTTTTCGGGTTCACCCACTTTTCGCTGGCATACATAAGTGTGGAGGCTGCAATTGTCTTGTAAAATTTAAGTCGTGACTCCTTTCGTATTCGGTTTCTTAGATACTTATGTATCGTTTCACAAACAAACATTTCGGAATTTTCGAAATGAAGGTGTAAAAAGCAAACGGTTCTATTTAAAAAACCGAAGATATTAAATTTCTCGAAAACTAAAAATATTACAGACGATTGATGAGACATCCTCTGTAGTGGGAAGTGCTCTGAAGCTATCTGGTCCTTGCAAGGGCGTTTGATGACTAATCCCTACATTTGCGGCCGCGGTTTGGATGCCAGTGCTGCAAGCGAGGAGCCGGGGCCGGCGCCCTTGCGGCCTTCGCCCCACAGCACTACACTGTGGGAATGAATGAGCAGAATGAATGGTTATGTATATAATGAATGAATGATGCGGGAATGAAAAATAAATTTAAAAAATCACTTAGTAAACTATACGAAAACATTAATAGAATTAAGAAAATAACAACAACAACAAGAACAACAACAACAATAATAATAATAATAATAATAATAATAATAATAATTTTTGTAAAAGTTAAATAACTATTAAATTATATTTAAGTTAGCTTTAGTTAGTATTAGCTTTTTATTATCTCTCCCTCTTAGCTGCTTAAGCTGCAAGGCAGCAGCGCAATTGTATGCCACTAAGTCAGCCTCCTCAGGGTCACTGTGGAGGGGAAACTGTGAAAACGCCTTCGCCTCACTGCCCCCGTGCGCTGCGCCGCGGCCATCGGCGCGCTTTCGGCCGTGCGGCGCACTCTCGCAAATGGGCAGTTTTTGCACCTTCGAACGTTAAAGCAATCGACACAACTATCGATCTTGTGTGCATGCGCTGTTCGCATCGCTTTTGTGCATTGCGCATGCGCACAAGATCGATTGCTAAGGCGCGCAAAATGTTCAACTTCTCGTTCCACGAGCGTTTACAACTATGATGTATGTAGGGACATGTGGACATTTTTTATTTGATAATTTTTTTAAACTGACGATTTCCGCTTTACGTGTGCAACACCTAGCATTTAGTGATTAACACCTAGGTGTTGTATATACAACACCTAGCTAACTTAACATTAGCTTTATTCAATGCCAGGTAACTCTGTAATTATGATTTTATCTTTCGGCTTTCGCGAATGGAATGATGGAAAAGTCTGATTATTAGGAATTACATCAGTTATTCTACGATTTAAACACAATGGCACTTCAAGGTCATTATTTAAAAAAAAAATTATAGTGTGGGGTCTCACAGACCCCACCAGCACAGTTAAAGGTTAATAATGGAGTTATATTATATAACAATCATATAAACATTTTTCTTTGTCAGTTCGTTAAGTTCCGTCCGTAAGGCATTTGAAGCTGTTGACAGGGAAGACAAAAAGCGCGAGACTCCCACCTCATTCCGCCATAAGACCTATGTAAAACAAGGAGGCGTGACTACTGCACAGTCTTACTGGGGGACGAAGGCTGCAGCCATGCAGCCTTGAAGGGTGGGGCTTAGGGTCTGGAGAAGGGCGTGCTCACCAAATAGTATTCTCAGCAAGTAGCATTGCGCATCACCTAGTGTTCCCAATATGCGGTAGGCGCACTACTGCCTTATCGAAATTATGTATAGATATACAATGCATGCAATAAAATAAAATGCAATGCAATGTAATGTAATACATTTTCAGTCTTCCCCAATTAGAAAACCACGAACCGCGGCGACTCTTCTGTAGTAATATCTCCTCTTACATTTATTCTTTCTGACGTACATCTCTTTTAACAGGCGGGAATCTTTTTTCCTAATCTGAAAGTAGGAAGTTAATGTAATTGCTGACCTTTGAAGTAAACGCGATTACGAAATCAAGATCCTTTTGATTCAGAATGCTTAGTTTTACACTCAATTAACAAGTTCAAATTTTACTGGTGTATTTCATTTAATATATAACTTCTTTCTTTTAGTAGACCAATACGATTTAATGATTTATTTATTTATTTAATTATTTTACGTCAAGAAAAAACAGTTAAAACTGCGTATGACGTGCTATGGGGAAAAGTGAATTGTGTGCACATTTTCAACAAAATTCTGTGATCCCTACACTAAGTCATATACTACTTAAATTTTGAATTTTGGGGCAATACCTGTCAACTGACTTCTCCAAAAGAATGACATGATCCAAGATACCCAGTGATGTACGGCCCTTGGGAAATTTGTACAACTCTTACTTTTAACCTCGCGGCAATTGCATTGGACGCAGTGCGCGCGCCTCCTAATAAGCTACTCCTACGAGTAATTTCCTTGAGCGCCATCTTGACACGCATGTGGTTGAATTGATGTATTATGGGTAGATCTAATACAGTTAATTCATCATAAGTAACAAACCAAGGTGATTTTACTGCAAAACGAAGGATCTTCTTCTCGAGCGTCTGAAGCGGTTTTAGTTCAGGTGTAGCGTCTCTCCATATTCATAAATTAGAACTCGTATGGAATTTATTGGAAGGTGTCATGACTCCCAATAGCTACATTTTATAAAATGAACAATATTTCTTTGTACGAATCTAAATATAAAATCAATGTCCTACCAAAACATGCCAGAAAGTAATAAAGTTTGTCATCATTTATCACTATCACTTATTATATTATAATTATTATTTATAATATTTCGAATTGATTCTTATTATGACTTGAAGGAAATGAAACAAAACTTGATCGAAAAATCGAGAGAAGCGTTGAACGTGAATATTTTACTATGACGTGCTGTGCCGTGTTATTTTCGTGAGTAGTGACTATTCAGGAATTTTAATTAACACTGACATGTGCCTGTCGTGACGGATGAGATGATATTCTAAAACGCTGTA
Organism: Teleogryllus oceanicus; assembly: GCA_964035755.1. Taxonomy (NCBI): domain Eukaryota; kingdom Metazoa; phylum Arthropoda; class Insecta; order Orthoptera; family Gryllidae; genus Teleogryllus; species Teleogryllus oceanicus. Next base: position 105,427,712 of record CAXIVR010000009.1, read on the forward strand.
GCTACCAGGATTATTTAAAAGGATATGCCGTCTGATTACTTTACCCCGAATCCGTGTTGGACGTAATGTCGACAATACGTTGGACGTACTGTGGACAATGTCATCACGTGAAAGGAATACAATTCTGAAGCCATTTTATTTATCTCCTGCACCATGTTCACAAACAACGTTTCCTCGCATGTACTTATTTGCATATGACAAGTACCGTTTATTTTCATCGCTCCAGGGATGTGGAAGATCCCCAGGATCTTGAGAGAAAGTTTATGTAGCCTCTCATCCGCTTTTCCTGTTTCAGGCAGACCCTGGAGGGGCAGCAGCTAGCCGGAATCTGTTTGGCGCCTTCTCCCGGCCTGCGTCATACGGACCTCCTCAGCTACAGTATTGCTCTTGTAGTATGTACACGTTATTATTATTGCTATTATTATTATTATTATTATTATTATTATTATTATTATTATTATTATCATCTTATAAAGATCCGTTTGAGGGGGAAAATTTCTTCCAGAGCAAAGAAGATTCGAACATGTATACATTGTTTGAATGTTACAGATATAAAGCGATTTAAAAGGTCAATTTACAGCTAATAATATAAACAAGATATTTATATACTCAAGATACCAACTTAATACATCTGATCTTATTCACTGTGGTGATATTTTCATTGTCGCTCGATGGCTCCAAGTTTTCTAAGCCCCACACACTTCTAGATGGAGTACCAGCCTGCTCATTGAAAAATATCAGACTATATTGTTCATTTTTCTCCACGTTTCCTCCATCTATTCTTACGAGTGTTAGTAATTTATGTACCATTAATGCGCCAAAAGAATGTTTATAAAAACGTTTAGGAATGTAAAGAATGCCTTCAAAATTCTTTGCCAAAGGAATTGTGTGAAAGTGTACCGCTGAACGTTTTCATTATAGCAATTTCAATGAAGTCTTCTCGACTTGAGGCAATTGAACTTAAAGAATTGTCAACATTTCTTTGTTGCCAATGGTATTCATTGTTTTATCTGAACATTTCTGAACATGGAATCAGACAGATTAATTGGACAAACAAAATGAGCTTACACGTACATCCCATCACTGTAAAAAACAAGTAACCAATTTTCGAACACACAACTCGAATACAAGGCTCAAATTATTCCTGTTTTCAGCTAAACAACTGTGTTGAAGAATTGAATTTCTATTTTTCTACCTGCGGTTCTTATTACTTAATGCTTTTTTGGGTATTAGTCGTTTGGCCCTTTTGTGTACTCTTACAGTGTTGGTTGGTAGTACGACGTCTTGGTATTCCCTATAAACCTATTTATTTCTTCACTCCGCGTATTGTTCTTTTACTTTATTTGAGCACACTCTGCCATTAACAGGAGTGGAATAAAGTCAGCTGAAATAAAATGTTTAGATCTACAGCCGGTGTGACTAGGAAATTTTATATTCGTTCTTAAAGGCAGAGTGTGTTCAAAGAAAGTAAAAGAGGAATACATTACTGGTGATATCTACCCCCCAAAAATATATTTTCCTCCTAAAATAATTTACTGAACACGGACGAAATTAAGCAGCATGCCCTCATCTTCGTATAATGTAGGTAGTTTTGGAAGACATGATAGAAATCAAGCGTGCGTAGGTCAATACTTGTCGGTTTTGTGCGACCGTTATTGTACTGCATTGTAATTGCATTGGTTCCAGGTTTAGCGATGGGTGTCTGAAGTTTCATCCCCAAATCCATGGCAATACATTGTCGTCCCTCCCTTGCGTGCCCCCTGGCACTGAGCGCGTGCGCATGCGCAGGCTGCGGCGTGGCGAACGAGGCGCGCATCGTGGGCGGCCAGGAGACGGACGAGCACGAGTTCCCGTGGATGGTGCGCCTGTCGTACTTCAACCGCTTCTACTGCGGCGGCACGCTCATCAACGACCGCTACGTGCTGACGGCGGCGCACTGCGTCAAAGGGTGAGTCCCAAGTAAGGAGAAAGAGACCGGAGAAAATGAATGAATAAATAAATCAAAAACAAATAAAAGTAAAATCTTTTTGGTTGAGGCCTCTAATTGTTTTGAAAATAAACGGTGAGACAATGATTGCAGTTCCGATGCGATGGCCGAGATCGCTAAGACAGTCGTAGTCGCAGTTGTAGCGATCTCGGAGCGAAGGGTCGCGGGTTCGAGTTTCGCTTCGGGCATTGGTGTTCGTCCTTTCACCCATTATCATCACCATTTCGTTTCATCTTCATATTTACCATACCGTTAACACCAATAGTGGTCGCTAATGACCTAGATGTTGATGCGACCTTAAGTAACAAGAACAAAAAAACAAAAACGAATGCAGTCGTAGATGCATATTCGTAGGCTACTTATGAGGTGTAGCTTTTCGTAAATATAGATATAACAGAGAACATTCGGAACTGAAACATATTGCAGTTTATAGAAAAGATAGACGATCAATAAGTAAATGAGGTAATGCCGCTATCACACAACACAGCTTATTGTGAAATCTATTCACCAAACTGCTGAAAGTCAGCACATCATAACCATTTCCTGACGTTACAGACACACATCATAAAGAAAATTGACTTATTGTTATATTTGTGTCAAGCAACGCGTTTATCAGTGGTAAATCTTGACAGTTGAATATTGTTCAATTGTCATAGTAACAATACTCCAAGCTCATTCAGCTAAAATGTTAAATTTTCCATACTCACAAATATTTTCCTTAAATTTCACAAACTATACTTAAACACTCGTAGAACATTTTTTAGATAAATAAAAAATGGTTTACTTACAGCAACACATTAGATAATTAAGTAATAATAAAAATTCATTTTTAAATATTATTTAAAGCTTTTGTCCGCAAATGATAAGTATCTCTCCAGATAATGTGCTTATCAACGACAAGAAATTACATATTTATAATCTTTCAAATGTTAATCGTTTACAAATGGTGCTTGGGTCATATAATTGAGAGCCTTGTGTTCTGAACCTAAAAATGTTCAGAAAAAAATGGAGACGTCTTTGATAAAATGTTTTTTTTTTTAATTCATACAATTTGATTCAAAATTGGGCGAAAGCTAAAGTAAACACTAAAAGAATGTAATGGCATCACTTTTCTGAATATGAAGAATCTATTTTATTTAAGAAATGGTCTCAACCTTCAATAATGAAGATATTGGAAAATTCCAAAAACGTTGAACGTTCTCAGTTTTCGAAAATTAGAGTCTTTATTGATAATCGCATTGACATTTATGAGCGTATTTTGCTTCATATCAGCAAGAAATAAAAATGGAATAGTTTGGAAGAAAATTTTAAAATGTGGTATATCATATAAACTACAGCCTATCCCTTAAAAAGACGAATTTTAAAAAGATAGGACCTGACGTGAGCCACATAGACCAAAGAATATTCATTTTGAAAAATATTGCATGTGCCATGTCGGTGCTTGGGTTCTTCACAGTTATCTAGATAGACAGACATACGGAATGACCTACATAGTAACACTTTTTGGGCATCAGGAACCCCCAAAGGTGTATTTCCGACAATATCTCGATGTTTTCTTTGCTTTATTAGATAACTTTATATTATGTACGCGAGATAGTAATATGGTAATTTTCGTGGATGTATTTACGAGAGGACCGTACGAAACATTTTGATCTGTTTTTATTAACATAAACATGACGTATTTGATTAAGTGCAAGAAACAAAAATGTTTCCGAAAGAACCAAATTTTGCATCTTGCAGTATGCATTTAAAAACAAAAATAATGACTAAATGGAGGGTGAACTTTTTTCTTTCTATTGAATCCCCTTGTTCTGGTCTCATGCTGTAAAGGTAGGTTTACTACTCGCACGTGCTTTGAGATCTCTCTTCGGTAATTTTTTTTTTTTGTTTTGTCAGCAATACTTTCAAATCAAGTCGGTAGTTCATGAAAGTATGCTTTCTGTTGCAAGTATGTCGATGCAAGTGTGTCTTCTGCTACTCAAGAGCGAGAACTCGTAATTTTCAAACGTTGCCAATCGCCGTTCTCTTCTTTCAGTGATATCGGAGACGGGAAACGTACCGGAGCTCAGGAAAGCTTGCGTAAATTATACTTCTCCCGCATACTTTACGTACAGCTTTTACGTTTCGGAAAAAATAAAGCTAAAGGACTAATAAAAAGTCGCCTTACAGTATTTCCTAATTAGTCTCTGCTTTGTTGCGAGTGACTGGAGCCACTGTGCCGCGCTGTGCGGTCCCAGCCCTGCAATTTGGCGCGGCGGCGCGCCAGGCGGCCATCGGCCCGGAATGGCGGGCGGGGCGGGGCGGGCGGGCGGGACGGGGCGGGCGGGCGGGCGGGCGGGCGGGACGGGCGGGCGGGCGGGCGGGCGGGACGGGGCGGGCGGGCGGGACAGGGCGGGCGGGCGGGACAGGGCGGGCGGGCGGGACGGGGCGGGCGGGGGGGACGGGGCGGGCGGAGCGGGACGAGGGCGGGGGGGCGGGACAGGGCGGGCGGGCGGGACAGGGCGGGCGGGCGGGACGGGGCGGGCGGGCGGGCGGGCGGGCAGGACAGGGGCGGGCGGGACAGGGCGGGGTAAAGCTGGCGGGGGCGGGGCGGGCGGGGCGGGGCGGGGCGGGGCGGGGCGGGCGGGGCGGGGCGGGGCGGGGCGGGGCGGGGCGGGCGGGCGTCTTAATGAACGCGTGCGAAGCGCCTTGCGCAAGAGGGGGCGTTTCCAAACACGCGGCGATGTGCGTTTCAGGTTATTGGTGTTTCCGCTAGGTAAATACTAGCCCACCTCGGTCTAATGGGACAGGTGGAACTGCAATCAGTGCGCCGTTTACCTTTTGTTGTTTGTGAATAAAGGAATTACATGCTGATTCATTCTGAAAATTCCTTTTTGTATTTATTTTTACTCATTTTATTTATTTCAAATAACAAGTAATAGTGTGCGTTATAAAAGTCTTTAAGAATAAAGCAATTTCATTTCATAATTCATTTGTGGTATTTCGCTTTTTCATTAATTTTAGCTCATGTAATATATTAAATGTTGAAAACTACATTCTGACATCTTAAATTTAATAATTGATTTTAATCAAATACTCTTGTATCACATTCATTAAAATTTTTGATATTAATTTATTTAGAGAAAGTAGTTATAAGTCTATTAACATTCAAAGTAAATAATGATTAATATATATTGCGACGCCCCCACCTACCTGTGCTGTAATTGCCGGCTAGCTCAGGTGACGGGTAGAGCCTGAAATTTAGGTTGTGGACGGACGTGGCTACGTGACAGAGGTCAATTGAAAGAAAGTTTAAAGACAAAAAATGTAAATTTAATGAGAAATTAAAAAATGGTAAATTGACATTATTATCTGAGCTCAGTTTTTTTTTTTAAACCCTTGTTTTTTTTTTTTTTTCATGCAATCTTAAAACTAATACGATCAAATTACTTAAAACAAATAAAGCAAAAAAAAGAGATGCGCTAACAAATAAAAAGAAAAAAGGGGGCCAATGCGCGGCCTGCACCTTCTGAATGTTGACAACAGTCCAGGTAAGCCTGAAGGGCGTAATGAATGTTTGTTTTGTCTGTCGGAGCTCGACAGATTATTAGAATCACCGCTGCGGCAGGAGGACGCGCTGGGGTGAACGGCCTCCAAACAGGCAACACAGCTGGGCTCCTTTCTTCTGGACGGCACGCCCTTTAGGGGCGGAGGTGGATTCCCTCTCGCAGCTTGCTCCCATTCAAGAGAGTAGAGTTAACCACGACATCAGCTGGGACGTCGGCGGTAGCGGTGACGACAGATCGTAATTTTCGTAATCGCGTAACTTGCGATACACGGCGCGGGCGTAAACGAGCAGAGAAACAAATAACATTACTAGATAAAGTTCTTTTTTTTTTCTCAATCTAATGACACGCGGTGCGATAATACCACAAATCGCACTCTAATCATGCTACTTCGCGCTATCCTAGCGCCTACACAACTCGGATGACCTCCGCGTCCCACACCCGTACAACATGGGCGTCCCCGCCTCTGTGTCCGCACGACTTGGGCGTCCCCGCGCCTCTCTGTCCAAAGACCTCCCCGCTTCTGTCTGCCCTCAGCGCGTCTCAGCGCCCACGAACCTCTTTCCCCCCCCCCAATTTCCATGAATGTTCTAGAAGTTTCTACAGAAATTTTGGAAGACGTGTTGTTACTGGCCGAAAGTTACTACGCCGAAAATAATATTGCTCCAATCAGATTACGCGTCTTGTCGGTAATTTTGATGGAATTTTCCAGAACGCTCTCTCTCGCACACTTCCTGTAAACAAACACGGAGCGGTCGCCGCGCCCGCCCGCGTGGAGCCTGGTCGGTGGTCCCTGAGGGGTTTTCGGAGGCGTTATCTAAACACTACACCCCCCCCTTGCTCGGCGACGCTAAGGGCGGCGTAGATGGCCGTGCGAAGTGATTTAGGTCGCACCCGGTTGGGGCACGCACGCTTCTGAACAGTAATAACAAAAATAAATGTATTTATTTTTTAATCCAATATTCGGTTACGTCACATTTGCCCTCCTTCGGATAGAGATAAAATCAGGTTTTGAAGAATTTTAATTTTGAAAAATTAAGAGTTTTATCTCGTTGAAAAAAAAACAAAAAAAAACGTTACCGAATATTAGATTCATAACTGGTGAATAATTAAAGAAAAAAAATGAATCAAAACAACATTCAATATTCAAGAAAAAAAATTGCCAACCCTTTTATTCAAGAAAAAAAATTTGCGCAACCCTTTACTTAAATAAAAGCAAAAAGAACTATTAACTACTATTTAATCAGAATAAAATAATTAAATCAAAATTCTTCCAATTTTTCTCAGCGACACGAAGACCACAACTGTCCGGAGCCCAAGGTACGAAGAATTATGTCAGAGATTGTCAATCAGTGGTTTAAATAAAATCTACAGAATAGTTTAACCTTTAAATGGTCGCAAATTATAAAAATTATACTTCCTGCTGGGAGCCCATCCAAGTCTTTTAAGAGGCATACATTTGGGCACGGAATCGTTTCAATAACAAATGGTCCGGTAAATAGAGGAAAAAATTTATGGAATAATCCAGCAGGCTGATCACTAACTCTAGGGGTCCTGACAAGTACTTTGTCACCTACGTGAAAGTGGTAGGGGTTCTTTACGAGGGCTTCCCTCTTCCTGGCATTCTTAGTGATATTATCTAATATAATCCTGCAACGGGTTTCGTAATTAGGGACCTGCTGTCCTGCCAATCGGGCCAACAAAGGGAAAGAATGTTTAGGTTTTCTTCCGAAATGCGCCTCATACGGCGTCATACCAATAGAATCATGTTCTATAATATTAATCCAGTCATTAATGTTACTAATTAGTAGAGGCCATTCTTTATGATTTTGAGGATGTAAGCTCGGAATAAACGTGAGATTTCTCTCGACCTCTCACTCAGGTTAGATTGAGGATGTCTGATGGAGGAAAAAATAACAGAGACTCCTTCATTTTCTAGTGTTTGTTTCCAAAACGTTCCGGTAAATTGGGAGGCATGATCGCTTAAAATTTTCTGGTAAGACCCTGCAGTCTGAAAGAAATCCCGGATCAATCGTTTTAAACAATTTTGTGCAGTAGGTCTCGTTATCGGATAGAGCTGTGTAAATTTAGAAAAGGAATCAATGATTACGAGGATGTGTTTGTAACCGTACCTCGCAGTAGGTAACGGTCCGTACAGATCAAGGCAGGCCAATTCATTTGGGGCTGATGCGATAACGTGTTGCATCGGGCCTTCATAATGCCTATTAGGATATTTAGTCTTCTGACAGGTGACACATTTCGAGACCGTGGCTCTAGTTTGTCTCGCCATGCCTTTCCAGTATGCGAAAGTTAGAAGTACTTTTAGGATCTTATTTCCACCAAATGCCCGTGCTTTTGGTGAACATGGGTAATTAATTTGTCAGTAATTTCTGTAGGTATCCAAATCGATACTCATCTGGCTGTTGTTTGGTTCGGAACATAACAAAATTACTAGAAAGTTTAACTAAGCCAGGATTTTGATTTAACTTTTCGAAAAGTGGGTCATTTTGGTCTAAAGAATTCTGCAAAAATAGTTTTGCTTTGCCAATAACGGCATCTTGTTCCTGTAACCTTTGAAGATTCCTAGGCTGCATTTCCGGAATAGGGGTCACATTTAAATTAATGGCATTAATAAAATACACTGTTTCATTCTGAACTTTCTGATTTGATGCGTAGGGTAACCGACTTAAAAATCTGCAATGGATTATTAATTCCTGGACAATGCCGGATTTCAAAGTCGAATTATTGTAAGAGCACCCACCGTAACAATCTGGCGTTGGTGCAGTGGCAGCGTTTTAAGAAAATTAACGCTTTATGGTCCGTGATAATATAAAATTTCCTACCAGCCAGGTACCCAAGCATTTTCTGTAAAGCCCATACAATTGATAAAGCCTCTTTCTCTGTAATTGAGTATTGCAATTCACTAGACCTCAATACCCTGCTAGCGACCGCAACAATTTTATGACCTGGATCATCTTTATTAGGCTGTGATAAACACATCCAATGCCTACGTTGGAGCTGTCAGTCTGTAAATAAAATGGCTGGGAAAAGTCCGGGTGTTTACTGTAATGGCCTGGCGAAAAGCTACCTTAATTTTTTGAATGTCTGTTCATGCTCATCTGTCCAGTGCCATTTCGTTCCTTTTCTCAATAGGTTTACGAGAGGTGCCGTAAGAATCCGTAACCTGGAATAAATCTAGATTGATAGACGCACATGCCTAAAAATCCTTTTAATTGCTTGGCATTTTGTGGGCGTGAAATCTGGTCTATGGCATTGACCTTCTCTGGGTCAATTCGTACACCCTCTGTGCTAACGCGGTAACCCAAAAATGAAATTTCTGACGTGCATAATTGTGATTTATTAAGATTCAATTTCATGTGGTGTACCGACAAACATTCCAATAACTTTCTAAATGACCAGATGTCCTGAAATTTTGATGAAATTACAATATCTCGATATAAGGGGTGACGAATTGTTTGATTTCGTCGCCTAATTTCTCGTCGGACAACGAATAAAGGCTGCTCCACTGTTTTCAGACCAAAGGCATTCTTTTCCAGACGTACGTCAACCCGTTGTACAAAAATCCCGTGAATTTTCTGTCGTCTGGGTGAATTGAAATTTGCCAATACGAGCTTGAAAAATCTAAAGCCGAAAAAATCTTTGTTTTATTAAATTTCCATAAAATTTCATCAGTGTTCTGAGGTGCCTCGTTTTCTGGGATAGTAACCTCGTTGATCCGTCGAGCATCTAAACAAATCCTTACCCCCCCGTCTTTTTTCTTTACCACTACAATAGGGTTCAAATAAGCTGTTACAGATCTTTCAATTATACCCTCGCTAAGCATAGTTTTAACAGTTTGATCTACTTCCCCCCTCATCGACTGTGGAATGGGATAATTTTTCATTTTAAAAGGTGAATCATCGGTGACCTGAATTCGAAAGCAAAGTCTTTAATTGGACGTACAGGACGATCAAAAACATTTACATATTTGAAGCATTCTTTGCAGCTGGGACCGTTCGTGGTCAGAAAAGTCATTATGCGGCACACGCTATGACCCCACTCGTCATCCCCATACTCCAGGACGCGCATGAAATGCGATTTCTATTTTGTCATCACCGTCGTCCTTGATTACAATTTCCTATTCTCGCCGAAGCTCACAAGATTCCTAGAAAAATCCACTACTCCATTATTTTCCGTAAAAATCAACCCCAAGTATTACGTCGTAATTCAGATCCTCTATGATCAAACATGGCACATCAAATAAAATTTCCCCGATTTTTAAAAGCAAAGCCTGCATAGTAATTGGTTTACTTTTTTTCTTTCCTACTCCAATAACAAAACATTTAATAGTGGGCAGAGTTGGTATTGGAATGCGCTCGCTTAATAGTTTTGAGTAGAACTTCCTAGAAATTGCACTGATTTCACTGCCGAGTGTCTATCAAAGCTTGAACACTAAGATTTTCAATAAGAAACTCCACAACCGGACATTTTCTCGCTCGTTCTCTGACAGGTTCATTCAAGTCGTCGTTTAGGTCAAAAAGGCATAATTGACTGACACAGTATTGAATATTGGTATCTCTGAGATAATTCGTTTGGAACCCAGATACCCAGAAAGCCCAAACGGGTCTGGTTTGACGGACTCGGTCTTATGGAATCCTGATGTCCATTCCTACTAGTTGTGTTATTATTACGGTCATTTGAGTTTGGTGGCGGACGGGAGTTGTTCCCCCCATTCCTCTGACCCTGATCATCACGGCGCCCCGACTGCCTGTTCCGATTATCTTCCTCGGGCGAAAACCTGTGATTTCGGTCCCAATTCTCTTCATAAGGGTTTGACCGCGTTCTATCAAATTGCGCCAGCAATTCTTGAAAATGATCAAGATTGTCAAATCGTACACTGTTAATAAGGTTTTGCACGTAAGTAGGAAAGTGTGCGGTTAGGAGCCAGATAATCTTTTTATCATCTGTCGTCGGATCACATAGTTTAATAGCCGAAATTTTTTCCATGGCGTAATCTAAATATGATTGGTTTCTTCGCTTATCCCATCTACTCTCGAGAATTTTCTCTCGAACTCGTAACGTCGCTGCTCTCCCCAGTAACGTGAAAAACGAGTTCGGAATTCCTCGTAAGTCTGCGGCAACGGTGTTAACGCAGTGAGCCCGTGTGACGCGTTACCCCGTAAAAGTTCCTGCATAAATCTTGGTTTTAAGTGAGGCGGTACCGCCTTTGTCAAATTCATATAATTTTCGGCACGATCCAAAAAAACTTTCGGATTTTCGTCCGATTTCCCAGAAAAGCAAAGATTCTGAGGAGGAGCCCACGAAAATTTTAATCCAGAACCAGCAGACGCATTCGTAATTGGATGATTTTCCATTTCTTTTTGTACTTCTTCCTTTACCAGATTAATCACATTTTTATCTATTTCTTTCTTTAGTTTAGTTTCCCTTTCCCTGAAACTTTCCTCACTACTATCACCTATCTTTTCAATTTTCTCTACCTTTCGTGAATTTGACTAACTTCAGAGTGAAGTTTTGTTTCCAACCGAGTGAATTTGCGTTCATTTCGGCCGTAACCCACAATGTTTCCATTTACTGACTCACAACACGCCTCTATTTTATTGTCGCATGCTCGTAATTTCTGGTGAATTTCAGACTGTAGGTTTTTTAAATTTTCTTTCGTTTCGGTCCTTGAATTCCCCAATTCTTGACCTAGCTTCTCAACAGTGTTCTCAATTTCTCCGCACCTACCCTCGAGTTGATTTTTCAGTGATCCGATTTCATGGTCGAACTTCTCTTCCAATTTTACAAGTTTTGCGGATTGGTTATCTAAACAGTTATCTAATCTATCAAATCTTTCCTGACACTTTTCTCGTGTTCTGAAAATCGCAAATTAATTTTCTCGTCCATTTCCCCCATACTTCCCGAAATCTGGTTCTTTAATTCGATTTTTAAATTTTCATAATTCTCTGCTTGTTTCGTTAGAACTCGCATGAGATCACTTAAGGTGATTTCATGCGTAGACTGTCCCTGAGCTGTCATCACCTCCCACGTCTACACCCGATTCGTCCAGCATTTTTGAATAACTTATGCGATTTCACAGTTTTTCTTGAAACGCACATGATTTTTCCACAACACAAGACAAAAAATAGTAACACTCACAAACAGAATACAAATCCAACTGATATCATTAACAGTCCACAAATAATTAACCTCGTAGCAACGTCCTTCCATCCATTTCTTGCTTAATATTATAAAAAAAATTCAAATTTAATTTGTCGTGCAGCAATACACAGTAATTCAAAAGTAACAATATTTATTTTAAGACAAATTAAATTTGAGGGCGTTTTACTGGGGTATCAAAGATACTAATTCGAGCCCCACTTGGGAAAGCCATTTGCGACGCCCCACCTACCTGTGCTGTAATTGCCGGCTAGCTCAGGTGACGGGTAGAGCCTGAAATTTAGGTTGTGGACGGACGTGGCTACGTGACAGAGGTCAATTGAAAGAAAGTTTAAAGACAAAAAAAATGTAAATTTAATGAGAAATTAAAAAATGGTAAATTGACATTATTATCTGAGCTCAGTTTTTTTTTAAACCCTTGTTTTTTTTTCATGCAATCTTAAAACTAATACGATCAAATTACTTAAAACAAATAAAGCAAAAAAAAGAGATGCGCTAACAAATAAAAGAAAAAAGGGGGCCAATGCGCGGCCTGCACCTTCTGAATGTTGACAACAGTCCAGGTAAGCCTGAAGGGCGTAATGAATGTTTGTTTTGTCTGTCGGAGCTCGACAGATTATTAGAATCACCGCTTCGGCAGGAGGACGCGCTGGGGTGAACGGCCTCCAAACAGGCAACACAGCTGGGCTCCTTTCTTCTGGACGGCACGCCCTTTAGGGGCGGAGGGTGGATTCCCTCTCGCAGCCTGCTCCCATTCAAGAGAGTAGAGTTAACCACGACATCAGCTGGGACGTCGGCGGTAGCGGTGACGACAGATCGTAATTTTCGTAATCGCGTAACTTGCGATACACGGCGCGGGCGTAAACGGCAGAGAAACAAATAACATTACTAGATAAAGTTCTTTTTTTTCTCAATCTAATGACACGCGGTGCGATAATACCACAAATCGCACTCTAATCATGCTACTTCGCGCTATCCTAAGCGCCTACACAACTCGGATGACCTCCGCGTCCCACACCCGTACAACATGAGCGTCCCCGCCTCTGTGTCCGCACGACTTGGGCGTCCCCGCGCCTCTCGTCCAAGACCCCCCGCTTCTGTCTGCCCTCAGCGCGTCTCAGCGCCCACGAACCTCTTTCCCCCCCCCCAATTTCCATGAATGTTCTAGAAGTTTCTACAGAAATTTTGGAAGACGTGTTGTTACTGGCCGAAAGTTACTACGCCGAAAATAATATTGCTCCAATCAGATTACGCGTCTTGTCGGTAATTTTGATGGAATTTTCCAGAACGCTCTCTCTCGCACACTTCCTGTAAACAAACACGGAGCGGTCGCCGCGCCCGCCCGCGTGGAGCCTGGTCGGTGGTCCCTGAGGGGTTTTCGGAGGCGTTATCTAAACACTACACCCCCCCCCTTGCTCGGCGACGCTAAGGAGCGGCGTAGATGGCCGTGCGAAGTGATTTAGGTCGCACCCGGTTGGGGCACGCACGCTTCTGAACAGTAATAACAAAAATAAATGTATTTATTTTTTAATCCAATATTCGGTTACGTCACAATATATATATAAATAGAAAACAGTTCCATCTGTTGAGTAACCTTTGTCGTAACTGCGTATGTAATAAACATTTATTCGCCGAAAAACAAGTAGCTTATGAGGTAGATATGCGTTTTTAAGAGCTTTAAATGACATCCACAAATTAAGCTACAACAAAATCGATTGAGTTTGTTACAACGCAACAGATTCATACTTTACTGAAAGAAAAATATGTTCAGAATACTATCCAGTCGTGTCATAGCTTAAGTTTTATTTTGCTCCCAATAATGGTATAAAACCAAGTTTGTTCTTGAGCAATGATTTTGAACAATATTTCTCTACGACTAGCATTCTCTGTCTTGGTTTCGCCCTGGTTTTGCGTGGGCAGAAAATACTTATTCGTGAACGTAAACAGATGACTCGCATCTCATAACGGAGTAACATTTCAAACTGCCTATTGTCTTTTTAAAATTGCTCATTTCGTATGTGCACAGAATGAAAGGAACGTTATGTTTTGACACTTCCTCTTCAATTCACGTATTGTGTATGATTTATTCCAGCTCTAAAGTGAGTACTGTTTTCGTGTCAGTGGGACATGCAACTGGCAAGTCGTATAAATACATTTATTTATTGCACCGTAGAAGACGTCTATTACCTTTTCAAAGAACTGCTTACATTTAATTTTTATTTGGTATAAAATGTTGGAATGAATGAGGAACTATAATTGCTTAAAAATTGAACAAACGTACAAAAGTCTGGAACTTTTTCTGAAAAATACTGTATATATGGCCATGCATCCAATCAGCATTTTACGATCTGAAGAAACTTCAATTGCGAATACTTCGGAGCAACGAGCCATTATCTCGATATGATTACGCTGTTCATGAGGTGTTACTAACATAACTGGAACTTGCATATAACACACTATTATAAAAGATTTATTACCCAGCAATCATTTAGAAAACATCCTGAACACAGGTCACTGTCCTCAATGCGTTTAATGACTGCACAGAACTAGATCAGGAGAGCTGCCATGTTAGATCGAAGAATTTGCCAGAACGCATTCAGCCAGCGCTTGTGCAGATACACGTTATAGGAAAAGTGTTGAAATTAAATTGTACGAATATTAGTTGTGAGAAGTTGTACATCTATTAACAGAGCAGAAATTAATTGTTAAATGTTAATTAACAAGTTAATTAACATCAGAAAATAATATGTTAATTGTTCTAATTAAACAGAGAAAGAAAACATTTGCATTTATCAGTGGGACGGGCTCAGTAATATCTAAAACTAATTGCAACTTGTCAGAGTAATATTTCATTATTAACTTACCAAAATTGAGTGATTAAGGATCTTTTTTATTTTCAATACCGCTAATTTACAATCTGTCTACTCGGAACAATTAGTAAATGGTATACAAGACCTAGGTAACTATTAAGTGAATCTAAAGTGTAAATCTAGAATATGTTCACGCTTTAGTCTATATACATGTTCACTGTTGTCCAACATGTTCACTGATTGTTAATTGGGGTGGTAGCTCAGTCTCGTCTGATGCCTCTTACTTCGCTCGGTGAAAGTCTCTGCCATAGTTGAGAAGTTCAAATTTTCGTACAAATTGATTTGTTGGTTACGAACCACGACGCGCTGCATAAATATCTCAATGTTATTGTTTCGAAGAGCAATTAAAGATGGATGGAGTCACATTAAACATTTTATGTTCGGAAACATACGACCGGCGAAGCCTGCTGAAAAGAGGAAGAAGATGATGATGATGATGATGTGAGCCTGTTGATATGGCGGATATGGAGTGAGAAATGAAAGAGGTGATTTGCTAATACATTATCCACATAGTCATTAACTAAAGATTTTAAATACATTTTTTAAGAAAAGCTCAGCAGGGAAATGGACGTGGCAGTCCCCAATGCAAAGACAAGAAATGAAATAGATTTCACTCAATAATAGGCTGGATGGAACATATCAAACATTCAAGTACTAAATGGCTTTAATTCGCCCGATCACAGAATGGACGTGCAACCCTGAATCTAGACAATAAAGTGAGAAATTATAAGAATTCAAAGCAGATGCTGCCTGAATATTATTTGATAAGTATTACAAAATATAATTATAGTAATAATATTTACATATTAATATTAAATATATTACAGTATATATAATACTAAATATATTACAGTATATAATTATTTGAAAGTATTACAAAAAGCTCCGAAAATGAACCATTACAACACTAAAAAAGTAGCAATAGAAGAACGGGAAAAGAAGAAACTAACAATGAATTGTTCTGAGAAAGCAAGAATTTTTTAACAACTTTATTTTCTACCTGTTCAATCCACTGATTATACAAAGATTTGCATTTGCTGGTGCTTACTGTTCTTCTAATTTAGTGTTTGGATATATATATTTATATATATATATATATATATATATATATATATATATATATATATATACGATTTTGTAGAAAACATTTAATTATTTCATATAGATAATGAGGTATTCCTAAATTTCTCATTTTATATAGTAGCCCTGCATGCCAAATTTTATCAACGATCTTTTCTACATCAAGGAAAATAGCTAACGTGTGTTTATGCTGGTGAAATGCGTTTGCTATATTTTCAGTTAGTCTTATAAGCTAGAAAGCAAGAATTGAATATGCAGAATTAAACAAAGTAACAAAAAGAGAAATTCGGAAAGACGTAAGGAACTACAATTACAACATAAGACAAATAATAAAAATTCTAAATCTACCAAGAAAACTAAAAAGGAATTAAAACAGATAAACACTGGATGACAGGAATTAAAGATAGCTTAGGCGTAAGAAAATCATCACGAAGAAGCATTCTTTTAACAGTCACTGACCACTATAAATCATTATATACGAGCTCGTCCGCACTAACAGCAAAGATACTGATTCCACATGAAGAAAATAATATTCCAGCTATATTAAACAGTGAAGTGAAACAAGCCATAAAAGAAACAAAGACTGGGAAAACACCAGGAGAAAATGGGATACAAAATGAATATTTAAAATGGGGAGAAGATCTTTTATTAGAACTGTATTGCTCAATGCTATCCTGAATGAGGAAATTCCCGTGGAATGGAACATTAGCACGATAATATTGCTACACAAGAAAGGAAGTCGTAATGAATTGAGTAATTACAGACTCATCAGTTTTTTATCAAATTATACAACGTTTTCGCTGAAGAAGATATGGAATAAACAGAGGCGGGTGGTTGGTAAGGAAGTCCTCGTGTAAGGCTGTTACCTATATGTAGGTGAGAAAATACTATGCACCTAACTCCGAAAATTCGGTATTATTTGAGGGCCAGAGGGACAGGGAGATTAATACATGTGCACCGAAGAATTCGTCTTTGCGGGTATCAAAATATAACTTTCTACCGTATGTATTTCACGTTCACATTGTTATTATTTCAAAGTATATTATCACCTCTATGAAGTCTCGCAGTCCCTGAATCGAAATCTGCCAGTATCACATCCACATTGTAACTTCGTTTGGAAAGTTAGGTCAAAATTCACATTTATATGCCCAAGCAAAGCCTGTTTTCACATGGATATAATATACAAATTCACGATAGCATGGTCGTTATTACGTTTACATTCCGTTATTTTAGTTCACTGATACGGAAGACCAATATTCATTATTTTGCGATCTGAGATAGTTTTCTTAGTAATCTCAGAACGGGTCATTTTGAGTCTTGAAAAACTGTTTTTTTATGAAATGAAAGACACTTCGGAATGAATACTGTACGATGGCGATTTGAAAAAATTAAATAATCAGAATATGAAAATAATCTTTCTTTATTGATTTTAAAGGCTGTAAATTATTATATTCTGACAATTTTCATAATAGTAAATTATAGAACACCATCATTTCTGTTTCCATATTATTCGCCCCTAAAATCATCTTGAGATATTGCTCTAGTTGTGGAGCCTGAATCTCTATTTTATTCGCCCCCCTTCCTTCTAACTTTCCACAGAACGATGTGGAGGTGTTTTTGTGTTGGGTTCGGGAAATTATACTTTTCAGACGTCATATAAAGTTTTCATTTTCTTACTTCTTTAAAGTGCTTTTCAACTACAAAGGCTAAGGCCGATTACTGTAAGTAATATTGGGGGTAACGGAAACGGTACACGGACACACACAAACATTCATACCCAGTGTGGGATTCGAATACCCGACTCTTCAGGAACGAGGCAGCTACGGCGCCTCGCCGTAGCGTTAGCGTCCTCGGCTATCCAGGCCGGCCATGCGAACTTTGTAGTGTCTATAAAATAACATATTATTGTTAAGGTGACCAATTTATTTTACAATGAAAAGGAGGACGAAAAAAATACAACGTAAAAATTGAAACATTTTAATAAATCAATCAAAAATACACTAATTATGCTTATATCTTTTGTAATTATTTAATTAAACGAGTTTTTTCATTGAATATTTTTTGTCAATATATAATTTTCTAACAATATATTGGAAATTTTGGAGGGGGAACATTCAATCGTCATTTCTCACTTGATTAACTACATTAACACATGAATATTAGATTTACTCATTAATTGTAAAATGTCGAAAAGAGGACATGTTTGAGGAAAGGCAGAAGCTACAAGAGAAGGACTGTCCTGTTACCCTTGCAACGCGATGGCAGTTTGCAGGCGTGCGCGCGCGCTGCGCTGTGTTGCAGGTTCATGTGGTTCATGATCAAGGTGTCGTTCGGCGAGCACGACCGCTGCGTGGCCGGCGCCAAGCCCGAGTCGCGCTTCGTGCTGCGCGCCATCGTCGGCGACTTCTCCTTCATGAACTTCGACAACGACATCGCGCTGCTGCGCCTCAACGACCGCGTGCCCATCTCGGAGCACGTGCGCCCCGTCTGCCTGCCCAAGGGCACAGGTCAGCGCTTGCTTGCTTGCTTGCTTCAGTCATTAGTGATTCTAGTAAGTGTAGTGCATACTTATCGCGGGAGGTGGCGGCGGTCTGCCCCGCTGGCTAGCGAGATCCGTCTTGCGGAGATTTTTCCCAACCAGGTATGTCTCACCAGCGGGACACTGCCCCAGTCCGGACAAGCTCTAAGTTCCCAACCAGTCTCCCAACATTTATGATAATGTAGTGCATATCAGTATAGTATAAGTGAGGATCAGGAATGGATAAAGAAGAGGTAGGAAAAATCACCCACGGCCCATTTGGTAGGGTTTGGCATTTACCTGGTGATGATCCGACAAACCTCGGGAAACTACCGACCGGAGTAGCCGGCCATTAGAATTCTCCTCCAGACAACGGCTGAATTCGACCTAACTGACAAGTCAGTAACTCGTGCCACCGTCGGAACTTGAACCCTAAAGGCTCATTCACAATGCAATCACAAACATAAGCATAACACATAGACATAGACATTAACATAAGCTAAGAGTTAGCGTATTCACAATGTCGAACATAAACATAGGCAAAATAAGAGTTTCTATTGGCTATGAGACATTCTAGTTTACTATTGGTTGGATATGAGAATCGATTTCGAGATATCAAAACAAATACGACAAACACAACCACGCAGCACACGAATAGTTCGCCTATCGACTTCGATACTCAATTGTGAGTTATCGAACTGTGATTGGCTCATTCCTTAGGTCTGACATAAGCATAAGCACAGAAGCTTGCAAGCTCTTAAGTTAACGTCTTACGTGTTATGCTTATGCGAACACATTTGTGAATGGGTCCAACTTGTATGTTAACGCCATGCTTATGCTTATGTTTGCATTGTGAATGACCTCCCGGTCAGAGACACTGCGTTAACATCAGTTGATGCATTCAGCCATGTTTGGCAGTATGAGCACTCGCCGGAGCGATCACTGGGCAATGGAGCACCTAGACCGTCGAGAGTGTTGGTTGTCAGAATCTGAGCCATAATTACCGCTCTCTGCTCCGTCGTAAGTACGACTGTAGATTAAGTATGAATCGCTTTCATCATCCATTAATATTTTTCCATTATTATTCTGCTTCGTCATTTACTCAGAATTTATATTAGAGCACTCACTAAATTGAGTAAAAGAGGTAACTCATGGTGTCCTAAAGACGCGCTTCTTTGAAGACATCAATCTACCCCAGCGGTGTACTCCCCTCTCCCCCAGCCGGGAAATACTGCAGGCTCCCGACTGGACTCCTGCATGTAAGAGTAAGTGTGTGAACGGCCGGCATTACACTGTAAAATATATTTGACATATATCTTTGGTGAAGAACTTTGAAGAAGTTATTTGACGAACTTTGAAGAACTTTGACGAGAAAACTTTGACAAAGAAATTTGAATAACGTATTACATTTCGTCCAATACTTTATGTAGTTTTGCTCGCGATTTACGATGGATGTCGCACAAATGTTGTGTTTGTGTTTCTTTATGTTTTGTAATAACTGATGTATGTTTAATGCTGATTAAGGAAAAGGTAAAGAGGAAACGTTTCAACGCGAGGCCTTAGAACAACGCCATGGTATTCACGTCTTAAACGTTAGCAGGACCAATTCACCCAATCGCAAAACTCTATAGCTCATAATTTGCCGCTTTTTTGTCGTTTTTAAAATGTGAAAACAAAAAAATTGCCTCTGGTCATTTTCTCAAAAAAATCGATGATCATGCTCACTTCCATTGGAAGTTAGCAGGACCACTCATCTAAATCCGCTAATAGTGTAAGCATATACACAAAACAGTACTCCAAATTTGCTGCTTTTTATTTATAAACTATTAGTGAAGAAGTCATATTCATATCTTCATTTTCCAAAGAGATGTTTACAAAAAACGAAAAATAACACCTACGTTCCTATGGCGAGTGCAGTCAAGGAGGAGGAGACACGTTTCGTCCAAGACCAATTGCCGTAACAATTCATACTCAACGCCAAAATTTGCCCTTACGCGTTGCAAACTGTAATCTATAATAAAAAATTTGCCGCGGACCAGTTAGTTTAATTACTAATTTGGGTGAGGAAATCTTCTCCAGAGACCTCTAAAATCAATCTACTTCGGACAATTTGACTAGGAATGCCTGGTATGGATATCTATTTTTTATTTTGGTTCTTAGGAGTTTTCCGGAGTCTGAAGTTGTCTAGGTGTAATTGAGGTATGGAATGATAGAACTGGGTTGAGAGATATGTCATATGGTGTTGTATGGAGTCGATTTGGAATTCTTTGTGAAGCTGTGAGTTTGTGACAAAGCAAGGAGCATTTGTGATGGTTCTAAGAAAATGGTTTTGGACTATTTGTAGTTTGTTAAGATTTCGTTTTGCAGCGGAGATCCAAACTGGACAGGCGTAAAGGAGGAGTGGTCTAATGATACTTTTATAGATGGATATTGCGGTTGGGAGGGGGAAATCATTAAGGGTTTGTTAGTGTATCTAATTTTTTCCTTGTATTTTGCTATTGATGTGTGGGTTCGAGTTTAGTTTAGTATCCATATTTAGACCGAGATATTTCACGGTACTATTTGGAGGGAGCCAGTTAATGGGTTCATTATTTATTGTGAGCGGCGCTGGAGGTGTATAGGGTCTTAAAGTGAATATTTTGATAGCCGTTTTTGTGGGATTCAATTTTATTTTTAAAGATGCTGCCCAACTGTCTATAGGGTTGAGATACAACCGAAGAGAATTTATGATATTTTCTAACGAATATCCGGCTCGGAAAATTGCTGTGTCATCCGCAAATTGGGCTGTTTGTATGTTGCCTAATTTCGGGAAGTAAGATACATATAAATTAAAAAGTGTAGGTGATTCCTGTGGTGAGCCTGCACTTATTGGTTTTGGATTTGAATGATGACTGTTGATGGTGACTGAAAACGTTATATTTTTAAGGTAGAAGAATATTATTTGTATGAGATTTTATGGGGTACCTATCTTTGTTAGTTTATAAATCATTGCATCGTGCCATACTTTATGGTTGGCCTGAGTGAAGCGGTACCTTGTAAATGTTGATGACTGGTAGAGATTTTCTCAGTGAAGCCAAATTGTTGTTTGGGAGTATGAATCAGAAATCAAAAACCAAACCACCTCAAAAACCTGGAGGTAACGCTGCCTCCAGGTTTGTGAGCTGGCTTGCCAGCTGGCCGGGCTGAGTGTCCATGGTCATGGCACTGACCTCGGGGTCATGTTGTAAGTGTGAAGTTTGTTGCTGAATTTCCATTACTTCCGAGGTGACACCATTGAGAGAGACGAAAGCCATCGGGGTTCCTTGTAATGGTGTCCGTACCTTGTAGGGTTTGCAGAGCAGCGCATAATACTTCACGCGTGTTTGGATCGGTTGCGGAGACCACTGAATCACTGATCGATGTTGCACTTCAAAGTAAGGAAAACTAGGCACTACCACTCAGCTGGATTCCGACGCGGCAATTTTGAGTCACTACTGCACTCGAACTGAAAGGTCTGTAGCAGAGCTGCGGAGCACGTCCGAGCTCGACTCCAGTCCGATAAGGAATGGCAACATTCGCCTCGTAAAGATTACAAAAACCATGAAACATTACTGATATAAGCCAACTATTTAGCTATTATGTACCTCCCTGTGTACGCTGGATCGGCAATGAATGTTGTGACTGAGCTCTCCCAGTCTGTACGTGAACACTCGTACACAGTGGAATTCAGAGGCGGCTTATGTATGAAAAATTGGGGTTTGCAAAACTGTTGGCGATATTCTACTAGCAAAAGTAAATATTTAACGATGAATGTCAACAAAATGTTAAGCATTGTAACCTCTTAAAAAACTCCATCACAACACAAGTAAAGATCCAGTGAGTCTGCGAAAGTCCTGTCTGCTGTAAAAAATCCAGCACTATTCTCAGTTTCTTCTTATTCAGTGTCCTGTTGTCTAATTGTCTCCTTCACTTTTGTATTCTTTGATATTGTAAAAATTAGCAATTTTTATTTATAAAAACATTTTGGTTTATATATAAAATTTATTTGTTCAGAAATACACTAAAAAAGAAAGTATGAAGAAACAAGAAAGTAGCGAAATGAAAGAAAATGTTAAGTAACAAACAACAATTAATATATTTAAGTACGTCACCCTTTACCCGAGGTTTGTTTAATTCTGCATTTCTTAATCATGAATGCTACCGTATTATTGATGTTGAGTAGAGGGAATTGGTGAAGCGGTGAGAGTTGAGAGGAAGCTATCCATCACTATTCACAACATATATTTATTAACATATTCATTAGGTTTATAAATATATTTTCAATTTTGTTGATTACCTTCTTTTCTCTTTGAATGCCTCAATTGAGCAGGTCATCTCGGGTTACATAAGTCACTACAAATTTTATTACCTTATTATTACTATACTTACCATTATTGGAGTTTGTATTAATTTATTACTATTCTTACCATTATTGGACTGTATTACTATTTACTATTATTGTTAAGATTAGTCTTGTAGGACAGATCGGAAGCAATACAATACTACATTTTAATTTATATTTTCAGCTTCCCTCAAGATGAATGATAAGAGTATTGGAAATATGGGACTAGGCATACAGGAAAATCTCGAGAAAATGAACCGCGATCCTATCTTGTCCACCACAAATTCCTTTTGGGGTGATCGAAGACTAAACTCCAGGCGCAGTACTGAAAGGCGTCTCTCACTGCAAGGGTCACCTGTTAATTAAAATGTTTAATTGTATTGCATTGGTATTGATTTGTTGTTTTAATCATTGCCTTATTGCCACGGCAAATCTATCTAAATCGGGTAGATAACAACTTGCATGAAATGCGTCTTTTGTGGCGCTGTTCTCTCATTTGGAAACCCAACGCGTCGTGAGTGCGTCGCGTAGGTCGCGCATTTCTCAGCCAGGTGAAGCGCAGCGCGTTCCTGCACGCGCGCCACGTCGTAGAGAGACACGCCCAGGCTTCCGCGCCTCCCTCCGCCCCACTCTGGCTCGATCCTCCCCGCCCGCCCCGTTCCGTCCTGCCCTGCCCCGTCATGACCCTTCTCTCCCCATCCCCCGCGCCCCCGCCCCCACCGTCCTCCCCCCCCCTTCCCCACCCCTCCGCCTCCCCCCGCCGCGCCGCCACGCCCTGCGCCGCTAAGCCCAATCCTCCATGCACCTCTATGCACAGTGAACTTCTCTTTTGTAATCGAAAAGTTAGAGTTTTATATTCATTTTATTTTTCAAAATGTAGTTTTCATATTATTCTATTTTTATTAACTGCCACCGAGCGTACGCTCATTTGCAGTGATAAATTATTATTATTATTATTATTATTATTATTATTATTATTATTATTATTATTATTATTATTATTATTATTATTATTATTTCTTTTTTCTCGGGGGTTTCTCACCCGGGGTTCATGGTTTCAGGGGCCTCTAAGCATACCACATTTCTAGCTTTGCATATTGAGGACTGTGCGAACAATCCGGCAGGCAGGTTTCAAGAATGACGTTTGAGCTTTGGGGATACTTTTGTGAGAGGAAGTCCTACTTTTTCTAAATAATACTTTCATTTTTGTTAACCAACCTGTAGCTGTTATTACAATTGGTATAATTTCAACAGACTCAAGTTTGTATATTTTTTATATTCTATTGACAGGGGAATGTATTTTGATTTTTTCTGTTTCTGCCTTATTGATGTTGTGATCTGCAGGGTGTGTAACATCAATGATGAATGCTTTCTTTTCCTGTACGTTATGTAGTAGAATGTCTGGTGTATTTGCCGGGATCGTTTTATCAGTATGTATTGGATAATACATTTTGAACTGTTTACTTTCTATGACGGATTTGGCTTTGTATTCATAATAAGGGATATTTCCTCTTCTGCCAGTAGAGCATGTTTGGTTGCCAGTGCTTGGTGTACAATATTTGCAGTTAGGTTGGACTGATGTACATACTCCGTGTTGGCGAGGTTTGTGCACCCAGTGATGAGATGGTCTATTGTCTCTGATGATCGATGACGTACTCTGCATTCGTCATTAACTTCTAGTTTTTCAATAAATCTTTTGTAATTATTTGTTGAAATAACTTGGTCCTGAATTGCTTGAATGAAACCCTCAGTCTCTCCAAATAGAGCCTCATCTCTGAGCCATCGCACTGAGGCGTCGTAGTCGGCATTTTCTAGAGCGTGGGGATTCGACATGGAGAGGTTTGGATTCCCATACCTGTAATCTTTCTTTGACTGACGTGATATTAGGGTAGTCTGCATTGTTGCTCAATTTAAGGGACGCCTTTGTCACATACGACTACGCTTTATGTTCAGGGCGAAGAACAGTTGAAATATTTTTTTAGACTTGTTACCTGGCGGTTGCATAATGCTTTCAGATCTTGTAGACCACGACCACCAGTTTTCCTAGGAATGTAGAAGGTTCAATTGCTGATTTAGGGTGATGCATTCTGAACTTAGTGAGCATCGTGCGTACCATTCTGTTTAGGTTATCAAGATCCGTTTGTGACCAACTGACTACTCCTTTGGAATAAGTCAGCACAGGGATGCTCCAGGAATTTATAGCTTTTACTTTATTCTTTGAAATCAGCTGTTTCTAAGATTTTCCAAAGACGGAGTCTAAACATATTTTCTAGCTGCTGCTTGCTGTCTCTGTGATTAATCATTATATTTTGGTTGAAACCTAAATACTTGTAACTGTCATGTGGCTGTAATTGTTCTATTGGACTAAACTCTGCAAAAGTGTTTAGTGTGGTTGAGGATTCGACTTTTCCTTCTTTAACATTAGTGTGGCACACTTGTCTTTTCCAAAAGTCATGGTATGTCTTTGCTGAATTGTGATGCGATCTCCAACAGACTGTTTAATTCATTCCTTCTTTTGCAAATAATTTTAAGTCGTCCATACAGAACAGGGGTTAATGATGTGAAGGGTTTTCTTCTTCTTCTTATTTTTTTCTCGCGAATCGGCCGTGTTTGACCATGTATACATGCACCTGCATGGGCTCAATGTCATTTATCACGTTGCAAGTCTTGCATGAAATCAATTAGGGAGATCAACATTAGTCTGAATCCGATTTTTATACCTCAGGGTTGTTAGTCGTCGGGGTGGACGATGGAATGATGATGATAATGAAGGATGAATGTAGTGCACACACACACAAACAGACATACACAAACACACCCATGCCGAGGCGGGCCTCGATAGAATGAGCATTTGCCAGAAATGGGTACTCATTAATAATTCAGTAGCTGGCACAATCGAATCCTTCGCAGAATAGGGAATATGGCGACGGGCAATGTCCCGTATTCAGTGAGGGAGTGGCTTTGCCTCGGCACGCTACGCCCCTACCTCTGCCTCTGCCGCCTACGACGTCAGAACTCGCGAACCACTAACGAATTAACATCATCTAACTGTAAATGCCAAATAATGCAATTCCCCTCACGTGAGCCTTCTTTTTTTATCATGACAAGTACGTAAATAATAAACGATTTCCAGCTCGTTCATCCTACCTCAATTAATGACGATAGTTCTGTATTTCATAAATTTTTATTGAAAATCTTCGAATTTTTCTGTCGCTAAGCTTGGATATTAATAACAATAGGAATACGTTCTAGTATAAAGAGTTTAGCAAGAAGTTGCTAGGACCGAATCAGAATTCCAGATTATCAGATTTATTTTACTTTACTTATTTGTCATGAGCTTTTTTACAAATTATAGTATATGTAGCGTTAGCACCTAACTGGATAAATAATTACAAAATCAAAGTACAAAGATCTAGAGATAAAGGGACCAAGAGATGAGTAACTCTCATGCAATAGACGTACTTTATATATATATATATATATATACATATACATATACATATATATATATTAATTAATATTATTTGGGATGAAATATTTAAATCAGTGGTGCTACAAAAGCACATACTTTCTCGCATAGTTTCTAACTGCACCGCTGCACACTGCGACAAAAAGTTGCAAAGGTGTTTTCAACCAGGATTTTTTTTTCTTTTCCGAGATAAGAACTCAGATCCTCAGAATCAACGCGCCGTTACTCATACCACTACGCCAGAGAATGCCGAATGGATCCTTCGAGGACTGACGCTTAAAAACGTAAATTTTCGCTTCATGTAAAGTACCCTCGAAATTCAATATATCTGTTTCAAAGTTCCAAAGCCTCGATTCAGATCGATCCGGTAAAATCAACTTTGGAGAAAATCGGTTGGACGATTTATGCGCTAGCGTTAACCTCAGACGGGCAGGCAGACGTTTTCCCGTCAACCGATTTTTCGATATCAAGGACCCACCACACATGCATTCTGGCTACAACACATGTCAGAGTATTTTTTTCTATATTTAGCAACTGGATTTATACACTTTCTCGTTACCAGTGCCCAGAACTAAGAGAGATCGCGGTTTTCTGGCGTACGATGACATAACTTTCTCTTCTTACGAAGTACCTTCGTAAGGGCGAGAAAGCAAAAAAATGAAAAGGTTTCTTACGATGTACCTTTGTGAGGGCGAGAAAGTAAAAACATGAACAGGCTTCCTTTATTGCCCTCTGATGCCTCGTTTTCAGTGCACGCCACTAACATAACGCTTCGTCCGCAGAGGAGGCGTACGTGGGGGCCAACGCCACTGCGTCCGGCTGGGGCACGCTCCGCGAGGACGGGAAGCCCTCGTGCACACTGCAAGCCGTGCAAGTGCCCGTCATGTCCAACGAGGACTGCCGTGCCACAAAATACAACGAGAAGATGATATCGGACAACATGCTGTGCGCCGGATACCCCGAAGGAATGAGGGATTCTTGTCAGGTGGGTAGAGACCTCGCAGGAGGATTTTCTTTTTCATTCTGCTGGGTCTGACGTTTATGTTCATATATCTTGACCATGTTTGTAGTTTGATAGAGGTGATACATACAAACAAAGAAATAAATTTTTGTGGTATAATTTTCAAAATAAAATTTCAGAGGATCAGAAAATAGGAGTTATCAGTATTCATTACCTCGGTGTGCGATGAAGTATAAGATGACACACATCTGTAATGGCTCATATACAGGTGTCCCACCAACTTGGGACAACCTCCATAATTTCTAAACGGTTCAGAATATCGAAATGCAGTCTTTGCTTAACAATGCGAAATCATGGGGCAAGTAACATGCCATAGAGAAATTAATAATATTTTTAATTTTCGAAAAATGTAATAATCTTCGACTTTTTAAATGGAGCTAAATATTTTTCTCACCAGCAATGGATAGACCATGAAAAAGAATTAAAATGATGTATCAAATGCTAATGTTTTGATAGTAATTTGAGTATAAAATTAAACTTTCAGACATGTGATGTTGAATTAAACGGACAATCGTGTAGCAACTCTCGCCTTCGGGGAAGGTAGCCTTCGCGGCCTCATAACTGTTGCGTGGAGAGGAGAGACTGAGAGGGGTGGCAGTGGAGGATAAGAGGCATAACTACACCAGTCCTTGGTGTTGACACAGACGTCACACTAAGAAATACCAATTTAACGATCAGAATGGGAGATATTTTCCATTTATTTATCTGGATTTAACTGGTTTTCTACTGAAATTTCAAAACATTGGTCGTTTCAAAGAACGATAAAATTGATAGCGTAAGGAAGATAATAATAAATATCGTTTTCAAACTGATCAAGAAGTCAACTGCCGTCTCATAGTTGTTAAATTTAATTTTTAAATAAAATGATCACTCGTCCACTTTGCAACCATACGACTTCTGTTCATAAATGGCAAAGAAAACAATGCTCTTCCGTCTTCCGCCGTGGATTTTCAAGTTTGTGGCAGTTCTTGGCGCTATGGAGTGAGAAACTCTCTAATCAGTATTAGCAGTTGCGACTGCAGATATGCATTTTTGTTAAAATTTGGTAAATTTACCCTGATAGAACTATCAAAAGTATTGAAACGTAAATACTAATTAAATGTAAATCGTAACCAATTTCCGAATTTATAAATAATTTGGGCACGTCGCTCGATGTCGACATGTAGGGAAGACCAATCTTCCTTCTTGTTGAAGTCCACGATGATCAGCGACCAAGTCGAAACTTCCTCCAACCACTTCACAAGCACTGCCTATACTCTTCGTCTTGCGCCTCAGGTGGGCACCTATTTCAAACTGATTACTTTTTCCAAGTCGGAATAATATCCTAATATTATTTTCTATCACCTACCTGGCAATTCACAATTCACTGGTAAAATTTTCCTTGGAAATAAGGCGGGCCCGAGTTTGCAATGGTACAAGTTCCCGTTGCACACCTAATGCGGAAATATTCAAGTTCAAGTTCATGTTCACCTCACGAAATATCACAAGTCCCGATTTGATAATTAATCTCAAGAAAAAACGCACAAGCGATCCGCTCACCACCAGACACGAGTCGGAATGCCATAATTCCCAATCTGGTCCACCCTTCAAAGCTCCTGTTTTTTATTGTTTTTTCGCGTTGCTACGGAGTCTCCGGCACATGCTTCCAAACGAACTCGTTGTCTCGCGTTGCTACGCTGTACATTGCGCCTGCTTCCAAACTCGTTGTTTCGCGTTGCTACGGTGTCATCTGCGTATCTGCACAATAGAAACCCACGTCTTTTGCAATCTCTACATTTTGACCTTTATTTCCCTAAATAAAATGTCCGTCATTTTTGGTATGTCACAGTATTTCAAAATTTGTTTTGCTTAGTGTTTAAATAGGTAGGTTATTAACAGTAACCTATGAATGAATCGAGATATTACAATGAAAATCTTTAAACATTCATTCGCGTCCGATGTTTTAAAATGATGGCTTGTTTCTGCATTGAGCTCGATTCTTGTAAGTTTGACAATGATCTTTATTATTATCGTTTCTGCTACAATATTTTTTTATTTCGTTGTTTTCAATTATCGGTGATTTGGAATTTCAGAAGAAGAAATCGACAAATCTCCTCCCTGCTCAGTGGGAAACTCCCATCCAATTTCTCTGTCATGTGTGTGTTTAAACCTAACGGGAGGTTTGCCGACGTGATCAGTGAATTGGATACCCACGCAAAATCTCTCACCAAACGGGATACAGTCATCATCATAGGAGGGCAGAATGACATCAATTTGGGTTGTCACTTTACACCTGAGCAACATGTTGACAAACTACAACGTGCCGTCCAAAACACGAACATTGTAATCTCGACTCTGTCCTTCTGGTACAACAAACTAACACTGTGCAAAGAAATTAGACACGCAAACAACAAATTAAAACTGCATCTGAGAGGCACACATGTTAAATTATTTGAGCTTAACTTTCTCTCAGAAAAACACATCACCCGACATGGTCTTCACTTGAACCTTGTCGGAAAACATGCACTCGGTAGCGAACTTGCAAAACACATCCTTACACCACAGTAGTATCCTACCCAATACTCATCCCCACCTACATCTCCTAGTTCTCTTCCATCCTCCGGAACCTATTTGGGCCCTATTACCTTATCCCCTGAACCTAATCCTTGTACTACCTCTCCCATTATTCATTCCCCTACATCTGTAACCCCTCCTTCCTCAACTCCTAACACTGCTGGGACACGATACTTCCTTCGACCACGCACTCGAGGAAAAATTAGATAAATACAGTCAGACTACTGTCAGATGCAGCAGAAAAGCATCCGTATAGGTACATGCAAAAGATTCAAATAATGCATCATAAAGTGCAATCTCTTTCAAATAAAATTGAATTTATCGAGGCAGATTACAGTGTGATCTGAGTCAAATAGATGTTCTTTGCTTTACATAACATTGGCTACCTCATAATGATCTAAACACACCCCAAATTCCTAGTTTTTACCTTGCAGGATCTTATTGTAGAGCTAGGGAATCAAATAGGGCACTGCTTACGAAGGTTGGTGTATTTACGTAAGAAATAATATTGATTCTACCTTCTTGTCAGAATTCAATTTATATGCAGTTGAAAAAGTTTTTGAAATAACAGTCGTACATCTTACTACGCTCAAAATTATCTTACTTTGCATCTACAGACCTCCAACAAAGCGAGCTTTAGATTATTTCAATTTCTTAGAAAATCTAGAGATAACTCTGAACAAAATTAGTTACCTCTCTTTTAAATCCATTGTTGTATGTGGAGATTTCAATATTGATTTTCTGAGGGAATCCCACGAAAAAGAGCAGTTTCTCAATTTAATTCATTCTTTTAATTTAGATATTACAGTGAACGTACCTACACGGAATACTCTTAAATCACAAACAGCAATAGATCAAATTATAACACTCGTGTTTCAAGTAACTGCTCCGTCATCCACCTGAATCTAATCAAACGTAACCACGACAGCAACCGGCTACGTCATCCGACTTCTAGAATTTTCGTAGTCGATGGCGGGCTTCGGCTCAGAAATTTCACTGGTTTCAAAATCTCATCTTCACGAGTCGGATATATGAAGCTTAGGAAGGACAAATTTAGAAAACTCGCACGAATGACAACACGCAGTTGTGTGTATCAAGTTACGTTTTTAACTTACGAAATAGTACACGTTTGTTACCGAGATAGAAGACAACTCTGAAAACCTACGACAGAAACGTCTAAGGCGATCGCACCAATTCACAAATTATTTTCGTAGAATCAGGAATAAAGATACATGCGAAAGTTGTATAAATCTAATTTTAACCAATGTACCACGAGAAGTAAGCTGATTTTTCTAAAATATAAGTTAAATTATTTAACATTTAGTTTTAAGTAATATTAAACAAATTTCAGTAAAATTAAATTAATTATGAATGGGATGTTTTAATTTTTAAAATGTGCATTAAAACATGAATCCTTTAATTGCAATAAAGAGAAAAATCCATGTTGCAGGGAGACAGCGGTGGACCATTGGCAACACAACGAGAAGACAACCGCTTTGAACAGATTGGTAATTATTTTACAGAAAAATAAATCAAATTAACTATTCCTTATTCCCAATCATTTCTTTGATCTTCTCAGAATAATATTACTAATGCTGATAAATAGTAGATATACAGGACCTGTTAAGATTTTACATAAACTTTCTTTTATTTGAGCATTCACTTTTGTTATATATTTCTTCCTAATTTCAGAATTTCACTACCTGTCTTGATGAATGTTGCAAACGTTCAATGATTTTGACATAGTTAAGTATAAGATACTGATAATTTTGTGACATTATTTAATGTTTAATACATCTGAACATAGAGGGAACTTACCACTTACCATTTTTGAAATCAGTTGTGCTAGAAATTAGGCGCACTTTTGAAATAAGGAGAACACTTTCTCGCATTATATGTAACATTGATAATTTTTGAGAATTCACAGCGTGCAACGAAAAAGAGTTATTTTTAAGCGTGGTTACTCTTTCCGAGGAAAAAGTTTTAAAGGAAAATATGAAGGACTTTTTGAATATTCTCTCCCATCGGGAACCATCATGCTGTAATGGAAGTGTTTTTTGGTGTGTTGAATTTGCAATGTATATCCCTTTACCTGGGATACACATCTGGACCTAGAGGATATTAACAGTCTCTTGTAGTAGTTCTAAACTAATGAGTCTTAACATTTTCTTAAATTTCTGGCGAACCATAACATATTATTCATCCCCGGTATTTTATCGTAAAGTTTGAGCTACAAGCCTTTTTTGCGTATTATTATTTACGGTTAACGGATTTGCTGTCAAAAAAAATTTTTTTTTCAATACATCGTCTCAATAAGCAAAAGAAAAGTGAAAACCTGACGGGTCGGTTTAAAATGTGGTACTATTTGCAGGGAATCTGCCAGTAGAAATCAGTAGTTTTTCCGACGCGCTATTCGGTTTCGCACTTTCAGTTGAGAGTTAGAAGGGACGGCAATCGCTCTTGCATGTTTCTACAGAAACTCGGCACTGTTAAGTTCAACTAAATCCACTGGAAACACAATGAGCTTACTATTTGATCCACACGCTGTTGGATTCCGAGAACGCAGAGTCCCTAAACGACTTTAAAAATCTCAGACTACATTGGATTCTTTCATGGATCGTGACAACAATTACAAGTAACTTCAGTTTTCGCTTGACGACCTCTTCAGGGTCTCCCTAAAATCGCTTTGGATTCCCCTAAAAGCTACGCACCACTGCTTTAGAATTTATTACACATAATAGAGGATATTTTGAAATGAAAAAAGAACTTCCATTAGCATTAAAGAAACTATATTGTGTCCTACTATTCATTATAATTAATTATTCAGATGAGTTTCATATTGTTTTGTTTCATCATTTTTAACGAATTACTTCTAATTATATTACAAATAACACAAAAGTTACAACAAAACTTTTAATACTTAACGATTCCTAAGAAACAAATAAATTCATTTTATAAATTGTTTTTACTTCTCAAAGAATTGACTGTCTCAGTCGGAAACCGAACCCGGATCTCCCTGTTCTCACGTTATTTTTAAACTTACAATAGAGATCAGATGGTGAATTGTATTGTGCAAACTAATTTTGTAATAAAGGAAACGAAGTTTTCCTCGTGCGTTTTAATATTGCAACAATGCTAGAACAGGCTGTCAGCTTAAAGCACTGCGGGCTTTAAGGGAATTCTTTGAAGAGCTCGGGGGAATAACTATTGGTACTTTAAGTCTTCGTCTAAATATCACTGTGTATACCCATGTTAGTAATTTGTGCATTTTTCACGGTACGCAATTGGTGGAATTGAAAGCATTATTTAGGGTTTTTCGTAAGTTTATTTTCATTTGATGTTTGAAGATTCAGAATATGCATTCGATGCGTGTAGTTTCTTTCGTGAAAATGACTTGTCAGTGCTGGCTATGCATGTCAGTGCTCGCAATCCTTTTTCACGCAGACACTACCATTCAAATGGTAGTGTCTATCTTCACTTGTCGGACAGTCGAACTGTGAAAAAGTTTTCAAGTGCTTTTTTCTCAGTTCCATGATTTCGCTACTTCATTTGTAGGTCTTGTAACTATTAAATTATTTGGAAGGGAACGTTACAAAACTAAGATTACTGTAATTTATTTTACTTTCCCTGTAAAAACGTTATTAGCATTTCAATTATAAACACACAAGTCCCCCAAAGATTCCTATCGCAGGCTCCCAATTTTCCGTCATATAAAATGAAAACAGCTAAGGTATTTGGCACTCCTTACAGTTGTTCGAGATGACAGAAAAAGAAAGAGGCCAAGAGACAATTTGAGAATTTA
Source organism: Teleogryllus oceanicus (assembly GCA_964035755.1). NCBI lineage: Eukaryota > Metazoa > Arthropoda > Insecta > Orthoptera > Gryllidae > Teleogryllus > Teleogryllus oceanicus. The sequence continues at coordinate 105,461,097 of CAXIVR010000009.1, forward strand.
ATCCCAGAGAAGTCAAAAAGAGAGAGATTTAAGAAAAGATAAACAAAAAGCTAAAGAAGATTTCACCTCCGGCGAGAATTGAACGTGTCCTCTGGTTCTTCCGAATTGGAAGTTCTACCAGAGATATCTTCCCTCCCAAGTGAAGAAGATGCAGAGTGTATATTTTGCAGTGTAAAATATTCAGAGAGCTGTAGGAGAACTATGAATGATGTGTCTAATGTGTTCAATCAGGGCTCCGGTAGAATGTGCGGTGGCGGAAAAAAAGCTTTTATATGTGACTTTTGCCGAACGCGAGTATATGGACACTTTCGCTCAAGATATACAAGACAATTTCTCGTGTACATGATCTCAAACGCGTATTTATATAAAATTATCCTGAGTTCAATCTATTATCAGTTTTTCATTCATTTTTTACCCATTTCTTAAAACATTTCTGGGCTTAAAGCTTTTTTAAAAATCCATAAAATGTAATGTTCATGAAAAAATTAATTTATTCTTTAACTACGTGGCCAATAATTTTAAGTAGAATATAACATTTGTGTAACTAAGTAAGGTTTGCATTGCAAATATTTTGATTTAATTGTGCAGAAAATTAGATATAAAAATAGTCGAAAACAAAATGGGGTGCCGAGTTTAAGTACTTTCCTTGGTATTTCCCCCCCAGAATTAGACAATTTATTCAGCGAAAATTTAAATGTTAGTAATTCATCGACGAATTGTTCTAATATTCTCAAAAACAGAATCATAATCACCTGGAAATATTACTGCTTTTGTCTGTAAATCTAGCTTCTATATTTACAAAACTCCGCCGGGAAAATTTAGGAGTGTCCAGAAGTAAAGAAGTAGAGCATAACACGTTTAATTTTGAGTGCAGCTCCATTGGTAAGCCAATAAAGGAGCATGAACACTATTCTTGAGCTTTTGTTTCTTCTCCACAACCATCAGTAAACCATCTTACAGTGTAGATGTGATGAGGAAAAGCAGTGCTTGTTAGTCTTTCATGAACTCAGATCACTTTCTCTTGCCCTTCTTGTCTGTCTCATAGCTGCCTAGTCTGATATCTTAGGAAATACAAGTGTTTTTGATTGTCGAAAATGAATGTCTCCTTCTTCGTCCTTGAGGAAGCTATAAAACTCACTGGCTTGCTTTTTATGGAGAGTAAGATGTAAATTTAAATGCACGATTTTTTATACTTTTCTATTCTACTATCAATTCAATACACTCTGTACGCTGTCGGTAGTGATTTGAAACTTGTACTAAAAGTTTCTACAAAACCATTACAAAAATATTCTAATTTAACCAGAAGTTCAACATTGGTCTGTTATTAGTACATTTTCTAAAGTTTTTTTATATTCAAATCACATAAGTAGTGATTTGAATATAAAAAGTCTTCTACTCCTTCTTCAAATGTCTTCTTCTTTTGAACGGAAGAATATTCTCTCCAAATTTTCTTATCTATTGACTACGTCTGCAAAAATATTTTTGAGCGCGCGCACCACCACATCTTTCCTACAGGTACTCACCTGTTCTTAAAACCGTCTTGCATTAACACTCAATTCTGAGGGAATTGCAGTTTTAATGAATGTATTTATGTAGAGGTTTTCATCCTTTCTCTTTACGAAAGTCTGGAATATATTATACATTTGACATCCTGCGTTCTTGTCTATTACTACCCTTTCTTATTAAGTATTTGATCTATCTTCAATTTTCTCTTCCGTGGTTTCTGCTTGGGACAAATTCTTGTATCCGAAATCCGCACAGTTTCCGCACAACGTACGGTACACTTTCATGAACACAGATCACTTTGGATCACAGATCACGGTAATGATAACGGTAATGCCCATTTTGCTACTCAATAAAATCCTCTCCAAATCCTAAAATTTGCTGAATCTACTATAACATATACAGAACGTCCGTAAGAGATCGTTCATAAAATGCAATGTAGTTTTGTCATTGACTTGAATAGCTTTGAGGTAAAATGTGAACGGCCATGAAAGAAGCCATGAACGTTAAGAGTTTTGAAACTTAGTTATCACATCTGGATTTATAGCCTTGGAATTGTAGGCAACAAGGACCTCAGTTTTGGAACATGAGGCATTATTTAAAGAAAGTTTTGAAACAAACTATTGGTGATGATTGAGAAAGATATGACATGATGTTATGCAAGAATTTGGATTTAGGTAGTTCTGGAATTGGACGACTCATAATAGTTCCCGCTTCCAAGATTCACAAATAGTGCCCCTATTTTCTCTAATATCGAATTTTCAGTCTAATTAATTTATTTTCATGTCCACTCGAATATTTGAAGATATTTTGAAGAAAATGCACACAAAGCATCTGATTTCTTTTCTGAGTTGGTGTTCTTATACAAAATATAGATTCTTTATATTATTTTATTTTAATAACTCAAATTACGATGTTTTTGAAGAAAATCCTTTTTTTTGTTTTATGAAATTTTAATTAAGCAGATACCATTTTATCTATCACTTAGCTTTCCTTCTAGTTCGTATGTTTGATTGCAGCCCTTTCCCTCAAACCCCTATCGCCGTTAATTTATGATGACTTCAATATATTTACTCGTAACATTCATTGTACCTTATACTTTTTGTTCCTAAGAAATGATTATCTTTTTAGATTCCAAAGGATAAGACAGTAGTTAGTTCACATTTCTAATCATTTAAACTCTTTCAATTTCTTCCCAACATTTTAGAGTAAAAATAGACTGGTAAAGATAACTTGGCAATTATTTAGCATGGAATTTGTAAGAGAGTGAATTACTTATGAAGGTATCCGGTGAACAAATATTGAATAGGATACTATCAAACCAGTTATAATTTATGCCCTCGAAATCGACTCAAAATATGAAAACAAGAATCTAAAAGCAGTTATGATGGATGGTTCCGTTATTATACCACAAGACGGAGTGATCGTGTTCGTGCTGGATCTGAATCAAGCGGCTATCATGATAATAATTTTAAAAGACTCTAAACTCATTTTTTGCTCTTCCCATCGGAGACACCCCAAAAAATATTATCCAAAGCCTAAATTTGAAAAGACTTCGAAATGGAAGGGGAAGTATCGAGCGTAGTTTCATCATCTTTGCGAAATGCTTTTTGGGCAGTGGTTTTGTCTCAACTGGACTCGCAGCCGTCTCAGAATCACACTGAAGATGGGCGCAATGCGGTCGAAAGAGCTTTATGCAAATTGAAAGTTACATGATATTTCCACATCTAATGATGATGATACAAACTGCGTACCACTTCCTACTGTAGAAATTCACCATGTATTAATTGGTTAAAAGAAGCAGTGAAAATACACAATGGAGTTCGGCAACTCATTCAGAATTACTCAGGTTGATAAGTTGTGCACATCTACAATAACATAATTATATGCCTTCTTTCAATTAGTACAACGTAAATTCGGAAATGTATATGTTATTTGATAAACAAAATACATATCTTGTGATTTATATGTTATTTTATAATTCTGAAAGAAATAGAGACGAAAACTAATTCTAATACCTCCTTCCCTGAATGGGGGTAATGGCTACGTTTGTTTTCAAAATGTTCGAAACAAATTGGGCGAAAAAAAACACGGAAAGAAGTGGAATGTTATTTGATCCGAGGAATAGAAAATAATATTATTTTAATTTATTGGTAAGAAGAGAACCAAATATTCTGAAAAACAAATTTTAAAAAATAACATATTTTATGTTCTCGCTGGTTTTTCGCGGAAATCCGTTCGCACGAAAAGAAAAAATCAAATAAGATCACCACTCTTTTGTGTCATGAAATAACAAAAACGAGGGGAAAACGTATGTGAACGTTTTAAAAATATTTACTACATTTTTCTGTCATTAGCAGCCCTTTAGTTTGATCAAGAAAAATAACTTTTATTGCCCAGGAATAATGTGTTTTGATGACAATCGATGAAATCATTCTTTCAATGAACTTTATTTTAGAATTCTTACTTAGAGATGTTACTTGTTTGTACTTATGTAGATGTACGTAAAGATGTTTATGTTGAGAGAAACTTTTCTACACACATTCAAATGTGTCATGTAACATAACGACGAGTTTCAATGGTATTCACTTTGTTTCAGGTGTTGTGTCGTGGGGTAACGGCTGTGCCCGACCAGGGTACCCTGGGGTGTACACACGAGTTACTCGCTACCTCGACTGGATTTTGGCGAACAGCAAGGAGGGCTGCTTCTGCGCAGACTCGTAACCACAACTTTGGTTTTGGAGTCTGTTTATGAAAAAGATGAAACGCAGGGTTCCTAACTGTGCGAATTGGGAAAGGACACTGACGTTTGGCCTATCCGAATCACTATAAAATCCCAGGAATTTGCCAACAGTAATTATTGTGATGTCAAATAGTGCGTCATTGATTTATATATGATCATTAGTGAATCTTTGTTTACCCGAAGCCTAAAGTTGCAGTGGGTCTGAGAATATTATTATATTTCCTGAGAGTACTATTATATTCCGTGAGGGTAGAGAGGAATAAAGTTATTGGTTAGGTTTGGAAAATATGCCACGCCATCAGACTAGAATGAAAACCAATAATCCTGATTTCAGGGATTGAATACGTCCTCGCAAAGTCGAAAAACGGTTGCGCAGACTCACGTCGAGCATACAATTACATGGAAACGGTTATAAATCAGTTAAAAAGCTTCCTCCTGTTCGGCATGTTTGCCTTTCAGGGATTTTCAAAATTATATTTAATTAACGTTAAGAATTGGTCACACTTACTTGATAGCCCCTGAAGGTAGGGGCAAAACATTCATTATAAATCAGTTTGTTAATACATTCATCATTATATTTCATTCTAATCTTTAGATACTAAATCCATCATAGTCATCTCGCTTAATGAAATAACGATTTCGATTTGTGTTACATATATTGTATGTTCAATCTTATTTATACTTATTGTAGATCTTCATTTTGAGGTTAATGGGTTCAGAATCACCTCTGGTCTTACTGTATTAATCCTATTTGATGTTACGGTTTTAGAAAACGTTCCGTCAACATTCTTTCCAGAGGTCTTGAAAATGCCCTTTAGATGTCGTTCCTCCTATTTATAGTGACTCATACTGACCCAAGAAAGACTGAGCTTTACAGTTTGCCTTTCTGGAAGAAGAAATCAACTACTACATATTTCTTAAAGTCTGAACAACGAGAGCTCGGAATGTAGTAGTTGTAGCATTTATACTGTGATGAACATTAATTTATTTTTCAATGCCTTTGATAAGTATGAAATAAATAAAGAAAACATTCCAATTTTATCCTGATTTCTTTCCTTCTATGTTCATTTATAATGAAACGAACTAAGAAAATTTAATAGAGATGGTGTAATGAAAACTATGATTATGAGTAAGTAAATAAATGGTACGTAGTAATAGCCCTCGGAGATGTGCTTGCCAGTTACAGTGTCACTGACGAAGTTCCTTATAGTTTAAACTTTCTTATCTCAAAATATTTCAGTCGTAAACAAATGTCTACTTTCAGCATTGCATGATTGCGTGATTGATTCGTTGATTGATTGCGTCTGTGCGATGTTTTGAAGGCAATTCTTAGAATCTGAATATCCTTGAGAGTTTTGACAATGACTACTGTGTAATTAGAACAAAGAAGCTCCATTCGCTTTATTTCTGGGGCCATAAACATACCGTAAATCCGCACAATCCGAAGTACATGTCTATTTGATGTAATAAGTAGGGCCCGGGTTTTAATGACAAGTCATATATTTTTTCTGAACCTTCGGGTGAATAATTTATGCCGAATACAAGTATTGTATTGAAAAACCTTTTTAAAAATTTCAGTAAAGTTTGAAATTCCAACATTTGAAATTTTAGGACCAAGAATAAAAGGCTTGAAAATGTGTCTCGCATGACAATGTATTATCAGGTGATATTGTCACAAATAAACTCAAAAATTTTACAACAAAGAATTATTTGAAAGAGAAGGATTTATTTTAAACAAGAAGAGTAAAGCAAGTCGTTTAGTTTGATTTAGTCGTATAGAGTCGATTTGTTTTACCGACATAAGCAATTTTTTTAATGCTAATTAGTTCCAAAGACTGTAAGCCGCATGTACCGTACTCACAATCTGTTCTTGAGTGAATTTTGTATTATGAATTCATTATATTTTGGATTATGTTATACCTAAAAAATTAACAGGAATTTAAAAAATAAACTTGTATAATGTCATATTTTATTTTTTAAGGTCAAATTTATATAGATTTTAGTTCATAAATGCTTGCATATTTCGCTGATTTTTAGGCATTAAAATCCGGGCCCTATTATAGCATTCCTGCGGATCCTGGCAAAGTATCAACTCGTGGCGCCTTCAGTAGGCAGTACTCGTACCTCCTCTTCCTTTCACGCTCACGCTACCAGATGTCGCTGCAAGTCAAGATGTAAGATGTCAGTCATCTGGCTTGACCCTAATATGTACACAGTCGGTAAAACAAATTGTTTAGTGATTTCTTATTTAATACATAAACTTGATAAGTTATGCAATAAATATAAATCAACTTGAGATTTGGACGAAGTCCTACATCTATTACAAATCTTCAAATGTATTTACAACATGCACTTCGGACAAACTACAGAATTGTTAAAATGTTCACGAATTTCTGAAATTAATTACATATATATGTGTGTAAGTGTGTGCGGCGTGTGTGTGTAAGATTTCATCTATTTATTGTTAGTTATCTTTGAGAAACCGTAATGTGTTCATTTGCAGCAAGTTCTGGAGTATTTGTATAATGTATTATACCTCTTTAATGTACATGATAAGTATTTAGGTCAATATTAATAGTTTCATTGACACATGAAGGGCAGTATTCGATAAAAAAAATTGAAGATTGTGAGCAGATCCTGAAAGTATTTTCGGAGTGGGCTCCAAAGATACCTTCATTAATATTATAAAATTAATAGTATACTATATAAATTACCTTAAGCCACATGGAAAAACGTGGCCCACATAGCATGGGCCTTCGTCATTGAAGTTTATTCACCAAACAAAAAATATTCAAAACCTAAGAAGGTTTCCGAAAACAACTGAAAACCTGGACTGTCTGAGATGTTTAATTTCAGGGCCATCCGAAATGTGTACTTTATTCTAACAAAGTTTCCCTGTTATATTAGAGAAGTGAATTGATAGTTCTTGAATGCTCAAGGACCTACTTCCCAGTTACTCAAGTCAGTCTCTTCAGACGTCTCCGCAATTAATTTGCAACCAGTCGACACGGAAGCAAAAATCATAATTCATAGCAGTAATGCATTTAGCTAAGTTGGCACATCCCTAAAATTTCTTGAAATACCCGAATATTATCTAGTATTCTTATACCTAGTACGGAGAGAGAATGTACTACATAAACATTTAATCCTTGTAATATATGTAAACAGGAGAAGGAAAACCCAGAATGATCTAAGATACATTGCTATAATGCTTTCATGAACCTAACCAGCAAGGAGAAAGTACTTGTGAATTTGGCCAGTAGAGATCGTAGTAATATTAAACAGGTGTTCACTTCTTCCGGGAGTTGAAGTTTCATAGGCCGGGAACCAGCAAGAAAATCCACATATGGTAATCTCAAAAATAAAACTTTTGAGAAGTTAGCTAGTGTTATGATGAACAGGGAAACGCTAGTAGGGCGGTCTGTAGGTGTCAGTGTTGCGCTGCACAATTTTTTAATGTTTCGAAAAAATATGCCAGTGGGGAATGAGTACATAGTTAATTCATCTTGTATATTGTTCGTTAGATAGCCAAAGTGTGAAGGAGTTGTATGCCTTACCGATATAGCGTCTCAAACTGTACATCATATTGAATTCAAATTGTAATTTTTTAATGCTCTTTTGTATTACGAGCCCGAAGCTAATGTTTTGCTCTAATGGTAGAAAATTCTTTTTCATTGCCAATTATGACCACGCCATACCATTTCGGCGTCTCTAAGTAGCCGCCATACTGATTCAAAGACGTCTAATTTGTCCCTGGAACATGAACGTAGGTATCATAGGTAGGTATAAGAATGTTGGTACTTTTCTAGATCCTTCTGTGGTCTATTTTGATAAATAGATGCATTGCCATACTGATAAGATGTCAATAAATGGCCGCCAAAACTATTTCTTTTTATAAAACATTTTTCGTAAAATCATTTGTAAGAGCTAGAACATAAGAGTATAATCTTCACAACAATAAAAAATTGAATAAACTTTTCTCTTCATTTTAATTATCTTAATTATCTTAATAGTTATTAAATATATATTAAGATACATTTCAAAAGGAAAAATACACTCTTCGGTGCAAAACCTTTTCCCCCAGAAGTCGTCGGAAACATATGAAGAAATGGATATAATGGAAATAATATACTTTAGTTCGCAATTTATTCGAGCGCATTGAATTTGTTTGAGGAAACGTATGCTCACATTATTTTCGTATCATTTACAATGTCGACACTCATAGAGATATGGTGTAGCGTGAGACTCAATGTTGACCTGTACAATCACGTCCCACAGTTTTGCACTCTGCTCTTTCCAGATGCTCCATTGTTGTTTTCAAGGCTGTAGATCTGAATTTTTCGTGGGCGAAGGAACTTTCAAGGCTCTATATCTAAATACTGGGCGGGAAAAAGAATTGTTAAGGCGGCGAATTTGAATACTGGGTGGGCGATGGAATAGGGTGGACTAGGTTCCTGGTTTGAGGCTGTATTGTGTTGTGTGTGTGTGTGTGTGTGTGTGTGTGTGTGTGTGTGTGTGTGTAATCTAGCTGGGGCAAGCGTTGTAGAATGAGCATGAGCTACAAAACGTAAAGAAAAGAAAATCTACTAAAATGCCCATTTCTCAGAGGTGTTGCAGATTCTAATTTGATGCAGTATCCACAAACTATCGCTAGTTTGTTAATCATCAGTAATATAACTTTGTCTATATAGAACAAAAGAACGTAACAAACTTTCAAAAGAATCAAATACTACACACATTTCTGACATTTCTCTTGAGTGCTTAATTTCTTAAACATTATTTAATAGTTACAAAATAATTCACTTGTAGTTTTTTCTAAGGATGCTCTGAACTTGAAAGGAAGGTAAGAATGTGTTTTATTCGAGTGAAATAATGTACAAGTCATGCGATAATGATAAAAATAAGACAGAAAGATGTCAGTTCTTCTGACCATTTTGGTCTGTACTGTTTTTGTTTAGGTTGCTCTGACATAACTTCCCATTTGTCTACTTTGTGTCTGAAGGTGTATCTTTCTAAAATGTCTGCTGGTCCTATGTTTGTGTTTTTGAGGTCCATTCGAATTTCGTCAAGCCAAGGTGTGGAGTTTTTAAGTGACATATAATTTTGTATCCTTTTTGTCAGTCGATTTTCCGGTAGTCTGTTGAGATGACCAAAGAATTTCATTCGCCTTTTCCTAATATCAATTTCGATGTTTGAAAACTGTTCTGTTGTTTTAATTGTTTCCAGCCTGTAACCGTCTTGGGTATGTCTTGCTCCTAGAATTTTCCTAATGATCTCTCTTCTTCTTTGATTTGTTCATGTTCGTGTTTTCTGTTAAGGTTCAGTGTTTCATTTGCGTAGAGGATTGTTGGCTTTAAGACTGTGTTGTAGTGCCGAATTTTTGTCCCTCTTGACACGCATTTTTTGTTGTAGAGATTTTGCACTAATCCTAATCCTTTTATGACTTTTTGGAGGCGATGTTGCTCTGAGATTTTTCAAGGCCTGTCGGTTCATGAATTCTCTCAGGTATTTGAAATATGAGACCCTATTTACTTTACCATATTTTGGTTGCAAGCTCGCAATTTCTGTTTTTGAACAAAAGAATTCAGCTTTCTCGAAAGAGCCTACTTTTAAGCACTACTTTTTAAGCCTACTTTTTCTGCACATTCTTTAAGTACTTCCAGCTGTTTGACAGCAGTCTGCTCATCCTCTGTTAGTATCGCTAGGTCGTCCGCGAATGCGAGGTATGGTATGGAGAGGTTGTTTTTGGCAAAACCCAGTGGGATTGGCTTCCACAACCCACATTTCTTGAGTTCTTTTTCCCATTCTTCCATAACTTTGTCTAGAACGACATTGAATAGAATAGGAGAGAGTCCATCACCTTGTCTCACACCGGTTTGAATGTCGAAGGGTTCTGAAATTTCCCCTATAAATTTTACTTTCGATTTCGTGCCAGTTAGTGTTTGTTTTATGATTTCAAGTGTTTTGGGATGTAATTCTCTCTCTTCTAAAATTTGAAATAGTGACAGCCTGTCTATTGAGTTGTATGCCTTTTTGAAATCTACAAATGTGCATACTATGGGTTTTTGTCTAAGGGTCGCATTTTGAGAATGGTTTTGAGGTTGAAAATTTTCTCTGGACATTACCTGTTCGGTCTGAATCCTGCTTGATATTCTGCTATTTCGAGTTCTAACTGCTGTTGTGTTCTACTCAACAGACAAGCTGATAGAATTTTGTAAGTGACTAGTAAGAGGGAGATTCCTCTTATAGTTGTTTACATATGATTTATTGCCTTTTTTATGTAATGGGTGATTGAGGGCAATCTTTCAGTCAACCAGGATTTTTTCATTTTGCCAGATGTCTTGGATTATTTGTGAAATATCCTTGAGAGAATTTGGGCCTAATCTTTTTAAGAGTTCTGCTACAATTCCGTCCTCCCCTGATGCTTTGTTCTTTTTAAATTTCTTGATGTGGGAATAAATTTCTTCTTGTGTTGGTGGTGACGAGTTTTGAGGTGTGATTTCTGGCTGCATTTTCGGGAATCTCTCTTTAGGTTCTGGACAATTTAAGAGCTGTGAAAAATATGTGGCTAGTTCCTGGCAATTTTCCTTATTTGTTGAGGCCAATTTACCATCTTGTGTTTGAAAGCAAAGGTTATGTGGTGAGTACCCTTTGACTTGGTTTGAGAAGCTCCTGTAGAAATCGTGTGCATTATAATTTTTGAAATTGTCTTCAATTGATACCAGTTGGTCGTTGGTCGTTGTTTTTGTCTTAAAATCTTAGATGTCTGGTTGCGAACTGCGAAAAATTTCTTCTGTGTTTCTTCTGATTTTTTGCAATTATAGTTTTGAAATGCCTTTTTTCTTTCTTCTAGCGCATTCTCACATTCTTGATTCCACTTCTATTCTCATTCCATTCTTGTTTGGTTTTTGTATGAAGAGGGATCAGATCTTTTGCTGTTTTAATGATTTGTTTGAAATTTGCGGTTGTTCTTCCCATTTTTCTGTGATTTTGGAGTCTTTGATTTTATGTAGATCAAATTTTGGAATCACCGGTGTTTTTCTTTGGAACTTCTTTTTGGGTATGAATTTAATTTTTGTTCTGGTTAGATAATGATCTGAATCAATGTGCACCTCTGCGTACTTGCACATCGTGAATTTCTTTTTGATAGTCGTATGATATTGCAATATGATCATTCCGAAATTCTCCCAATTGATGGATGGGTGATCGCCATGTTTTTTTTTCGAAGTGAAGTTGACATAATTTTTAATTGTTTTGTTGGCATAACTCAATGAGTCGTGTGCCATTTTTATTGGAGAATTTGTGTGCAGGATAGTTTCCTACTGCCTTCTTGTATTTGCGTTCTCTGCCGATTTGTGTATTGAAGTCGCCGAGTAGAATTTTCACATCATCTTTTGGAATTTTGGCCATCTCTGTTTCAAGTTCTTCCCAGAGTCTTTCAGTTTTTTCGGGCTCTGTTTTATTATCCCCATTTACTGGTGCATGTACATTAATAAAGGTATAGTTTTTGTTTGTGTGTTTGATTCTTAGGGTCATAAGTCAATTGTTGATGGGGTTCACATCTATTACTGAATCTAGAATATTTTTGTCTACAACAAAAGCCATGCCAAATAGTGCTGCTCCCTTGCAAATTTTCTTGTATGTTCCACTTTTGAAGATTCTGTAGTTATTGTAGTCTATCGTTTCTGAATCTGTGAAGCGTGTTTCTTGTAAGGCGAGAATTTGAATTTTCTGCTTTGTGAGTTCTGTTGTAAGATTGTGAAGTTTTCCTGCTTGAATAAGTGTCTGAATATTGACATAGCCAATATACGTGTGTGCTTTCCGTGAAAGTTTACCAAAGCATTTAGACTTGCTCTCTCGTAAAAGTCCAAGCTCCCCAGAATCCGATTTGTGTAGATATTAAAAAGTACAGACAGTAACAATGTTATTTTAATAATTAAAAATAGAATGTGAAAATTAAACTAAATATTTAAGTATAATTATCATAATTTCATGGTAAGTCGTTTGCAATCGTTGACAATCTTGAAATGCGTTTAATATGTGTTACTTGGAACCACTGAGGATGGGAAGAGTGTTCCCGAAACACGTGTCTGGCTGTATGTAATCATATTAAAATTACATTTAATACTATTGTGGTAGATACCTCATTGATCCCCGATAGTTTATCATGGAGTACCACAAAATCTCCGCTGCCACCACAGAATAACATTATGATTTCTTTGTTAGTTGTACTACTGCTCTAAAGTTAGCAGTTGCCCGTACATTAGTTTCTTACACGTCGCGATGTTTAGTGTATTACTCATCCTTCATCGAGAGAACAATGATTTGAATACCATAAAAATTCGACAAAATGTGAAATTGTGAAAAACAACAGATATTCCATATTTAACATTTCAACATTGCCATTCAACATCTACCATGAAGGTTGAAGCAATTTACTTGTCAGAAAAGGCACGATAGTTAATACTCCAAAAATTACTGCTACAAAGTCTGATAGTGTTACCATGCAGTTGTGGATCTACTTACCTTCCTAACAGAACTAGCTTATCAAAACATCTATTTCTAGATGAAATGACAAGTCCCATAAAAATCATTGAAATGGGACCGAGAACATAAAGCTTTTGAACAATTCCCCTGAAACTGCCGAGACTGAGCATTTTATTAATTCGATCAAAAATTTGCTGAAGAGAAAGCCGTCGAACTCTTTCTTATTTTGAGGAAAGTAATTAATTTATTGTGTCACTTGAATAAGAAAGATCAAGATAAGCTTTTTCTGAATGTTCAAAGTTATTTCATTTTCTAGTGTATTATATTTTATTTCTATTATATACCACATACATTTTCCTCTCTATTACATCCCTTTTTACCTACCTTTACCTACAGTTTGTTACCAAACAGAAAATTTGTAGTGAAAACTATATCGTAAAATACATGGTGTATTTATTTTATTCGTTTAGTTCTACACCAGAGAGTTCCGAAGAACTAACTGTGTAAATTCCGGTCAACCTTTCGTACATTACCTTGCTGTTTGAAACAAAATTATCAAAACTACACAACTTTTCTCTTACTGGCTTTTAGACACTTTTCCTTGGTATTCTGATTCCTGTTTATGACACACTGTTATTTCTCGTGACCCGTAACGTACTTCACATACGCCAGCCACCTCGTGTTGGCTAATGTGAACTTCATCCGTCCTTACTCTGATGTGTGGTTCGAAACATTTCCTACAACTCTACCTATGTTTGATAACGAAAACATTAACCGGCTAATTCTGAAATTACCATTTATCGCAGCTTATCCATTGCATTGCTAGGCAAAGTGCATAGTCGCCATTGTATTATTTTACTGTGTGAATATCCAGCATTGCCCGGGTAATTATCGCAATTATCTATTAGACAGCGTCGTCCCTCTCGCCCACTGGGCCCGTTTACTACGCATTACACGGGGAATGGACATTGCGGGTTCCACAATTTTTTTATGTCTCTCTTCGCACCCACACCTCCAGAATTGTCTTCAGGACACAACTGACTTCAAGTGTTCTTTGCTTTTGATAATAGAATCTTACTTTCTGACATTGAGTATTCCGAAGTATTTTGTTTTCAGGCATGTCGAAAAAATATACACAAGCATTTCACATTTTGAGTGCATTTCAAATTTGGGATCAAAACATTGTATTAAGTGAAACAAAGAGTAAATATTTCTATAAAATTAATAAGAGGATAAAAATACGTAATGCGAGTAGTAGACAACTTTTTTCTTACGTCGTTTTTTAAAAACATTAATATATGGTTGGTAAGTCATCTAACAATTTTAACATATAGTCTTGCACGTATTCAACGCTTTCCAATTGGAAAATGAAAGATACGAAACTACAACGTATGTGGATGATTTTGATACCACAGAAAAATCGAAAAAGTGGCACATTTGTCTCATCCCAAAGAAATATAACCAAAATATACTTGTTTCTTGATGAAATCTAGACATTCGTTTGTTTTTTTTCCTGAGTGAACAGTATCATCTTCGTTTGCTGGTAGAAAATTTATCGTCTTTGATCAAACGAAAAAATTCCTTTTGGAAAATAAAAGACCATAAATAATTCGACAAACGTTTTCTCTTCTAGCATGACAATACAAGAATCCACAGTTGTAAAGATCGTTTGTTGTAGAGAAAGATAGGTTGCAGATAAATTTTAACATTCAGTGACCCAATCTTGATAGTAAAAAAAGGATATTTAAAATGTAATCAATTCAGGAAAAACTATTTTGAAGAGTCGAGATTAATTGGTGTCAGTGGTTTTCTTCACAACTGAGATACGTACCTGACACTCGTAAATAAAGCAAATGATCTTTTGCCTCCGTAGTGTCAGTGCATCAGCTTTAATCGTGCGATAGTGTCTTCTAAGTCGAATGCGATCCTTATGATTTACAGTAGGATAGTCTTTTGTCGGTACAAGTAAAGTCTTTGTAGTGGATAACAATACCACAACCTCATGTGGACGGGTAGATAGTTCTCTTCTAATTCGTCGATTGTGTCCGGACCTCATTCACTACGCGGCGACCTTAAATGGCCGTGAACAGACATACGTATGGAAATCGTAGTAAACGAAAATTCTAAACAATATCGGTGTAATATTATTATTTAACTTAACATGATGACCATTTTTGGAACAAAATACTGTGTAAATTCATTTTATTTTCATGTAATTCGTTGTCTGATGGAGAATCACCTCAAATGTGTCAGTTCATCCGGTCACTGTCACGCTTTCGGTTACGGCAGACATTAAAGTTTTCTTCGAATTTAGATACAATAATTATAATATTTATTCTTTTTGTGTAAAGAGTAAACATTGAAACTTTGTTCGCCAGAAGTACTCAATTAAGAAATGCTGATGTTTCTTTTGTAATTCAGCAATAAATACTTCTTGATTTGTACTATTATTTCATATTTCAGTACTTCGAGTTTTGTTTTATGAGGCCAATGCAAAATATGTTTTGAAATAGAAAAATGTTGTCGTAAGTGATACGTGAGAAAAAAGCATTAACTCTCAGGCGCGCAAATAATTAAAATATAAAGTATCATGTGAGGAAACAGTATGTCACTACACCCATTACTTTTATCGTCCAACAAACCAGTTGTTTTGTTTTATTATTACAATGACATTTTTCTACTTAGTTCGACACTGTGCTACACAAAATGTCGTTCATCATCCGTTACACTGAATTTATGGCATGTTTTATGCAGGGGCCCTTACACAGGAAACGGGAGTAATGACGTGGGGCAGTCTTTCACTAACAATAGACACCTGCTATTGTCCCGCGCTTACAATGGACTCTGCACTTCCAACATGGGCAAACGAGGGTGCATCCAAGTCGTATTCGAGACATAAATTCAGTTAATGACCTCCTTTGCCTGAGAAAGATGTGACGCTTTTTGTCGCCCGCCCGTGTGACCTGTGACCCCAGCGCGGTGTGGGGGGTGCGAGACAAAGCGGGGAGAGGAGGGCGAGGCGGAGAGAGGCGAGGCGGTACGGCTCAAGGCAGGTTATGGGGCCACTGACCACGCTCTTCTGTTCTTGGCATGTGGCTGGGACGATGCTTTGGATATAAGATGACTTTACTTTACTCATTTTAAAACGATATTGATGTTTTGTGGGAATGGATAATCAATGCCAGTATTCTGAGAACAGACATCTGCACAGGACAATCTGTTTGATAACAGAATTAAAAAAAAGAAAATTAAACATGTAAAATATTGCAGAAAGAAGACGTACAACATTGAGGGGAAAACAACTCTATGTGACGATTTCAACAATTATACGTATTGAAGAAGTAATGTAAAAAATAAGTAAAATTTTACACAGTACACAAGAAAATTCATTAAAAAATAAAAAATAAATTGATATTAAATAGCGATTGAAATGAAGCTCATCCTGACACAATATCATTTTGAATGCTTACAGCTAGGTTTTGCTCTAATCTGCAATTTGTTTAGAGATTCTTTAAAATGAAGGCGGACGTGGTTCTGCTTCGGTGCGTCAGTTGTGTGCGTGTTCAATAAAGGATTAAAAAACGGCTTCTTCCGAAGTTTGTGTAAACACATGAGACAAACTCCTGGAAAAATGGTTTCGAGAATGGTGCCTTACAATGACCTTCGCTCGTGGTGTTAACTAAGAGTTCATTGACAAGAACATGGTGCACCCACAACACATTATTTAAGGTCAGAAGAAGGTGCTGCTTCAATGGTTTAATGCCTGACCACGTTCTGCTTATACTAACATGCTCTTCAACGTATTTATCAATACCTTGGAAAGCTTGTTCACCAGGTCACTTCTCTATTGCGTAAGTGTGGAATTCAGTTGAAAGTCATCTGCTCCTACCTCCCACACCAGCATCTATTCTTACCTTCTGAGCTTCCAATTGCAGTATATTTCCATATTATTTCGCTCAACAATATTCGTCATCTCTATAATAATTTTCTACAATAATTGCTGTCTGCATTGCTGCTCAAAAAGAATACTCAAACTCTTCCACGAGAAATTAACAAACCTAACCAATTTGTGGGAAAATATACCTGTGCCAGTAATTACGTACAGTCGTGTAACTAACTTAAATGAATGAAATGTGTATCTCATGCCAAACATCTACCAGCCTTCTTCATCTTTACTATTTTTCTCTACATCCCAATAACGATATCTAACAGAGATGTTCGATTGTAAAAATGTTACCTGCATTTTGCATTTGGACTGGGTCGG
Organism: Teleogryllus oceanicus; assembly: GCA_964035755.1. Classification (NCBI taxonomy): domain Eukaryota; kingdom Metazoa; phylum Arthropoda; class Insecta; order Orthoptera; family Gryllidae; genus Teleogryllus; species Teleogryllus oceanicus. Next base: position 105,478,094 of record CAXIVR010000009.1, read on the forward strand.
TGTAAAGAATATTCTACTAAGATAAAATGTTAAACTTGCTTTTAAAATGACTCTTGCGTAGTAACATATGTGCGTACCTTTAGAATTAATGAACCTGAAGAACCATGTTAGAACTACAAAAATTCTCACTATTTCCTTACTATATTTATTATTGCCGAAGGAAAGTGTGCACTGGACTGATACTTACCTTATGTAAAGTTTGTTCAATTTTATTATTTTATCCAAGTTAACATGTCTAAAAACTAGAGTACATTGAATTTTCAAATAAGAGAAAATCCAATCACAAACAGTCAATGAAAAATAGAAAATAATTCCACATCATAAAATACTACAATAGTTTTATATTATAAAAAATCTCTCTGTTCTAAAGGAATATTAAAACAACAATACGTTAGGCATTTTGCGGAGTGGACATGACGAATTTAGTATACAAATATTTCATTGAATACACTTTTCCTTGAAATGATCTCATTTCGAAATATTACTACACTTTCAAATCTAGTCTAATTACTGGCACTTAAACTGCGAAAACGTGTTTCAGAAATAAAATGTGACAGTAAACTTTTTCATCTGAGTTTAGCAGCGTAAAGCAATGGAATGGAGTTTTGTATGAATTTATCATACTACATGCATTTCAAACAACACAACCTTTAAATAAATTAATACTCTTAGAATCTAGTGAAGGATAGAATGAATGGATGAAGGATTCATTGAAATTGTGATATTACATTGTAGTTCAAATTCTTTTGATTGAAGGACTCATATTACAGCCAGCTAATGTAAGAAGTTAACTTATTGTGCCATTTTAATGCTTTCACGCTTGATTTCCCCATTATTCAGATTTCATGTTTTGAGCAGTGAACAACTCTGATTGATTAACTATTAATTAATATATCCTCAGTAATGAACAAGAAATCATAGCAATAAATTTTTAAATTAGGAATGATAATGCTCGGTAACCTTACAAACTACAGTTACTGTTATCGATAGCTGTGATCAGAGGTTTAAACTGTGGTAAAATTGCTTATTAATAAATATTTGAATATAAATGTACTAATCTGCTCCTATTGTTTTTTCATCACTTTCTATTGAGAGAAGTTTCTCTTATACGTGACAATTCCTGTCATGTCAAATTACAATAGATATTCTGGCAAATACCATAGTTTCTTCAATGCTCATGTTGAACGAAACCTGGCAGCGCTACGAGTCTATCATGACGCGGTCGCTCGTAAAGACGTGCCGAAATTATTCGGTTGATTGCCAGCTGGAGCAATCTGGTTTATACTACATGAATGGGCAATGAAAACCTCTCTACGATTGTGTGCATGTATTCAAAAATTTTCCAACGAATCAAATTCCACAAGCATGCGATAAACCCAGAATGTGCATCAAGATTAACAATACTCTCATAGTTAGTTGGTAGGGCCTCACGCCAAGGTGAACTAGTACGTACGAAGCTCACCAATAGATCGTTAGCAATGCTGCATAAAGAATTGTTGGGAGGTCACCACAAAACATGGTATTAAAACATAAACACACATATCCGAGCGGCTCGTACAAAATTGGGCCGCTTCAGACTCGAAGTGAAGTATAAAAAGGCGTGGGCGTGGGCGTGGGCGGGCGGCTCACTGCGCGTGGGCGGGGCCGCGCGGGCCGCGGGGCACAGGGGCGCCAACCGAGCTGGGCGTGCGGCCGTAGGGGGCGGAGGCGGCGGCGGAGCTGCGCGGGGGGAGGGGCCGGGGGCGGAGCCGGGGCGGAGCCCGACGCGACGGACGGAGTCGCGGGAGAAGGCGAAGGCGGGCGCGCGCGCGGGCGGGGGCACGAAGGCGTGTACGGGACATGTGTCCGGCCGCATGAAGCGCTGCTGGTGCGACTGGTGCAACTGGTGCGGGTGGTGTTGCAGGTGGGCCTGCGCCTAGGGATGGCAAAAATCATCCAAGTTTTTAAAATATCCATATTTTCGAGCAGAAACATCGATATTATGACATCAATGTTTTCTTCAGATCGAAATATTTGTCCAGACACATCGATGTTTTCAAAAAAATATCGTGATATAAATAAAATTTCCAGTATTTATTTTATATGTGGATCGCTCGCAAGCAACAGCCATTGACAACTGTCACTGTTAGCGATCCCCAGGCGGCACGAAACCGTTTGCTATTCGCAACCTTTCCCCAGTGTTGTTACCTTTCCTCATTATTTTGTTTTATATCGTTAGATTGCAATTAGAACCTCGGCTTCATAGAACATTGATTACAAAATGAAGATGATCAAATTTAAGGCAGAATGTACTTGAAACTAATATTGATGTGTTATATATCACATTCGAACCAGGTCATTTCTCTTCGAAATCTTTCATCATAGTCCATATTTCACTACGCAAATATCGATACATCGATATTTTTGTCGATGTCAAATGTCATTCGATGATTTTTGTCGCCGCATCGCCATCGAAAACCTTCTGATGATGTATCGAAGTATCGACGTATCTATGTTTTGCCAAAATTTATCTTCACTACAAAAAATTTTAAAAATAATCTGACCGATGTTTTTTGAACATCAGTGTATGGGCAATATGTTTTTTTTTTCCTTTTTCGATGTTCTGTTGGTGGACGAAAGATGCCCAAAATTTCAAATTCAAAAGTTGAAATATGAACTAATAACTGTTGGCACCACTGCCTACGTGTTTGAATCAAACGCGGTTTGTTCTACCTTCACCGAGTAGAGTACTACCCCTCCCCGAGATGATCCAGATGTTCTGCTATTTCTTTCTTCTTAGGTTTTTCGTTCCTTTGTTATTTTTTGCACTTGAAGAGGCGTTTTTACTTTATTTTTCGTTAAATTTTAATTACAAATTAATATGCACGACGACTGTCAAATTAAATAGTCGCGCACAATTTTAACGTTTGAGGTTACTAAAACAACTTAAAAGCATCGATGGATGTTGGTGTACCTGCGCCGCCTCGCGCCGCTCCTCCTCGGCGAAGGCCCTGGCGAGCGCCTCGTCGCCCGCGCCCCCGCCGGCCCCGCCGGCCCCGCCGGCCCCCGCGCTCGCCGGCTGGAAGTCCCCGTCCACGAACGCGCTCTCGCCGTCGATGCTGCTCAGCGTCTCCCACACCACCGACGGCTCGTTGAGGAAGCCCTGCGGCAGGCGCCACCGCGCCTCGTCAACGCGACCGCCCCCGCCCCGGACAGCGGAAAAACAAAATTCTCAGCTTTAGATCACATTTCGATTGGGACATTTATAAGAAAAAAGCGTTCGAAATATTTTCGTCGAAAAAATTAATCTCCATATTATTCGAACGGGAAGTTAGGTCTCTCTTTAAAAGGCTGTAACTGTTTTTGGCCTCAGACTACCGAGCTAAGGTTTTTAGAAAAAAATACTCTATTTAAATTTCTGATTAAATACAGCTGCGACCACCAGCGATCGTAAAAATGACAGCGGGTTGAAAAATGTTTAAGATACCAGAAAACCCAAGCAAAACTCTAGTTAAATTGGAGTGCTATTGTAGGTTGCTCTTTCAATGGACAGAAATGTTACGAAATGAACCAAGATCAGCGGATCATTCCAAAGACGTCAGAGAGAAATATTTTTTTTACACGGAGTGCATGGTTGTGGAGAATGTTCAGTAATTTATGTCTAATTGCTTTTAGTGTGTGTTTAGACCAGGCTTGTGTTGTCACCAGGCAGACCAGTTTTTAGACCAGGCTTGAAATATTTCTGGTTAATCAAAGCCATTCAAGTAGTAAAACTGCAAACATGGAATGAATTCACATAAAAATAGGTTTCAACAATTACTTACTTTCAACAGTTTTGTTAAAAATTGAATGTTATTTATATTTTCAAAATTGTCTGAAAACTTTCTGATATAATCTTCGAGAGAGTAACTGCAGTGTAATACACTGAAATGTCTACACAAAAATAAAAAAAAATATCTTCCACGGCGCAATACCGGGTTCGATTCTCGGCCGAAGCAAATTATACCAGTGCGCTTTCCTTACAAATGTCCCAGTATGTATTGCTCTGTGACGGTGAGAGAGTCCACCCGAAGGCTATAAAGGCCAGGTGAAGGGATGTCTTCGGGCCAACTACATGGCTCCCTTATCCCAGGCACGTCAGACCGCACTCGCCCGAGCTGCTTGCCGCCTCGCGCTCCTGCGAGCACGGGCAACGTCCCTCATTTCCCCACCGAATACGCGCAAGCTAAAGCGGTGCGAGACACGGAACAGTGGCTTCATATGAAAATATGTTTGCCAGATTTGTTCTATCAGACAACCGAGATTTGAGTTATGATTATATTCTTAACTATTTATTACCGTGTCATGTTTGTTTTCTTTTTGAATTCTGACTTGTATTAACATTTTTGCCAAGGGGTAAGAATATATTTGAATGGCGTATTATTTTCTTGCTTTCGTTTGGTGTTGTGTTATTAAATCATTCAATTTTTGTTGCATATACCAAGCATCTCGGAAAATGTGAAATAAATCAGCAAACCTCTATGAGTTAACAATTCTCGCTTACGGACAGTGAGTGCTTGTAACAGACAAGAATCTTTGTTAAATGTTCTAACCTGAACATGAAAAGTGAATGCATTCATATCACTCTTAAGTAAACAGTATTACAAAATTATGATACTTTCGATTCAAAAGGTTAAATTTTTCTCTCAATTGAGAATTTCAAATCTGACTGACGTATTTTATTTTAATGGATAATTACTTTGCTTTAAAGAGAAAATGGGAATTAACGTAGCCGAACTTGTGACAATAACTGTCAATTGCCTTCTCACAAAGACTGTTGGGCCAGTTATCCTCTGACGTACGCTGCTCCCAAGCGATTGTACAACCCTTTTTTAAATCTCGCGCCAATTTCTCTGGACGTTGTGCCCGCAAGCTTAACATGCTTGCTATCAAATACTATAGAGACAATACGGGGCACTTCACGATATATCGATAAATTCTGATGTATGCTCCATCTAGTGGCAGAACATGGTGAAAACCGATAGTGGTCTGCTGGTGTTTATTGTCTGCTTGATTTCTTTTAATTTAATTGTGTTTCTGGTCGATTTCTGGAAAATGCTGAGTCCTACGTGGCTCGTTGTGTAGTATCTTGCCACATGATGGTTGTAAGAATGCTTTATCCAATGTGGATAAAAAGCATAAATTAAGAAACTCGCATATTCTGATTAAACAGTTTGCGAATGCCACCTTTTTCTATCCAAGTGAATTGGCTATTAGTTTGTTTTCAAAGATTAAAAATGTTTTCAATAAAGACTTTTTAAATTGCTTACGTCAAAGTAAACTTGACTTGCAAAATACAATTAATGCAAATCATTAATATTCAATTGGAGAATATTTTATGTAAGGAGTGTTCTAATCTGTATGTAAGCAGAGACATCAATGTATTGATACGGTGCTTTTTAAGGAAAGCAAATGAAAAAAGACCAAATGTATCACTGGAAGTGTTAATGCAAGAAAAATCTTGCATTTGTAACCACTTTATTGTTGGAATAAATAAAACATCACTTTTTGAGCCCTTCAGTATGATTAAATCTCAAAGAAAGTAGGTAAAAATTAGTCTCATTTCATTAGGCCGATTTTAAAAACTGTATATCTTTCGTAAGAATCACATTGACTTTTCTATTTAGCGCTGAATTACCAGGTTCTAACACTAGAAGCGCTAATGAGAACTTGTTTCCATCGGTTGCGTGGAAGAACAGGGAGCTGCCCTGTATTGTCTCTGTAGTATTTGTTGATACTTTTCCCGAGACCTTGACATGCCTACCTTATCCTATGGCCGAGAGGTTAGGTCGCCGCTACTCGGCCAAGGCGCGTAGCGGGTTGACGAGCCATAGAAGAGAAACAGTTATAGTATCTTCGTGATTTCCGCCGAGATCTTGTGGTAATTTATATTATATATATGGTAAATAATAAAGCACCCAATTTACACAATTCGATGCTTTTTTATTTCTCCGGTAATTTTTTCCTGAACAAATATATTCATTTCTTTTGTTAATAATAAACAATTTACGTGTTTCTGGAGTACTTCTATGCTTCTGCAATGCAAATTTTTGCATATACTGCGTTATTTTAAATCAACGTTTGAGTTCTTATTGCGGCTCTTCCATTCAGAATATTCAAGTAATTCATTAGACAAAATGTGCTTCCAATTGTATTAAGAACTTATTTTCGAATTTTTGACGTTTCCTCCCCGGGTATTCTGCATATAAGGTATAATAATATACAGGTGAGTCACGCAACTTTAGCACCTCCTGTAACTTTTGAACGGGCGAAGTTATTGTAATGCAGTTTTCACGAAAGTGCTTAAGGGAATGAGGCTAATTGATTCGTGTATTCATTTTTATTTTATCACTTTATTTTTGGAGATATTCGAGGTAACTTTGTTTTCTCAAATGGAACTATACAATTTTTTTCAGTCTGTCATGACGAGCGTATAACGACGATTTCAGTGACATACATATGTTAGATAAGCATTTTTTGAGTAATTTTGATTTGTTTGCTACTCGTGATTTTTGAATGTACTGTCCGCCGCACAAGGCTCCACCAGCAAACACGCGCTCGGGGAAGGGAAAGGATCTTGGTATTTGAAGATACGAAACATTCCAAATATTCACAAAACTGTTGCAGTTTTTCCTGAATCCTTCTTTCCATCCTTCAGCATTTTCAGATTTTTTGTATTACTTAACGATTGAAGGATGGAAAATACGGATTTGTCCTAAGTAGTATGTACTGAAATAAGATTGGTGTTTCAACTTCATTTAAAGGGGTTGGGTTTATTTTGTGATGGGGTATGAGTTCATTTAAAGGGTCCCACAGGATATTAATGGGATTTTGATAGCAAATTCGAAATTGGCAACCCCTACAACGCAAAGGTACGAAATCCTTCATTTTATTTTCTGAATCTTCCTATTTTCGATAGGTTTCTGTACCTTTCCAATCTCCGCAAATGCTGTATGAAAATAATTATTGAAAATAAAGGTGGCATCATCTTTAATTTCCAATTGTTTATGAAATTTAGTCATTTTAGATCTTGTACTAAATATCTATGCCTCACAACATTTAGAACGCATTATTATAACAGAATTACTCGTGAAACCCAATATGCGCATTTCGACCCATTTCAACCCACTGTGCGGCGCCCACATTAATAGTAATCACTGCTGGATGCACGTCACGATACTCTTTTCAAGCTCGGGATATTCTGCTGAATGTAATCTTTTTAATATGCCTTGTCATTCAATGCACTTCGACTGAATCATTTCCTTGATTTCAATTATACGTCAATTTCAATTCTACATTAGTGACGTACGTGCCACAGTTTGACCGTTTTTAGTGCGGATTCTGCGTCTTTATCAGAATTTTCGTTTAGAACACAATAATAAGAGCTGAAGAGAGCTTATAAACATCCAAAGAATGTCGAGAAATGCTATTTAGAAGAAATCCAACGATCTCATTTCCTCTTTGTTCTTTGCGGCGGCATGTCTGCGCTTATTTTGCTACTGCCTTGGACGCAAGTGAGAGCAGTCTCCCCTCCTCCCGGACATATTACAAAGTATGTTCTGGCGAAGGAATCTTCAGTCAGAGGCAGTTCACGCATTTATTGCATTTACAGTAAGAAAATACATTGTTTCGTCGCCCCATACCATTTGACATTCAAAAATCGACTGGTCTGTGAAGGACCCCTCTCTTTCAGTCCCAAAATACATCTACATGCGAGCAAAATATAATAAGAAAATTGAATATATATGGTTTATCATACAGTTTGCAAATGTAAACTGAACCATACTATTTTAATTATTATTAAAGAAAATGAAATTTGAAAACACCCCACGATAACACTTTTTGACTCTAATAATAAGTTAATAAAACAAAAGGAGAATGAGTAATTTCTTTTTAAAAACAATTGAGTAAATATTCTTCATTAAAGGGATTTTTTTATATTTGACTCCACAAGTACTACCACACTTTTCGAAATGACAGCACTTATCAGAATTTTCGTCAGAATTTTCGTCATTTCGTCACTTATCAGAACTAATGGAAGGCAATACTAGTTGCAACACTACCAAAACAGTAGAATGTTGGATTTCCGAGTGACGACACAAGAAACTCCGGTCACAAACGGGATTGATTTGTACAGAAAAATGAAGAAAGCGTCGATTTTCTATAGCAACGCCGTCCAATCAAGTTCGTACGTGTCCCGTCCCGACCAAACCGAATGTGCAAGAAACAGCCCCGCTTGCCACACGAGGCAACGCGTACCTGGTCGGTGACGAGCAGGTAGAGGGCGGCCTTGTGCTTGTAGAGCGTGGAGAAGTGGTTGTTGCGGAAGAAGACGGCCAGCTCGCCCTCGCGCGCCGCCTGCGCCAGCTCGCACAGCCCGTGGTACGTGAGCTGCGACGCCGTCGCCGCCAGGAACTCCTCGGCCTGCAGCGCGCTCGCCGCCACGCGCTGGTCCGCCGACGCCTGCGCCCCACGGCACGGGGGAGTGGTTATCCAATCCAAATAAAACCAAATATTCAAGTCCTAACGGAGCTCCGATCGGATAACATTGTCCCCTGGAGCTCGTGACTTTGAAATGCAGCTATATTTAAATCCAGTGATCTAGATTTCCCAAATCGGAGAATTTAAAATTTAGTTTACAGAAGTTCCGGTTTATCTTTTTCCATCATCAGGGCTTACTAAAAGATACCCAGATGGTTACTTTATTTCCTTGGGCAGCCGACAGCCGGTTAATCCTTACGTCCCGATGGGACGTAAATATAATTCGACCATAAAGTACACACCAACACACTTGCGGGCGCCTTTCATCTGGGGTCAACAGAAAACAAGGCCCTCCGTGACACTTTCACGAGAAACAAGAGGAAACCATGGCGGGATTCGAACCCGGCACCCTTCGGACCGAAGCTCTTAGTTGGTACACTCTCTTAGCCACCTGGGCCACTCTGGTGTGGTACAGACGATTACAATCGACCAAAACCTGCAACTGTCGGCTGGATGCTTATTCTCCGATTGAAACAAATCTAGAGCGACAGGAGATCGGTAGGGACGCGGTTATTCAATTTAAAACTAGTGATATCAGAACAGCCCATACTTTCTCGTATTATTTCTAAATATGTCAATTTCGAAAGTTCAGAGAGTTCAAGGAAAATGAAACCCGCGCCATTCTTTAAGTCCTTTCTATCCGCGGAAAGAGTGAAGACAAAATTTCGAGAGGTCGGTAATATTTACATTAGAGCCGATTTCTTCACGATCTTATATTTATGAGTATATGTGCTTTAAATAATGTGAAATAAAGTTTCTCGAAAACGTAACATTTTTTTGTTAAAATGATCTCAAAATTCCGTATTTCCTCAAAAATGGCTCCGAAGTTTTTCTTGAAACGTTTGCGACGGGTGGAGGAAAGGCACTGTTTCATAAGACGTGAAGTTCATGTTGGTGCATTCATTTATTTTTTTAAGAAATTACACAATTTTTTTTCAATATCATGCTGTTAATATGCACATTTCAATGGATTTGTATACGTTAGTTAATTAGCGACTTGATCTTCATATTACTTCAGAAGAAGGGTTTTCGAAAACTCAATAGATTCCTGTGAAAAAGAGCTTCAAATTTAGCATTTACAGTAACGCCATTTTCTTAGAGAGATCTCCAAATTTATCAATGAAAATTGCTATTTAGGACAAGATTTTAGCCTTCTTTAATATTCTTAAAAAAATTCCAGTTCTACTATTTGGAAAGCGAAAAGTTGAGAAAATTTCAAAAGAATGTAATTTGGGCGGCGATAGATGGCAGCAGGTAAGAAGGAAACGCAAGACTGTACAGTAAACAGTCCACACCAAGGAAATAAGAAAACATTACTACGAGAAAATACCAAATACACCCTATAGGATGATATAAACATTTTTTTTGTTTTTCAAAAATGTAATTTTTTGGACTTTTTTCTCACGTCGGTAATATTTACATTAGAGGCGATTTCTTTACATTATTATATTTATGAGTACATGGCTGAATGTAAATAAAGTTTTCGAAAACTCAACACTTTTCTGTAAAAATTAAAAATTTATTTGCTTAAAAAATAGTCACATAAAGTTTCTCGAAGGCTCCCAAATGGCTAATTGCACTGTTTAATATGACATGTATTAATTTTGGTGTTTTTTAGTTATTTTCAAAAATGAAACAAATGTAATTTTTTTAAAAGTATCCCTTAAGGATTTCCGCATTCGTATAAATGATAACATTTGTGAGTGGAAGTGCTTCAGACAACTTCAAATGAAGTTTTTCGAAAACTCAATAGATTTGTGTGAAAAAGAGCTTGAAATTTCGCATTTACAGTAATGCTTAATCGCCATTTTCTTAAATACAGCTCCAATATTTGGAATGAAAATTTCTATTTTGGTGGAGGTTTTACTCTTCTTTAATATTCTTGTAGTCACTTCAGTTCTACTCGTAAGATACCGAAAAGTCGAGAAAATGTCAAGAAAATGTTCTTTCGGTGACGATAGATGCTGGCTAGAGAATGGAGCAAGACCTTAAAGCCAGCCAACACCAAGGAAATTAGGAAAATTTGCTATGAGAAAGTCTGTGCCATTCAGTAGCTCCTCTAGTTTAAAATCTCTCTTCCGCTGTTAATATGCACTTTTCCTGCAATTTTTATACATTATTTCTTTTGTGAGTGAATATTCTTTAAATGATTTTAAATGAAGTTTTCCGAAAACTCAATAGATTCCTGTGAAAAAGCTTCAAATTTTGTATTTACTGTAACGCTTAAACGTCATTTGTTTTAGAAAAGGCTCTAAATTTTTCAATGAAAATTGCCATTTAGGACGAGATTTTACACTTCTTTAATTTCCTTAAAGTAATGTTTCTGTTCTTCAATTAGGAAACCACAAAATCGAGAAAATGCCCAAAAAATGTACTTTGGGAGCGATGAAATGCAGCAGGCGAGAGGAGCGGGCAAGACTGTAAAGCCAGTCTACAGCAAGAAAATTAGAAAACTTAACTACGAGAAAGTATGTGCCATTCTGAAGCACCACTATTTCACTTGTAATATTATATTGAATGATGCAGTACATTCACTTTTCTCCTTGATGACTGTAGGATGATAATGTAAATTTCACAGCGCAATAAAGTTACTGAACGCTGTAGTCTATACACACTTCTTTAATGTTTTCCATTTCGCTTGGGAGTTTGGAAAATTTGGACTCGTAATACATTTCTGGTTGTTCCAATTTTCGCGGGCGTTGACACCAGCAGAGATCTTGAGGGTGGGCAGGTGTTTTGTACTCGTTCCCAGCGCACATCAGCGCCCGTTTCGCTCCACTGACTGATCCAGGCCGTTCGGATGCCGGGTTGCTCAAAACCGGTATTTCAGAGGCCGGACGAAATATACCCGAGAGCTTTCCGGCAATCGAGTCTCGGTGACCCTCGTCACATTTCGCACGACAGAGAAGACGAATTGGCTGTCCAACGAGGGAAATCCGCTATTTCAGGCACCTCTCCGTACCAACAATTTTATCCGCTTTCTGAGGACATTTCCTTATATGAGAACATCTTTTAGAAAAGGCAAGGTGGATACTAATAAATTATTGTGTGGATATTATATATTGTGTGTAAACAATAATAAAAATTACGGAAAATAATAAAACTTAAAAACAGTGGGTTATTATTATTGTGAAAGTGAGCAATTTACATAACAAGTAAGTAATGTTCTAGATATTAAAATTATTAGACCGATACATCGTAATTACCAGATACGGTTGAAGTTTGTAAGCCGTGGTGATAGTCAATGTTTATAATCAACCGTGTCTGTTATTTTGTGTTAATAGCCGAGTGTGTTTTGCAAATTACTTTTCATAAAACCATTTATGTACTTATAAGAAAAACAGCATAAATAAGAAATACACTTTCTTTGATTAAGAATACATTACCATATTTAATTCGATTTGACTGTTGCCTGAGTTGCGGCGTTTTGTTTTTATGAAAATTTAAGCAGATGCGTATTTCTTCTTCAGATGGTAATTGTTCCACATTTCAAGATGTTCGAAGAACGTGTAGCTATTGACTTGAAATTTTGGAAAAGGTGATCGTTGCAATTGTTGTTTGTTAGTAAATACGAATATAAGATATGAAAAAGAATATCAATATATTCAACATTGGCGTCAATGTAAGAGCATTGACAATATAAAAGAAAAAGTTATACTGGCTTATGCTAAAGAAACAATCTAAAATATACTCTCCGCACTTCGTCATGAACAAAATTCTCAATGTTGATTCTAGGTTTATGCAGTAGTTGATAAAAAATGTTGACATAAACAAGGTTATTATTCCATAATTTTCATTTTTACGTTTTAGTAAGAAAGCGTTATTTAATAAGTTGAATATAAATTACTTTTTTAGGTTCGAAAAATTTTACCTATTTTTGAAGCGAAAATATTAAGGCTTTATTTCCAAAATACTCAAGATTTTACTGGAAGAACGTCAAAAAACTTTTACTAGAATCGAATTTTCTTGAGGTTGATCAGGATTTCTTGTGGTTACTTAAAACGTAATTTTTGGTTTATTTTGGATATGCCGACGAGACGTGCGTGTGAGCAAGGGAGCAGATGAACAAGGGAGCGCTAGTACCACTGGAATTCACAAACATCAAAAATAGGATATTTGTAAATGGTAAAGGCGGTCTTGTATTGCAGGCATATGAACTAACCAAGGAACTAAACGAATCTTTGTCGGTTATTTAAACGGGAAAAGCAGTAAACAACTGGGTAAATTAAGAATACAAAATATTCCAAATATAACGAATTTTGAAAACTGGCTGGCTCTATACAAGACCTCAGCGATCAACGGCCACTATTGTAAAAGAAAACGATGACGATCTACTTACATTGAATATCGACAGAGAGCAGTAAACAACGTTACATACAAAAATAAATATTAAATATTTTTATAACTTCAAAAATAATGAAAATTTTCAAACAATTATTTGGCAACGACAGCATCTACACAGGCATCTACAAATTCAAATACGTCGACGTCGTTACCTTCAACCTCGTATGATGGGGTAGGAATTTTTAGTAAAAAGAAAAATGTAATAATAATTGTTCACTTAATATTAAGGTTTACTACAATAAAAAACAAGAAGTGAATGCCTGTCTACAATTGTTGGAAGTACCTAATTATGTTGTTTCATATTTGTTATTGAAGTTAATTATTTTGAATACTTCGAAATGGCCAGTGGCTATTAATCCTTTCATGACCAGGCGGCGTTTAGTGTGCCGATTCATTTCTCTGTTTGGTTACCTTATGTCGTTATAACAACAGTTCAATATTAAGAAAGTTTATTACCTAAGCGATATTTTCTACAGAGAGGATAACCGCGAAATAATTTTTCAAGATAAGTCAGTCTAAACATCCGCACTTTTTATCTGCAATATGTGAAATGTAATTACAAAATGAGTGCGTAGGTACGGCGTGGTTTAGGGATTGCTTCAACAGCCGTCCCTTGCACACGCCTTCAGTTGTGCGGCACTGATTGAGCGCCATCTGTCAAATGCTTGTTCCTATCCATGTTAGCACAAAACCCCTGAATGCTCAGAGAATTTTGAGTAAATATGCGCCAAGGAACCGCAAAGACAGAGAAGCTCAGCCATGGGAAAGGCGGGGGCCAAGTGGAAAAGGATGTGACCCACTACAGTTTCCGACTTTATTTAGATGACGAGCAGGTTTCACGGCCTTTAATTAGTTCTCATCCTTTTGAGAACTGCCTTCCGTGACCCGCGCGTAATGAACCGTCGCTGATCAAATGTTACTCGTATTTGAGCGTCGTTTATGTCATCAATGCCATAATCCTTGTCATAAATTACGAATTTTTAATCATTACATTAAGGTATAATATGAGTGGTTAGAAAGTGTGATACTGGTAAAATACATGCATTGTTAATATACTCCGTGCTTCAACTTCCAAATACCTTCATCAATCCATTTATAAAGGTGAGGCATTTCAGGCGGTAAAAATGCAATACATATTTATTTTAGCCGAGACCGCTAAGGCAGTAGTGCCGTGGCCATCTCGGATGGAAGGATCGCGAGATTGAGACCCACTTCGGCCATGGTTGTGTGTTTGTGTCCATGTTTGTGATTGTCCCTTCACCCTTCATTATCATCTCATACTTCGCCCCCCAGAGTTAACTACCCTGCGGTGTACAAATGGATTCGGCATAAAAGTGCTGATCCGACCCCCAAAGAGCACTTGCCCCCACAAACCCCGCGTTCCCGTGATCCTAGGAAGGCAAAATTTCTTCTAAATAATACTTTAGATTTTTGTTAACCTGAGCTGTAGCTGTTATTACAATTCGTATAATTTCAACAGACTCAAGTTTGTATATTTCTTTATATTATATTGATAGGGGAATGTATTTTGAGATTTTTCTGTTTCTGCCTTATTGATGTGATCTGCAGGGTGTGTAACATCAATGATGAATGCTTTCTTTTCCTGTACGTTATATAGTAGAATGTCTTGTTTATTTGCCAGGATCGTTTTATCAGTATGTATTGGTTATTATTATTATTATTATTATTATTATTATTATTATTATTATTACTACTACTACTATTATTGGCCCTTGTCTTTCATATAAGCTTTGTAACCCCTCATAATAGTAACGCAGACCTACAGAAACAGTATAACGTAATAGTTTACAAGAGATTTAGCTTTCTCAACGAACAATTGCCTGAAGAACCACCCGAACCAAAGAAAATTCCACTACTTGTTACCGCCACAAGTAGTCATGCCGAACTTATTTGTGAAATTAAAAATAACCCTTTCGTTCACTGTGGGGGCATTTGACACCACTGTGTTTCTAGAGCTAGAGACGTGAAACGGAGAGTGTCTCCCTTCCGGCACGCCGATGGCAATTGCCAACAACGTGATTCCAGCGATTCTTTGTGGTTTCATTTTTGGTCAAAATGGAGGTTTGGTTATACCGGTATGATCTGTGTGTGCATGGCGTTGTGTTGCATGTGATTGTTTTTGTGTTATTGCAGTCTCCTTCGTTGTATTTTTGGAATTTTGGTGGATATTAACGTGCATTAAGGTACGTATAAATAGAATATATGATCGCATTTGAAAATTTGCAATAATAACATTGTGAGAAATTTTGTAATTTTGCCGGTGTCATTTGCCACCTTTGTGTCGAAACATTGCATTATATGTTGAGTGAGGTTAGTTCATGCGCTTTTGTTTTTGATGCAAATTTTCTTGATTTCCGGACTAAATGAGATACAAGTTTTATTTTATGTTGTATTATACCTATTAGAACTTACAATTTTACCGTCCATTGCTTAAAGGTTGCAACATGTCTTCGTTGACAAGAACTGAAATTGAAGAATATGCTTACAACTTGGATAGCAGTGAACTTTCTGATCTCTCTGGTGATGAAGATGAGTCATGGGAGCCGCCTGAACCTGTTCAGACATGTATACCTGTTTCTGCTATTGATGGTGATGATACATCTGACGAAGAATTGGAACTAGAAACTCCAAACGAAAATCGTTGGAAATGGAGAAAGAAGGGCTTCGAAGATTGTAATTCTTCTTTCACGGGTGAACCTATTACATGGAATGAGGAAATGAAAACTCCGATTGAATACGTTTTGCAATAGTTTACACCAAAAATATTTGAACTATTGACCTCGCAAACAAATTTGTATTCTGTTCAGAAAACTGGTGGATCTGTAAATTGTGATAGTTTTGAAATGAGAAAATTATTTGGAGTTCATGTAAGATTTAAACTTAAAATAATTTGATTTGGTAGACAATGACTCTTCTGTTTCTAAAGAAAACAAGTTGTGGAAAGTGCTACCTCTTCTCGACAGAGTTCGAGAAACATTAATTAGACTGTTGGTGATGTAGATACCTTATTAATTCAAAGTAAATAAAACAGATGTTGTCTGGTATCAATTTTTATATTTATGCTTAAGATCTTTTCGATCGCGTAGCGATCATCGTCAGAGTTGGAGCTGCTGGGCGGAAAACGAAGTTTGCTGGGCGGTAAGTAAAACATCTGTTTTATTTACTTCGAGAAACATGTTTAAACCTTCAGCAAGAAGAAAAGCAAAGTGTCGATGAACAGATGATCCCATTCAAAGGGAGAACTGTGATGAAGCAATTTGTTAGAGGGAAACCAAATCCAGTTGGACTGAAAAAGTTTGTACGGTGTGGAGTGTCTGGATTAGTGTACGATTTTGAGGTGTATCAGGGCAAGAGCACTGGCATCAGTGTAAATCACAAACACTTAGGCCTAGGTGGTTCAATAGTTATGAGACTAAGTGAAAACATTCCAACAGGTTGTGGGTACAAATTATATTTTGACAACTTCTTTACATCATTGCCACTAATGCGTGAGCTTAATTGGAACACAATATATTCAGTTGGCACAATACGTGGAAACAGACTAAAAGGCTGCCCCTTAAAATCAGGGAAAGTCTTAAAAAAAGAAGGAAGAAGTGCTGTGGATGTTAGTGTCCACTCGAAGAAGATTTGTGTGTAGTCAGATGGCTAGACAATGGGGTTGTTACCCTTGTTTCGTCGTATGTGGGAAGCAATGTGTGTGATAAAGTGAAGAGATGGAGTGCTGCTCAGCAGCAACACATAGAAATAAACAGGTCACAGATTGTAAAAGAGTATTCGGCATTTATGGGGGGAGTGGAAAAAATTGACTTTTTAAATTCACTTTACAGGATTAATATGAAGTGCAGAAAATGGACTCTAAAAGTTATCTTTCATATGGTAGATTTGGTTATCTGCAATGCATGGTTGCAGTATCAAAGAGACATTGAACTACAGAATATACCCAAAAAGCACAGAATGGATTTCCTTACATTCAGAAATAATATAGCAGAAGTTTTAATTATGCACCAAGGAACTAACATAACACCCACAAGGAAAAGAGGACGACCACGTTTAACATTAGATATTAATGATGATGCCGATGGTCTTGTTAGTGATGATAGAACTACTAAAAAAGCTGTCTGCGAGTACAAACCAGTGTCTGAAGGGAGGTACAACATGTTTGCCCACTGGCCAAGCTAGTTAAAAGGAAGAGAGCAGAGGCGCAAGTTAGAAGGATGTAAAGGCAGAAGCAGAATGCAATGTATTAAATGCAAAGTTACATTGTGCTTAAATAAGCAAAATAATTGCTTTTTGAAATTTCACAATAAATGAAATTCAAAAAAGTGGTTTGTTTACCAAATAAAATCTACAATCATAAAATCAATGTTCTTTTCTTCAAAACTCTTTTATCAATAATTGTAAGTTCTATTTTTCCACAGTATTTAATATTAAAAATAGAATTAATAAAATAATTTGTTCTACCATAAAACTTTTATTTACGTGAAATGCAAACTAAAACCCAAAATCACCTATATTTAGCACATTCTTAATGACAGTTCTCCTGGTAATAAAGTAGTCTCACAGTCACGTTGGTGTCAAATGACAACATTAAAATTTTGAGATCAATAAAATGAAAATTGCAAAAATTTTGCAAGAAATTGCTTCAGAGATGCGTATTCATTATTTCTAGTAAAAAAAAGTTCGTCATTTATTATTAAATCGTGAACGAAAGGGATAAAATATCTAACAACTTTACAACAGATTTAAGATCAACAAAATTAAAATTCTCTTCCTCTCCACACAAGTCCACACAAGTAGTGCTGTAATAGTAGTTTATGCAATTAGTTTATAATGTTAAGCTTTATTGCATGAGTACATGTTTTGAAAACGAGCGACGTTAGGAGCGAGTTTTCAAATTGGTACGAATGCAATAAAGCAACATTATAAACGAGTTGCATACGCTATTTTAAACAACTTTCTTCTGACGTCTCGGGTGCTTAACATCCAACGCCCTCTGGAAATGAAATTCAAGATGGCATTGTTGACATCCGTGCGAGAAAACGGTGGTCGGCTGTTCCGTCTTCTTCTACCTCCCCACGATTCTCTCGCTACTATTAGCTGAATGTGTGATGACGTCATGTCGCGTTTAATAATGGCGATGACGTCATGTAGCGTGCAATAAAATACTGGATTATGCACGATTCGGGGTATCGAAAAGGGTCGTTTATAATGATGGTATACAAAAATATTTTATTGAAACTAACAAACAATTTTATACCTTCAGTGATCCCTCGTGTAAAAATTTTTCAATAGTTATAGAAATATACACCCAACAAACAGTGTACCAATTCCAGTAGTAGCAGTAGAGTGTAATGCTAAAGACAAAATAGAATCAGTCCTCCAAATCAAAATACGTGTGCAACTCAATGGTTAGAGCAGAAAAAAGAAAGGAATGAAAAGCTCCAAGTCAATGCTTGAAATGCTTAGATTTCGCTCATACTAGTAACCACTGTAATAACAAAATTTCGTGCGGATTTTGTACCGAAGAACACTTCACTGTGCATTGCCCCCAAATAATAATAATAATAATAATAATAATAATAATAATAATAATAATCTAAAATATAAAATCTGTAATGGAGCGCATAGGGGAGACCTTCGATCTCATGAATGCTCATACTACCTTAAACTAATTGAAAAAAGGCAAAATATTCTCTCAGAGAATCATACAAAATCCTTTATCAACGCCATCCCCTTCATTTATTCTCACAAACTTCCCTTCACTCCCACAAGTAACAGAAATCCCAAATTTCACTCAAATAAACTACAACAACCACACACAGTCACGCAATCCTAACACTACCACAAACCAAACATTTAATTCAACCAACAACAATCACTCTAGAAACAA
Organism: Teleogryllus oceanicus; assembly: GCA_964035755.1. Taxonomy (NCBI): domain Eukaryota; kingdom Metazoa; phylum Arthropoda; class Insecta; order Orthoptera; family Gryllidae; genus Teleogryllus; species Teleogryllus oceanicus. The sequence goes on from CAXIVR010000009.1 coordinate 105,496,908, forward strand.
TAACACTTTCACACCAACTCTACAGAATATAATTCACTCAATAACGAACTACAAATCAAGAATCATATCCTCAGTAATTCCAACAATAATACAAAGCATATAGAACTCAATAACATCGTACTCAACCCTCTACCGCCCATTGTTTCTTTGAAGTAACAAACCTATTTTACGTCTTTTATTTTCTATCAATGAAGTTTTGACCACTCTGCACCGTTGTAACGTGAAATTAACAATGTGATGGCAGAATTTGTTAGGAAACGAACTGTGTGGGATTCGAATTTCCGTCGCCAGATATTACTGAGTTACTAGGTATCTGGCTGACTCATTGCAGGACTAGTGCTTTTTTCACATGCGTTTACAATACTTATTTGTGTCCTCACGGAAAAATCAACGGTGATAGAAGCAAGTGTTATTTACTCATATATGCATTTACGAATAAGTTAATATTAATTTAGTAGGTTTTTAAATAGAAAGTGTGTTTTTTACCTTGAAGTAACATTGGCCGCCTATGCAACGTGAACTCACTCCTCTTCAGGCGGTATGAGTATAATGCTCCACTCTTGTGCTGTATGTATGAGCGGCGTTGATTTAATAGATTGTCTGATGGCTCTTTAACCGCAAGAAACCTATTCTCAAAAGGGAAATATACTGCGTTCATCTCTGCTTCATGCCAACCTCCAATTGCATTATTCAATTTCACACAAATAAGATTTTACGAGTTGTTATTCTCTTGCTTGTGTAATAATTTTACAAGAGAATATATAATATAATAATAAATGAATAATATAACATAATATTAAGTTATAAAGTAATAAAGTATAAATAATATTATATTAAGAAAAAATTTGGAGCCGTTTGTGAGCAAATTTTGAAACTCTGAGAGGCTTCATGTAAAGTATCCCCAAATTTTAAAGAATGTTTTGAAAAATTCCAAAGTTTTAACTACAGCCGGATGGACAGGGGTTTCTTCAATTTGAAAAAAAGTCGTACGTGTGGTTTAGGCGCTAGGTTTGTTCACATTCCGTAGAGAGACGAACAGACAGACGGACGGACCAACTTTCTCTATACTACGTATATACGGAATAATATATACGGAGTAATATACATAGTATAGACAAAGTTATGTAATTCTGCGAGAAAAACGGCGGATACTACGTACGTATACGAGAAAGTAAAACCTGAACTAATACATTTAATCCAACAAATATCAGTTGATATAAGAAGAAATAAAAGAAGTCATCTTCGTCAACATATCAGCTTTATTAAGATAGCCGGCTTTCGACGGCTTTGCCGTCATCGTCAGTCTCGCTGCTGTCGGCAAAAGTCGAGCGACTGTCTTTCCGTCTCCGTCTGTGAACACTACAAGCGTCTAAACCATACATAGCATTTATTCCAAATTGAAGAAACCCCTGTCCATCTGGCTGTAGATGAAGCTTTGACATTTTGAAAAACATTCTTTAACATTTGGGGTACTTTACATGAAGTCCCCCGGACATTTTCGAAATTTTTTCAAAAACGGCTACAAACTTTTTCTTTCAATTTCTTGTCCGATTAGAGTAAAATACACTTACAAATGTGACATAGGTCCGATTTACACGGTTGACGCTGAATTTTCGAAAATTGCAAACGTTTGATTTATTTTCGGCGTGTTACTCCAACTATAACATTTAAGATATATTTTTCCTTCAAAAGAAATTTGTTGTCCATAGATAGTTATTTCATTAAGAACATGTAGATTTTATTTTCAAAATTTTCGTAGTTTTCGTGCAATAGTGCATGTATATTAGCTATTTTAAAAAGTAACAAAAACAAAATTTTCACAAAACGAAACCACATTTTTTCTTTCAATCTTTAGTAGGGGTAGTGCCAAATTTACCCTAAACGATGACATAAAGGCATAAGGACATATTGATATAGTCTTTTGTTGTTTTTTTCAGAAATTATAAATGTGTAATTTCTTTGACATTTCTCTCGCGTCGGTAATATTTACGTTAGATGCCATTTCTTCACTTTAATATATTTATTAATGCATGTGATTTAAATAATGTTTAATAAAGTTTCTCAAAAACGCAACAGTTTTCTAGTCAAATGAGCTCAAAATTGCGCATTTTCAGAAACGCTCAAACGCCATTTACTCAATGACCAATGGCTCAAAATATTTTCTTTAAAATTTTCCAATGGATACAGTTAATTAGACTGTTGAATATGACGTTAAGTTAATCTTGGTGTATTTGTTTGTTTTTTCACAAATAACAAAAAAACAATTTTTTCTAATATCGCTCACGTCGTTTATATGCACATACCCATCGATTTCAATATATTATTGCATTTGTGAGTGGAAGTGCTTCCAATGACTCCCGTTATTCGAAAATTCAATAGTTTCCTGTGAAAACGAGCTTCAATTTTAGGATTTACAATGATGCTAAAAGTTCATTTTCTTTGAAATAGTTCCAAATAATCAAAATGAAAATTGCCATTTATGATGAGGTTTTACTCTTCTTTAATTTTCCTAAAATAATATTTTGGTTATAGTATTAGGAGACCGAAAATTTGCGAACATTTTAAAATACTGTAGTACTTTGGGCACGCTGGCCAGAGGATGGTGCAAGACCGTACAGCCGGTCTACACCAAAGAAATTAGCTAACTTTACTTCGAGAAAGTCTGTGCCATTCTGTACCACCGCTAATTATTACAACTGCTTGAACTATCAAACTGTTTCAGTACTACTCGGGCGACGAAACAGGAGATTTTGAATTTAGCTCAGGGGCTCTTTGAACCTTGAGGGTCTTTTTTCAGGCAGTAAATCTACATGGGACAGCCGATTTACTTCCCCTTGAAAGGAAGGCTTTTATCAAGAAATGAAGGATTTTTTCACTTTTAAAAATCCACGGGTTAATTCGGGTTTGAGAACGAAGATGTGGATATCACAGCCCGATATGCTAACCCGATTTGAGACCACCAAATCCGGTGTAATTGTATTGTTCCAAAGTTTGTAAACCTCCCTCATTTTATTAGTCTTCCAGACTCCAGAGATTACTCAACGCCGTGTAACAATGATTTTGGGGCTTTTCTATTTTTGTGTAGTGAATATTTACAAATTCTCTAACGTTTCTACAGCCTCATCCCACTCATGTCTAATATCCGGCATGAATCCATGCTGTTGGAAATTTTAAGATTCGCCCCAATTTTCCAAGACATTTTTTCATCCATATTGATTCTTGTAGCTTGGAATTTTTCTACATAAATTCATTCAATTGTAGATTATTTAATGAGATTATTAAATTATACGATCCCCATTATCCCATTCATGCAAGAACAGCGACACTGAATCTAATCTATAACCTAAAAGAGCGATTATCTTGAAAAGTACCCATTTGTTCCAGATACTATTTTGATACTGAATCTTTTCTAGAATTTTCTTCTATTTCCATAAGTTTATTTTTCATATTAATAGCACGAGCAAACGAAGCTGACAAAAATGTATTCCCAATGTAAAGGACGATAAATTTTAATTTAAATTTGGCAAATCAATGAGGAGCGGTATTTTTAAGTTTGTCTTAGAACTGAGTATGTATTACAATGTCTAGTGTTAATGAAATATTACAGTACACTCCATTACGTTCTTGAGAAAAAAATCCTTAAATGCCTGTTGACGGTTTCCAAAACAGCAAATCTAGGTTTTGCCATCAAGAACGTATCCTTCCTTTGTCTTGACCACAAAAATCCTGCCTGCACGTTTTGATAAATTCAGATCACGCACTATATCATTTAGGTCTCCTTCCGTTGATAAAAGAGGCTAATTAGCAACTTCAAAATGTGGTTCGTACATTAACACAATTTTTAAACACATTTATTTATTTTCAATGGATTACATCGTTTAGTATAATCACTTTACAGATGTTTTTTAGACTCGTGCTAGTTAAAATGTCTGAGCTAACTTCATCTATACATAGAAAAGTATAACCCAGGAGAGAACTTCAGGGTTATGAATTCATGGTTAGCTAAAATTTTGAGGAAGGCTTCAAACGAAAATCAATTTTTTTATTCGGTGTGGGTTGGGTTTTTCGCCTTTCGTCTTCTTTCCCCCTCTTTCGTTCACTCTTTCCTCTCTTATTCCAGCGCATTCCCCCTCTCTCTTTGCTCTTTCTCTCCCTTTACCCTCTGTCTTTCTTTTCTTTCTTTTGCCCTCCTTCTCCCTCTTTTGCCCTCCCTCTCCCTGTTTTGTTTTCCCTCTCTCCTTCCTTCCTCTCTTTCGCGTTCTCTCTCTCTTTCCTACTCTCTTATTTTTCTCCCTCCACTCTATTTTTCTCCCTTTTACCTCTCTCTTTGCCTCCTTCCCTTTTACCTCTCTCATCGTTCCTTCTCTCTCGTTTGTTCTCCCTCTCTTTTCCCTATTTCTTGTCCCTCTCTTTCTCCCTCTTTTTCGTCTTCTCTCTCCATCTTGTGCTGCTCGCTCCTCGGCTGACGGAGGGAGATTTTTTAAGTTTATCGAACTGATTTTTTCGTGTCCGGGGGCTTTCGTATTTGGAAGTTCCTGAATTAGAGGTTTTATTTCGTGTGGAGGAATGTATTTTATACAGTGGGGTATGTTAAGGATGGGGGAAGAGGGTATTTGAAGGATTTCGTGGTGTTTAGTGTGAAAAGGAGAATTATTGACCGTAAAAGTATTTTGGAACTGTTTTGGTAATGCTTGTGCATTGGCGTTAGGAGAGTGTATTTTGCCTGTGTTTGTTGATAGAGGTGGATTTTTTTGTTTGTAAATATATATAGTGAGTTATTTCTTACGTTTAGAGATTGTAATAAGGTTGAGTATTGCTATAAATGCTGTCTATAAATGTACTAGACGTGTTTGGAAGTGTTATTTAAATGATTGTATTCTTTTTTTATCCATGGTATTCTTAACGAGTCCCAGAGTCTTCTGGTTTTATTTTTTAAATTTAATTAGTTGGATTGAATTAGCAGGTAGAGGTTTGCTTAGTTTAATATAAAGGTCTGAAATTTTGTTTTTTTGTAATTTGTTTATTTCATTAATTATTGTGTTATTCAATACTGATATTGCGTCGTCAATGTGTTGGAGATTTTCATGTTTTAAATGTGGGGATTGAGAGGTTGATATTTTTGTTAAATGTTTTAGAATTTATATTAAGTGTGTTTAGGGTTATCGAAGAGGGAGGAGGTGGAGGGGGAACGGGGAGACGGGTAGAGATAATGACTGGAAAGTGATCAGAATCCAATTCATGGTGAGTAAGCGACTTTCATTGCGAAGTGAAATTTGTGAGTGCTCTGTCAAGGATGTCTGGATTTTTCTGGGAATCGAAGGGATAGTGTGTGGGATCTGGGGGAGCAATAATAAAGAAGGGTACTATTTTATATTGTAAGTTACGTAAGAAGTTGCCTCCCGGATTGGTGACGCGGCATCACCATGATTGGTGCTTAGCTTTGAGATCTCCTATGACAATTGTTGGGGTGGGTAATTGCAACAATGTAGATAAATTGTTATTGTTCATTTTAATTTTGGGAGGTTTGTGTTCTATTATTATGTTTTGATCACTGTTGTTATTTAATGGAATTTTAATGGCTATTCTTTCGAGACCAGGGGTGGGTGGTGGGATGAACTGATAGTGTGAAAAGTTTTGTTTAATTAAGATTAGGACTCCTCTCCCTTGATCATTTTCTCTGTCAGATCTGTAAATTTTGAAACCTGAGATTGAAAAGTTCATTGAACTATTGAGGTGAGTTTCTGTTATGCAAGCTATATCAACTGATTTTTGTTGGATGAAATGAATTAGTTCAGTTTTTTTTGTCTCTGATACTGTTTGAGTTCCAATTGAGAATGATAAAGTTTTTAAAGAGATGGTTGGCCATACTTGTTGCTTAAGTACGAGGTTATTGTGTTCTGTATGCTTTGTATTATTGTTGGAATTATTGAGGATATAATACTTTATATGTAGTTAGTAATTGAGTGAATTATATTCTGTAGAGTTGATGTGAAAGTGTTATTGTTGTTCGTAGAGTGATTGGGTATAAATTTAGTTAGTGTTGTGGTAAAGGAATTTCTATGATTCTCTGAGAAAAAATATTTTGCCTTTTTTCCATTAGTTTATTATACTCGTAATATGAACATTCATATGATCGAAGATCTCCCCTATGTGCTCCATTGCAGAGTTTACATTTTAGATTATTATTATTATTATTATTATTATTATTATTATTATTATTATTATTATTATTATTATTATTATTATTATTATTACTTTTGGTGGGGCATATTGTTCTTCGACACAAAACGTGCACAAAATTTTGTAATTACATTGGTTACGGGTATGACCGAAATCTAAGCATCTCATACATTGAATTGGGCTTATTAATTTGGAGGATTCTATTTTCCTTTACCATTAACATCTATTGCTACCACTGGAATTGGTACATTGTTTTTCATTAATCTGGTTACTTTGATGACTGACTGAAACTGGGATTTTATGTCTGCTAATATTTCTTCTTCGGTGATTTATGGGTGTATATTTTTTATTACTATTGAAATTTTTTACACGAGGAATCACTGTTGGTATGAAATTGTTTGTTAGTTTCAATAAAATAAATGTAAAGTTATTAGATATTTTATTTTTAATTTCACAAATAAAGTCGGCATGACTATTTGTGGTGGTATCAAGTAGTGGAATTTTGTTTGTTTCGGGTGGTTCTTCAGGCAATTGTTCGTTGAGAAAGCTAAATCTGTTGGAAACTATTACGTTATACTGTTTCTGTAGTTCTGCGTTACTATTATGATGGGTGTTGCGTTGCGTTTCGTTGTAGGGGGCGTGTAATTCCCGACTATTTGGAAGTTGCTGGAATGACATGCTGAGTAAGATTTCATATTGGCTGGTGATGATGGTGCTTCACCGTTCAATGTGGTTAGGGCGGCACTGATTAACTCCCGTGTGATGGCATTGTATGCGTTGCTCATGATTGAGAGTAACGAGCGATTGATGGACGCACCGCAATCACTAGTTTAAAGTAACTTCGGTGCGCAGGTTGTGTAGCACTTTGAATACTTTTGATACAATTTATACTTCACTGGAAGGACAAATACTGAAGTGTGACCGAGACTGGTCATACCTTGTTGGCGAGGATGTGCTCGACGAGCTCGTTGTAGCCCATGCGGCCCACGGCGCGCGCCGCCGCCGCGCACTGCGGGTCCACCAGCCAGCCGTGGTAGAGCGGGATGCGCAGCACGTCGAACACGGCGCACTCGCGCGTCGGCTCGAACTCGCTCACGCCGCCGAAGCGCACGTTCACGTCCAGCCCGTGCTGCAGCTCGGGCAGCACCGCGATGGCGTCGTGCGCGTTCTGCACCGCGTTCGCGCGCGCGTCTGCACACGCGCGCACGCGCCGCGCACGCCCGCCACTTACAGACACGCCAGCTCGCCTCTCGTCCTTATAGGGTTGTTTTATCACGTGACTAACATCTTATACGTTGTATTGTTTATTGATTCATTTAGAATAGAAATGTGAATATCCTTTTTCTGAACGCTGACACATGCATGCATGTCTAGCGACTAAAATAAAATGGAGACGCTCAGACTATCTTCATCTGCAGCTTGTAAACAAATCTGTTCACTTGACTCGCAAATGGAGAGAAGAAAGCAGTACAGCTGATGTTTGTTCGCTAGCTGATGTTGGGGACCACGAGAATGTCATGCTACAAGAAAGCATTCTCGAGAACGAGGTGACTCGAGAGTGTCGTAGCCAGAACCGTCACACAGAGGACATGCCAACGGTCTTCCCAAACAAGCTCGAGTGACCGTAGACCTTACGTCCGGGCGCAAAGCTTGGCGAGATTTGATATCGCAATGAAAATTTATAGAGTTTCTCGGAACAGATGTTATCCTTACTAGTAAAGATAAGGAAAGAGCAAATGTGTGTTCGTACTCAGAAATAAGTATTCACTTAGTTTAGAATCCCCGTCGCGAACGGTTGTACCAGCAGCGCTCCGCAGATATGCTCAAGGCGTACTAGTCAGCGGCGAGCTCTCGATCTGCGAGGGCCGCCGTGCTCCGCAGTATTCAGAACCTAAATTGTTTTCAATGCTACAGTAGAAAGTGTTCAGTGTCTAACTAACAAGTGAAACTAAAATGTTTCCTATTCAGTATTCTCATACTGGGGGTATTAGTGAGAGGTGCAATGGAAGCTGTTTATAGCAATGAAATACCAGCCCATCGAGAGTCGCTTCAACATGTCCCAGGTCAACTTGAAAGCTCACAACTTCTTGACAGTAGGGTTTTCAACAACAACAACTCGCACACGGAATTTCGCCTCTACTGCCGCATCAGTCTCCAACCAACCGCCACGAATTACTAGAAATCGGCAAGGCCACCAACCAAAGTGCACAAAAAACAGCAGGTAACAAACGTGAAGGCGACTTTACAGAGGACCGTGAGAACTCCAAAAGATCAGTACGAAACAACCGGCTAACTAGTGGCAGTAGAAAAGTGAAGTGAGCGACAAACAAATAATAAATATGCAGTACTCAGCGACTTAGACGATAGTGAAGATTCAATTGAAACAATCTCGGAAAATTTAATTGAAAAAACTCCCCCAGTATTCATACATAATGCACATACTCATACATTAGTAGATGATTTTATGAATTCCAGTTCTCTTCAAAACAATATAAAAAAAAAAAACCCAATAATAGAATTATTATAGATTTAACATTAAGAGTTCAGCCTACAACAACTGAAGACTTCTCAAATCTTATTAAATTTTGTAAGGGAGAACATTTAGATTTTTATTCATTTAGAGACCCAACCGACAGTCCGCTAACGGTAATATTACGTGGTGTCCCAACATGATATTCTGATAAGGAAATATTTGACGAACTTAATCGTTTGAACTTTCCAGTGCAAAAAATTAATAGACGTTACAAATTTCATTCCCCCACCATCCTGTGCACGGTCGAACTATTAAACAACGACACACCAAAAACCATATATAAACTAAACAATCTCTTCAATGCTATAATTAAAGTCGAGGAAAAAAAAGAAGTCGGCGTTCCCAGTGCAATGCAAAAACTGCCAACGCTATGGTCACTCTAAAAACAACTGTAGACGCGAATCTCACTGCGAACGCTGCCTTGGAAACCACCATTGCGAAGCTTGCCCATTGCCAATAAACGCGCCACCCAGGTGCATAAACTGTCTAGGATTTCACCGGGCTAATTACAATGTCCAAAATTACGTTATAAAGGTCAACATTCAAGTTATGCTGCCGCGAACTTCGCAAACTTTAAGCGACCTCGACTACCTCAAGCTGCAAGGTCCGCGCCTCCAGCAGTTCTTGATAACCCCAACTTTCCTGCACTACCAACTATCAATAACCCAAGAAGGTCGCAAGCAAGCACCCCTCTTTATGCGCAGATGGCTTCATCAACCAATCCCATTAACAATCCCATAGATTTCACCTCTCAAATAGTCAACAATGTTATCTCTCAAGTCATGGCAATATTAGTTCCGAAAATTCAATCTTTAATAAATTCTATAATCTCCTCGTTATTCCCCAATGACTCAATATAAATTAAGCAATATAACACTTCTCAATTGGAACTGCAATGGAATTGAAAAACCCTTTGACTATCTCTCTCATTTCTTGCTTTCAGATAAGATCGATATTGCCTGCCTAAGTGAAACTCATCTATGCCCCTCCTCAAAATGCAAGCTAAAAATCCCGGGACACGTATTCTACAGAACTGGCCGGCTATGCGACAAAGCTGCCGGGGGAGTAGCAATTTTGATCCACAAACGAATTGCACATTACAGTTTAAATTGTTTCATCAGAAAAACTAGAAACGATCGGAATGAAACTAACTCAGGCAAATCAAATCAACTCGCATAATTGCGGCGTATAGGCCTCCCAATAGACAATTTCCAACCGACCTTTTAAAACATCTACTTTCTTTCCAAATTCCAATGATAGTTAGTGGGGTCCTTAACGCAAAACATAAGTTGTGGGGTTGCAACACTACCTCGCCCCAAGGCAAAAAGTTCCTCCAAATCGCATCGGAAAAGGGCAAAAGACAGTAAATGCACCCTTTCATTCAACACACCAACGTTAAACCTGACATACTAGGTCTAACTTTAACTAAAAATATTAACCTCCCGATAATATAAAGCCCTCAACAGAATTAAACTCCGATCACAACTGGTAATAATTACTTTCAACATAAATAAAATATCCGTTACACAAAGACACGCAGCGCCACAGGCACAATTAATTGGCAAAAATTCCGAGAATACTTACCCCATCATCTGTCAGTACCAAAAAATCTAATTAATAACATTAGGATAGAGGCCAAAATTGAACTCTTTACCTCACTCATCCCCAATGCAATTGAAGGCAAACACCTGTCCCAAGAACAGGCTTCAAGAAACCCAATATCCTAAACAAACTTCTGAAAATGATTGAAACCAAACGCCAACTAAGACGCAAATGGCAGAGACTCAGGCTCCCTAACTTAAAAAAACAAATAAACAACTTAGGCCAAATAAACAAAAATTGATTCACAACATTTCAGGAATCTATTAGCAAATTACTTCAGCCTCATATAACCAGTGATCAATAATTAGGCATTTAACTTAAGAAAAAGCTAACATCCCAACAATTAAATCAGGAAATAGCGAAGTCGTAACTGATTGCGAAAAATACGAGCATTTGCAAAACACTACTCCACGGCATTCAGCCCCAACATATCTTTTGACACGGAATTCACAAATAGTCGCAAAGCAAGTCGAAAATGAAATCAACAAAGATTGGTACACAGCAGAGTTACCTTCAAAATTTATCTCAACAAAGGAAATTAAAAAGCAAATTTAATGCTTACGTCCAAAGAAATCCTCAGGTCATGATCAAATTCCAAACTTCATTATAAAAGAACTCCCACAGCAAGCCATTAGTGTTTTAACAGCATACTTAACGCATACATAAGGCTCGGTTACTTACCACAGCAATGAAAGCATGTCGAAATAATTCCGGTCCCCAAACCAGGAAAGGATCATAAACTAATTTCAAATTACAGACCCATTAGTTTAATTCCTTCAATCAGCAAAATCTTCGAAAAACTCATTAACCAGACTAACAAAATACCTCAGCGAAATAAACGCAATTCCCAACATTCAGTTCGGATTCAAAGAAACAACTCATCAACTTCTCAGACTTACAAACCACATAGCAAATTCCTCCCAAAACAAAAAAATACACTCTCGCAGATTTTCTAAACGTCTCACAAGCCTTCGACCGTGTCTGGCATGCAGGTTTACTATACATACTTAAGACATTGGGCACACCTTCATTTCCTTTTAAATAATCCAAAGCTTCATCCTAGGTCGAACGTTTACAGTATGGATAAACTATACAGCTTCTAATATTGAAAATATTTCTGCAGAGTACCGCAAGGATCATGCTTTCGGCTACAGTTTTAATTTTTCTATAACAGAACACAATAAACAAGAGAATTCGTTGTAAATGTCTTAAAAGAAATTGAAAACTCTACGTTCAAAACGCCGAAAATACAACCTCTGCCATAAAACGTCTAATGAAACCTATCGTCGTATCAAAACCTATACAATTATCAAACTCTGATAGATTTCAATGGGTAAACTTAAATAATACAAAGCAATTCATTAGGATGAATCCTAACATCTTAATTAATGAAACTGATAAAGGGGGGCTCACGTTGCTGTTTATGCACAAAATTATGTCAACGAAGTTGAAGAACAACTTAAAGACGATCATAAATATACAATAATAAAAAACTAATACTAATAAGGAAATAAACAACCTACAATCTTTTATTAAAAAACAAAAAATGCATTGGTATATAAATGACAGAAAATACAGAGAAATCTACCCAACTGGTAACATCGCAAGGTCGTTTGGGCTTGTGAAAGTACACAAATGGGATCTTCCTACGAGGTCTGTAGTTTCAAGTATAGGTACCCGTATTTGTAAGTTTCTGAATAAAATCTTGAAACCATGGTTGAATTTAAAGGTATACAGTAAGCAATAGCTTTACATTAGCTTCGAAAATAAAACTAATCATCTTGTAATCATGTATTCTTTTGTTTTTTTTCAAAAAACACGGAAATATAATTTCTTTGGCATATCTTTCACGCTATTAATATTTATATAAGAATATTTACATTAATAGTTTACATTATAGCATCTGAGAGTATAATTGTTTTAAATGATTTTCAATAAAGTTTCTCGAGAACGTAGATATTTTGGGTCAAAATGAGTTTGAAAATGGGCAACCTCAGAAACGTTCAAGCAACATTTTCTCAAACACAGCCCCAAATTTTTCAACAAAAATTTCCATATAGAACGAGGTGTGATTCTACAATAATCTTAAGTATTCGATATTCTATAATATTCTCAAGTTTGAGTTCTATCATTAGGAGAGAATATGTGAAAAATATGGTGTTGGCGGCCGTAGATGGCAGGTGGGGAGAGGAAGGGGAAAAACCGAAATGCTAGCCCAGACCAAAGAAATAAGAAATCGAGATAGTACGAGAACGTCTGAGTCATTTTGTAGCACCACTAGTTTGACCTTGTCACGATTAATTTTGTTAGTTTTAAGTGATAGCGGAAGTGTTATTGGGATAGAAGTTGCAACATTACGTTTCGTTGTCGTTTCCAATAATGTGAGAAAGTATGTTCTCTTAGAGTACCATTAGTTTTGAGGGGACTGCTCAGAAAGTAAAGTTACATATTTTAAAGTTAGTTATATATCACATAAACGAGAATTTTTTTTTCATTTTCATAAAACCTGTTTATTGCTCAGATACCGACATTTTTCACAACAGAATTATCTACATCCACTATAAGAGGAAACAAGAATTTGGAGCCACTACTGACGAAAAATTAAAAATAGCATCGCATTTTATTACATGCCACTAAAAATAACTGATGTTTCAAATTCACAAGGACTAAAGATGAAATATCCATTTTGGAGACAATCCTATCAAGGATGCAGGTACTAGCGGAAGAAAAATTTGTGCAAACGTTATGCAAAAACAGATCCTTTCGTTCTCAGGGATCCTGTAAACGTATATTTTCTTGAATCGTCTTTTTGCAGCATTACAGTACTTTCTCTGTAGTACGGAAGAATACAATAAAATTAATCTAGTAGCCCTATAATAGCATACACTTTCCCTCTTTTAAATGAGTGCGCAATATTATAAATCTATATGAGCTCCAATTGTGTTTCCAACTATAAGACGTTTCTTTCCCCAATCAGATTCGTATTCAGCTTCTTAGGTTCAGGATGTCATTGTTGGTACCCCTACACCACCGGGCTCACCGGCTTATACAAAAAGTTTACTATCTTTATTATTATTATTATTATTATTATTATTATTTTATTATTATTATTATTATTATCATTGGTGGTGGTGGTGGTGGTGGTATAAATGGGAAAAAGACTTAGCGACGACAGACGAGACGAACGCGCCGAACCCCGCAAAGTCCAAAAATGTTAGTTCTGGCATTGCCGTTATCGAGAAAGGAAGATACCAAAACAAGGCGTTTATCGGTGCGTGACCTTCGCTTGTCAAACGAAAAGACAACGATGGATAAGAAATGCTAGAGGCGTAACCCAAACTTTCGACACGGTTTACTGCTTAGGACAGGCACGTCACATCGCGTCCGCACGAGCTACTTGCCCGTCTGGGAAGCCCGGCGCTCCTATGAGCACGGGCAACTTCCCCCCACTCCGCACGCATTTCCCCTGCAAATCCACAAAGGGGTGTACATGCGTAAGCTGGAGCGGCCCGAGGCAGTGAATAATGGATTCATACGAAAATATGTTTGCTAGGTTAGGTGACCAGAATAAGTTTGAATGACGAATTCTTTCACTGTTTGCGTTTCGTGTTGTGAAATCAAATCATTCAGTTATTTATTGTATTTAGCAATAATGTGAAATAAATTAACAAGTCTCTGTAAGTTAACAATCATCGCTTACGAATGGACAGCACTTTTAACAGACAAAAATATTTGTCTGTTAAACTTTCTAACCTGAACGTAGAAAGTTAATGCTTTTATATAATTCTTAAGGAAAAAAATTACAAAATCAAGATACTTTTGAATTACTTTAAATTTTACTATCAACTTAGAATTTGAAATCTGCCTGATGTTTTATTTATTTTAATGGATCCTAGCAAAAATATGTATGAATACAGCTAAATTTGTAACAAAAACTGTCAAGTAACTTCTCCCAAATGCTGGCAGGGGGCCAGGAATCAGTGACGTACCGCCATTTCATAGCATTTGTACAACCATTACCTTTAAATCTCGCGCCAATTTCTCTGGAGGCAGTGCCAGCGTGCTCTCCAGGAAGCTTGCCCGCGACCTTGACATGCCTGGGTTAAGAATTGCTTTTAAATATCGTAAATCCATTATTTATTCCAATATCATTGGAGAGGTAACTGAACGAAACTTCAAAATCGAGTAGCATTGTAGCATGCCCTTCAACGAAAACAACTTAAAAAAATCTATTGTACAAGGGACGTTGCGTATAAAATTTACTATAATTATAAAAAGAATACTTTTAGTAACACGTACTCCTTAACTCATCCATTAAGCACGTGTATACATTGCCCACTTCTTCCCGTGCTACGACACAACGTTTTTAACAGCTTTTAGGCGTTAAACAAATAAATAACCAGTGATTCCTGGATTTCATTGTCAATTATGACTTTAAGCTCACTTATATTCTAACTTCACTTTTATTATGACGACTGCTACCTACTACCGCTGCTATCTAGTAAAGAGAAAGTTCCGTAGAGCTGCAGCGAAAAAAAGCGATTTTTCGACAGAAAAAGTTATTTTGCGTATTCCTGATACCGAATATGCGGGTATTTAATCTCGTATAGATAAACATGAATTTGAAAAGTATCAAAATTACTTCGAACAAATTCACCCAAACAGTAGATCAATGTGGTCTACTGTCAAA
The DNA here is from genome assembly GCA_964035755.1 of Teleogryllus oceanicus. Classification (NCBI taxonomy): domain Eukaryota; kingdom Metazoa; phylum Arthropoda; class Insecta; order Orthoptera; family Gryllidae; genus Teleogryllus; species Teleogryllus oceanicus. The sequence goes on from CAXIVR010000009.1 coordinate 105,511,913, forward strand.
AAACTGACTAAATCATTTACTCTTATCCCAGAAATTAAATTTGGCACACACTATGCATATTCAGACTCTGATAAATCTAATCTTATATCAGATCAATTAGAAGACTCATTTATTAATAATCAAATAAATAACCAAGATTTTAATGATTAGATCGAAAGGCATTTACCCTCACCTAATTTTACAATTCCTTCAAAAATTAAATTTATCTCCCCCCAAGAAGTCCTAAAGATAACAAAGAATCTAAATATTCATAAAGCCCCATGATAATATTTCAAATAAAATGCTTAAAGAATTGAATCTACCGATTTTTGAAAAATTAATTAACATCTTTAATTCCATGCTCCGAATATCGTATTTCCCCAAAGCATGGAAATTAGCATTTATATACTTCCCATATTAAAACCTGGAAAAGACTCTCACTCCCCTATTAACTATCGACCAATTAGTTTATTATCTTCAACATCAAAATATTTGAGAAATTGTTTTAAAAAATATTCACTCAATACAAGCTCTTCCACATTATCAATCTGGCTTATTACTCAACAACTCATCAGTTACTTAGGATTACGGAACTAATTGCAAATGATTTAAATATTAAAGAACACACTATTGGTATATTTCTTGACATTTTAAAGCATTTGATAAAGTATGGCATCAAGGTCTTCTCTACAAGATACAAGATATTGGCACCCTATTCAACATATTAAAAAACTTTCTAAGTGACGTCTTTTTGCGGTTGAAATTCATACATCTCTTTCTTCTCAACGACCAATATACAAGTTCGTATTCAGAGATACCTCAAGGATCCACACTCTCTCCTTTGCTTTTTAATACATATACGTCTGACATTCCTTCTTCGCCATTAACTACACTTGCCCTTTATGCTGATGACTAGACATTGGATGTTTAGACACTAAAAAAGCGTCTTTTAGGCGCCTAAAAAGGCACTGAAAATGTCAAGAATAAAGAGAAAAACAATACAAAATGAAAAATTGTTTGTAATTTTTCCTATATTTTTTTGTAAATTAAATGCACAAAACAAGTTCGTACATTTATAATATATTGCATAAAACTTGATTTACGTATTCACAACTCTTCTACATTTTATTCTTAATAGTTTGCATTAACAGTAATATTTGCATTTTACCAGTAAATTTTCAAGGATCACAATTTGAAATTTGCGACGATTGAGAGACAAAATCAGTTTGAATGCGGAGAAGGATCTCTACATCTACTGATGTGACCGGCATATAATTTAGAAGTCCAACACTAGAATCTCTGAAACCGTCTGGGAATTTACATTTGATTCCACTTAAAATGTCGGTGCCCTCGGTATGTTGTCAATCGACCATGTTCTCAGAACATGGCTGGTATAAATACAGAAATGGAGAAAAGTCAGTTGGCATACTTATAGAAATTCTCTCATATTTTAAAATACCAAGACGAGAATTGAAGATTTCGTAAAGAAAGGTCACAATGAACCATGGCCGATTTTCTAATATCTTATTGTATATAATTGTATATAAAATTGGCATTGTATGTAAAAATAATACATAAAAGGCAAAGTCCTAAAAAAGGTATTTATGCAAAAAAAGGCATATATGTTAAAAAACGGAAAAATAAGCATTATAAAACTTCGGCATGTATCATCATTTATGATTCGTGCACATATTATCAGCCTTTAAATAAGTTCACTAGAATAAAATAGGCATTTCCCTTAACATCCGTTATTTACTGATGACATTGCTTTATTCTCAACCACAAAAACATCCTAATTACTAGAAATACTTTACAAATTGCATTACAAAAATATGTGAAATGGACATAAAATTGAAGATTGTAGTAAACCCTTCTAAAACTCAAGCCAAAACCTTCACCTTTGTAGACCAACAAATCCTTCCCCATTAATAATAAATAGCACAAATGTACCCTGGATGGAAAATAATTTCCAATTAAATATTTAGGTTTATATATTGATAGAAGATTGACATGGAAACACCATGTTCGAAAACTCAATAGATTTCTGTGAAAAAGCGCTTCAAATTTCGCAATTACAGTAATGTTTAATCGCCATTTCCTTGAAAACGGCTTCAAATATGTCAATGAAAATTGCTATTTAGAACGACGTTATAGCATTCTTTAATATTCTTAAAATATAATTTAGTTCTACTATACGGAATCAAAAAGTTCAAAAATTCAACAAAAAAAAATTTTTGGGCCGCAATACATGGAAGCGGGCAAGAAGTAGGGACAAGACGACAGTACCAGTCCATACCATTGAAATTAGAAAACTTACTACGAGAAAGTTTGTGCCATTCTGTAGCACCTCTAGTTACTTTCCCCTATTGCGACGGAACGCACGTCGTGGCCTTCCCTCCGACGCGCCGTGCATAATACAACTCTGTTGCGATAAGGAGTCGTTAGCCCTAAGGGTGTGAAAGACCGCGTGGGCGTTACCGACGTCGTTCGACAGTACACTACCGTCCCGACGTCAGACCTCTCGATTTGTTTCAAATCGTTTGCCTGGATGAGGCTAATATCTGAAAATGCATATGGGCGGGGAATACGAGCCAGCTTGCACTCAAATAAAGACACTAGTGGCTCTGATATACAAGACGGTATATTCTAAAATCAAGAAACAACAAAAAACACAACATACAAATTCACAAAAACAACAACCCTTCACAGATAATCACATTTAAAACACAACCTTCGTGCTCGGAAATGCATATTCGAAGCAGTTATTGCTACCTCTTATAAAAACAAATCACCTTATTTCGTCATTCCTTAAATAATTTGTAATTCATGCACCAGTTGGTGTAGGAATGCCTTCGTCTTAAGGACACAAAGAACACAAAGTTTTAAATTCCCTGCGCTAAATTGCTTTCGTTTCTTAAAAGTGGTTATAAATGCACATTACACTTCAACCACCAATGCTTAGAAAACTCAATACAGACCAAAGTTAATTTTCCTAGTTACAACACCCCGTTGAACACTTAATTAACTGGGTGTTTTGTATAAAGCAAATTAATCACTTATGTTCTTAACATAGCTTTCATTCAAGAGTTCCACACGCCAGCATTCATAAATGTGGCTTGAAATGCGTAATATTTGAAAAGCTTTTAAGAGAATAGTGTGGTTTAACATTGTTCGATTACATCTTTTTCGTTTCTGCGACCGTTCTGCCGCACGGGTACTCATGCTTCTCTGATGGGGGTTTACGTGAAATGGCCTCGTCGAGTGCTGCGAACGGCGCCTCGGCGCTGGGGACGTGGCGATCGCGTCCTGTGCGACCCCCGGAGCTTTCGCTGCTCTGGCCGCGGTGGCGCGCGCTGGCGATGCTTCGGGGTAGCCTGGCCTCCACGCTCCTCAGCCTCTCCTTCCGCTGCATTCCCGTACTCGGCCGATAAGTGCCTCGGCCTCGCCTCTGTGCCCGTCTTCCTTCCCCACCACACATGCTTCTCTGGCGGTGTTTTGGGGAGTAGTTATCGCCTTGGCTTCTCGCTTCAGTGATGTGACGTACCGGCGATGCAGAAAACTGGTCGGTGTACGCCGGAAAAGAGTCCGATTCAGCCCTCGCGGAATTCCCGTAACTCTCTCCTACTGATACACGTTTCTTCTCCGTCGTTATTCATCAACACAACGAGTACAATGATCGTTCTATTCACGTATTCGGATGAAATTATCTCGTTTGAAGCTCGCTGCTAGAGACTCGCGATCGGTTTCTCTTCCCTAACCGTCACTTATACCGGTTTTTACACGATTTCAGAGGCGCGTTCCGCAGAGATCCGTCATCCTCCGAGATTTTTCTGATACTCTTCGAAATTCCAACGGAAAGACTTTCTTTCCGCTGGCTTCCCTCGTTTTTCGAATACCGAACAATACAAGACCTCGTTCCCAAGTTTATCTTTCTAATTTCCTATTCGTGGCCATGCGTTCCGCTCGACGTGGCCGTGGCCACGTCAGAGAGTGACGTGGTTGTCGCGCGGCGTTCAAATTAGTGGACCGCCAAGATGGCATTTTGGGAATTCTTGTATATGGCCCGGTGCGTTACCAGGGAGCATATTCGAGCTCGTCTCAATATGTGTGTGTGTGTCTATATATATATATATATATATATATATATATATATATATATATATATATATATATATGTGACATACCGATATGTCACGTTAAAATAAACTAACATTTATTTGGAGACAATATGGTGGAACATGCATTACGAAATATCACGAGAGCTAGAGCATAGCAACGACCGTGAATAAACAATGTAGTTTTTGTTTTTTCTAAATGCATTAAGAGATGGGTTGATGCCGAAAGTAGAAACTTTGGGATTGGGCGGAGAAGTTTAGACGGTCAAATGTTATGAAAAAAATGAAGGGAGTTTTAATACGAAGTCTTCGAGGGATGAATCATGCAGGAAGACTTCATTCTGCTCTGAAACGCGCTTCTGAACTGTTCGTAGATATTTTCATGTGAAGCAATATTGAAGTATAAATTGGAACTTTGTCGGGAGTGGTAATCAAGTTCGGGACTATGTCATAGGACGTAATCGGGACTGGTAATTTTGATAGTTTGAGAACAGCTTGGATAGGGGCAGAAGAAGATTCCTTGGAACTTGGGACTACGGCAAGATCGCAAGATATTTCACTGAGAAGTCTACGGGGGACATCAACAGAAAAAAAGATAAGTTAACCGCGGTGTAAAATTGTAAATTGAAAGGATCATGATCAAAGGCCCAATTTAAATTCATTAAATTGTTTGATAAAAAAAGTAAAATAAACTTTGTTAAATTTTGTTCTATAGAAAAGAAAGTGATTTTCATTTAGTCAATCCAAACAGTAATGAACTAGAATAGAAACATTCTATTTCAGATTCCCAGCTGCTGCTATAGTCGGCGATCCTATAATCCATTATAGAGGTAAAAAGGGATTATAAATATATCATGACCCATTGCCCCAAACAAGCCGGACGCTAAGATCTTTAGCGATATAGATGTAGAGAGGAGGAAAATTTTGGTATATCTCAAAATGGCGCCCAACGTGATGCATAATTTTATAATTTATAACAATTGGTGACAGAAAAAATTAGTCTTATAAATTATAATATAGTGATCCAAAGGAATCTGAAATTTATGGATTGACATTTGAAATTAATTAATTATAAGAAAGGGCCAAGACCATTTCATTGGTGGATTTTAAAATAATTTAACAGAAGATTTTAATTTGTATTAGAATTCAAAATGGATACTGGGAGCAAAAAATTGCGTATGGAGAATGTTAATGTAGATGATATGGCGTCTGCTAATACTAGCCCTGAGGAGAAATTTCGTGAAATTATTGAAATTAAAACCACAAGAAAAGAAATATTGCTGCACCGTTAGGAAATATGGACCCTAATAATTTAATTCTTAAGATGTTAGAAATGAACGCAAAATTGAGTCTTTTAATAATCAAGTCGACCAAATGCAGAGGAATTAAAGAATCTCAACAAAATTAATTCCAAAGTTAATAATTTACAGGAAAACATTGTGACATTAGGACATTTACATGACCAACAATGCGAAAAGTTGACAATCGTCGAATCGCGTGTAGATAATTCAAACGCAATGTCGCTTCAACATGGCGAAACAATTGAAAACAGAGAATCTAAATTAGTTAATTCGGATTGTAAATTAGAAAAACGAATACAGGAGGGATTTGGAATTAGAAAAGGAATACCAATGCATGCATCAGTGCTTATAATACCAAGCCACCTAAAATTTAACGATGATAATGAGGCGTGATGGTTCTTAAGGAGTTGAATAGCATTGAAGTATCGGCGGAAGATTTATTAGGAAGATACGGACGAACGGGCGGAGAATAGCACGTGTTTAATTTTGAAGGGGATATTTCGGAATATACCTGTAGACATTTTAATTGACACAGGTGCTAATGTTTGTGCAGTGTCGGAAAAATTGTATGAGCAGTTAAAGAAAAGAAAAAAAATTGATGAGCTACCCACCAGGAGTTTGGATATTCGGACAGCTAATGGAAGGCGCATCGAAACGAGAAGTCGGCAAATTTGGGTGGAAGTGGAAGTTCAAGGATCACAATTCAGTTTCCGGCAATTGTAGTGAAGAATTTGATTCGTCCAATTATTTGAGGATTGATGGCCTAAAAATTGTGACGCCAAGGTCGACATAGGTAACAGGAGTGTATTGTTACGAGGTGACAAAGGGCAACAACATTGTTTAGGGATCAAAGACCAGGAGGGCGAAGATGTGTGTATTTGCGATATTGCGGAACAAATTGAAGAGACCAGGGACCAGATCCACACGGCAGCAGAGGCCGCGGTCGACGAAAACGGAATAGATGCTAGTGAAGCCATTGAAATGTTAGTCAATGAATATAGAGATATTTTTTGGGAAATTCAGGGGCCGGTAAAGGATATCAATTTAAATTGAATTGATGGATGAGGAACCTTTATCTGAAACAATATCCGATCCCCCCCTGTATATAAATGCGAAGTAGTAAACAAAAAAAACACGATGCTTAAGGATAGTATAATAAAAAAATCGATGACACCGTATGTAAGCCCAATAGTGATAGTTCGTAAGAAAGACAATAAGATCAGATTTTCTGTTGATGCTAGGAAACTCAATAGCAAGACCATCGCTCGTCATGAAACACCGCCGAAATTAGATGAAATGATGTGGAAGGTAAAGGGCTCGGATATTCACGGGACTGGATTTTACTGCGTCGTACTGGCAAATTGGACTACACAGAATTCGGTATACCTAAAAATTATTAGGGGATGTGGGACGCTATTTACTAGTGGAAAATGGGAACAAGACATGGGAAGAATTGGTATCCAAATATGTTACACGACGGTACGGAATCCTCAAGCTAACCTCAGCGAAAGAATTATGAAGGAGATTCCGCTTATTTAAGTCTACATTTCGGAAAGCCATAACCGATGGATGGAGGCCGTTCCCGTATTGAACTATGTTTTGAATAATGTTCACTGGGAGCACATGAAACACGCCATAGAGGTCACATGGGTAGGAAAGGAAAAGGATCCGTTTCGAAGGATTAGGATACCTCCAGAAATAAGTGGGATCCCAGATGATGTGAGAGATACGCGAATAATTTATGACAATTTGAGGGAGGCAGCAGCCAAAAGAAAGCTAAAACAGAAACAATGCTTCGAGGCGAGTATAAGGAGGGTGATGAAGTGTTAATTAATTACCTCGAGTGTCGTCAGTGGATAAGAAGCTATTTTATAATTTTCCCGTTGTATAAAGGACCGTATCGAATTTGTAAAGTATTAAGCAAGAATGCCGCGATTTTGAATGATGAAAATGGACGACAAATGGGAACATATAACTACAGGAACATGAAGCCGTATATGAGGGACGACACGCATGATTAAATATACAGTTCAACAGAGATTTGTAAATAGTTGTAAATATTAGGTATAATAGTTTTTCTTTTGTTATTGTTTGTCATTATGTGTATTTTTTCAGTTTGTGTAGGGAGTTTAATTTAAAGTGTATGTGTATTCAATGAAGTTAATGGGAGCAAATATTAGCAGATACAGCTATTAGAATACTGATGAAATGGTTATTGTTGGCACATTCCGAAAGGAAAATGTAAATAGTTTTAAGGCAGCAAGTAACAAGACCTAGTGCAGTGCAAAGTGTAAAGTGTTAATGTCGTTTAGTGTGAAGAAGCAAGAAGAAAGTGTTCAATTTTAGTCTTGTCATTTAGTTAGAGTTGTAGCAAACCAAATGACGCTTGAGAGAGGAAGCTGTGACATACCGATAGTCACGTTAAAATAAATTAACATTTATTTGGAGACAATATGGTGGAACATGCATTCGAAATATCACGAGAGCTAGAGCATAGCAACGACCGTGAATAAACAATGTAGTTTTTGTTTTTTCTAAATGCATTAAGAGATGGGTTGATGCCGAAAGTAGAAACTTTGGGATTGGGCGGAGAAGTTTAGACGGTCAAATGTTATGAAAAAAATGAAGGGAGTTTTAATACGAAGTCTTCGAGGGATGAATCATGCAGGAAGACTTCATTCTGCTCTGAAACGCGCTTCTGAACTGTTCGTAGATATTTTCATGTGGAAGCAATATTGAAGTATAAATTGGAACTTTGTCGGGAGTGGTAATCAAGTTCGGGACTATGTCATAGGACGTAATCGGGACTGGTAATTTTGATAGTTTGAGAACAGCTTGGATAGGGGCAGAAGAAGATTCCTTGGAACTTGGGACTACGGCAAGATCGCAAGATATTTCGACTGAGAAGTCTACGAGGGACATCAACGAAGAAAAGATAAGTTAACCGCGGTGTAAAATTGTAAATTGAAAGAGATCATGATCAAAGGCCTAATTTAAATTCATTAAATTGTTTGATAAAAAAGTAAAAATAAGCTTTGTTAAATTTTGTTCTATAGAAAAGAAAGTGATTTTTCATTTAGTCAATCCAAACAGTAATGAACTAGGAATAGAAACATTCTATTTCAGATTCCCAGCTGCGCTGTATAGTCGGCGGATCCTATAATCCATTATAGAGGTAATAAGGATTATAATTATATCGTGACCCATTGACCCAGCAAGCCGGACGCTAAGATCTTTAGCAGATATAGATGTAGAGAGGGAGGAAAATTTTGGTATATCTCAATATATATATATATATATATATATATATATATATATATATATATATATATATAATGTATCTACATACTATAAATGGAGTAATATACGCAGTATAGAGAAAGTTATGTAATGCTAGTTGAAGCTTTGAAATTTTAAAAAACATTTTTTAATATTTGGGGATACTTTATAAAGCCCCCCGGACATTTTGAAACATTTCTCAAAAACGGCTCCAAATTTCTTCTTTATAATTCTTGTAAGAATAGAATAAAATACACTTATAAAAGTGGCATAAGTCCGATTTTCTCGGTTAACTCCGAATTTTCGAAAATTGCAATATGTTTAATTTTGTTCGGCATCTTCCTACAACTATAAATTTGAAGATACAGATTTTTACATCAAATGAAACTTGTTGCCCATAAAACGTTCATTAAGGTCATGTCGACTTTTTTTACAGTTTAGTAGTTTTCGTGCAATATTTGCAATTTAAAAAAAATACAATAAGATTTTCTCATAAACGGCTCCAAATTTTTTCTTTTAATTTTTGGTAGATGTAGTGCCAAATAAACCCTATACGATGACATAAATGCCATATTGCCGTATTATTTTGTTTTTTCAAAAATCACAAACATATAATTTTCTTTACTTGTTTTTCACGTCGGTAATTGTATTTATATTAGAGGCTTCTTATGAGTACATGTGCTTTAAATAGTGCGAAATAAAGTTTCTCGAAAACTGAACAGTTTTCTGTAAAAAAATTTCAGAAACGCTCAAACGCCATTTTCTCAAACTCATCAATTTTCCAAAGGATATTGATAATTGCACTGTTAAAATAACTTGAAGGTGATTTTAACTTCAAATGGTACTTCAAATGATTTTAAAAGAAGTTTTTCGAAAACTCAATAGATTCCTGTGAAAGGAGCTTCACATTTCTCATTTACAGTAATGCTTAATTGCCATTTTCTTGAAACGGCTTCAAAGTTTTCAATGAAAAAGCTATTTAGGAAGAGGTTTTACTTTTCTGTAATATTTGTGAAATAATAATTCGGTTCCACTATAACGAAACCGAAAAGTTGAGAAAATGTCAAAAAAATTTACTTCAGGCAATGATAGATGGTAGCTAACAAGATGATGGCAAGACAGTAAAGCCTGTCCACTCCAAGGAAATTTTAAAACTTTACTACGAGAAAGTCTGTGCCATTCATTAGCACCTCTAGTTTGCTTTACTATAACGTTTGTCAGCAGCAAATTTGCAAATATCCATTCATTCACATCTTTGAGAATAATTACTTGTACGATGATTATTCTGGCAAAATATAATTATGCATCTGCAATTTTGTGTGTTTCGTTTCAGCTTTTCTTCTACGACGAATTCAAATATTGCAGCATAGCGCCAAGCTATCGCAATATATCTGTTTTGCAAAAAATGATAGTTTTATGGTTAAAGAAATGTTTTATGGGCATCGTACATTATCAAGAATTTTTATTGGCGTGAAAGAAGGAAATAAATCCCAAGTTGGCAAGGATGACGTTTCACGTCATAGAAGAAATAGTGGTTAAAATTTTTAGAGAATGAAACTTTTATATTCTCTTTCTTCTGAAGGCCATTCAATGAAATAACCAGTTGAAGGGGGTTCCTATTCAATAACAATGCAATAAAATTTGAACCGAAAAAAACCCTCTTAAAATACTTTTGCTTCGCCTGTACATACGACTATACAGAGTAACATATGTAGTATAGAGAAAATTTTGTATTAATGCAAAAAATTACACATTGCTGGAAATTGGTATACGTTCGTTCGTCTGTCTGCCTCTTCATCTGTAAAGAAAACTACGCCTAAATTATTTGTATCATATTTTTCAAAATGAAGATTCTCAATCGATCTGACCGGACTCAAAGTTTTGCGATTTTGAAAAGATTTCTTAAAAGGGGTACTTGACATGAAGCCTTTGAGACATTTTCAATTTCTTTGCAGGGTAGCCCCAAACTTTTTCTTTACATTTTTTGTAAGAAATTGGTAAAACATTGTAAAAATTCCACTCCTATTCATGGAACGGTCCAAAATTCGAGGTAATCCTGAATATTTGAAAAATTGCATGTTTCAAATTTTTGGACTTCTTGATACAGCTAAGTTATTAAAGATGGAGATTTGTTCTTCGAATGAAATTTGTTATGAAATGAGTTATATAAGTAATGTCCTGAACACTTTTTTGAAAATATGAGTAGTTTTGCGTAATTTTAAGTGAAATATCAGCAGTTTTACAAACTTTTTTTTATCAAATACGGCTTAAATTTTTTCATTGAAGCTTTCTTGATTTTATACGGATACTGCTAAATACACTGAATTACGTGTCATCAACCCATTATTTTGACACATTCTTTGGATTTCTAAAAAATTAAAGAAATCTTATTTTATAAAAATATCTTATGCTGTTAATATTAACATTACAGATGTTTTAAATGTTTCGTATTGCCCTCATACAATTGGTGAGAAAATGTAAATATGTGGAAGAAAAAATGAAGGAATCTTATTTGAATACACGCAAACACTGCAAACTCGCAACTCATCAAATTATCATACTACGGCTCAGCTACGGAGAAGGAAGATGTCAGTTATATGATAAGGAAACAGAAAGAAGACTTGATACGGTACCCGATAGAGATGGGCTTAATAGCTTTTCTTCAATAGCTGTTATCACAAAAACAGTTGACTCGTAATAGTTGTTATTAATAACAGTTGAAAAATAACAGGCCCATGACCAGCAACCTAACATGGCCGATTGCTAAGAGTTAAAGCAGTTGTAGCTACTGCTAAGAGTTAAACCACGCAAAACGAATAACGTTCGTAGCACCGTAAAGCTTGTGCAGCTACCTTACGGCGCTTCCTTGCACTACTTTCCCTTACATGTTTGGACAGAGAAGCAGCTGATATGAACGAGGCTGGATGAACTGCCAAGGATGAATAGTAATTCATATAATGCGTAGCGATATAGAATATAGAATATTACAAAAATGAAAGTGATTCAGGTTCAGATTGCGAATATTCTTTCAAATATGCAACTTGTGTAAAGGGACCAAAAGAACGACAGGCCGAAATGGTTGGCAATGACGAAAGATCGAATTGGAAGAAAAGAAGAAAGGACAATAAGAAGAAATGGACGAAAATAAAATGGAAGGAAAAACAGGACGAATTCGATGGAAAGGACGAAAAATATGATGGGACAAAATGGACAACAGGATGAAATGGACGAGACGAAATGGATGACGGGACGAAATAGACGACGGGTCGAAATGGGCGACGGAACGTAATGGACGACAGGACGAAATGGACGATGGGACGAAATGGACGACGGGACGAAATGGAGGACGGAACGACAGGACGAAATAAGACGACAGAACGAAATGGACGGAAATAAATCGAAAAAGTACGAAATTGACAAAAGGACGAAATCCAAAGGGCGAAATTGATGGAAAGGATGAAACGGACGGCAGGACGAAATGAGCGATGATAGCATAAGAATGAGAATTAGCGTATGATACGGGTACCTGTATGAATGCGGGTGGGTTTGACCCGTTACAATACGGGTACAATACATATACGGGTCCTGGGTACCCGCATGACTTAAGACCCGTATCACTCCAAGAGCTCAAGGCGGGAGCCCAATGTTGACAAAACAAAATACTTACACAAAGCTTGAGACATGGGGTTTGGATATTGATGGACACGTGATAAAAGTAAATCATTATTTGAAACTTTTGGGGCTATTTTCTGTACAAATGTCAACTGTGAGATAGATGTTTAGAATATAATACCTCAAGGACGAAGGGGTATCATGGAACTAAATGGAAAAAACTCCCAAATGGATTTATTAAGTAATTGTTGAAAGAATTTTTCTTGATGGTAGCGAGACATGGGAAGTAAATAAATGGCAAAACAAAAAATTCAAGCTTGAGAAATACGCGCCCTTTGGATAAGTTGCAGGATGACCAAATTACATCGCACCCCAAATAAAGAAATAAAACAGAAAATGAATCTATGCAAAGGTATAATTGACAGATAGAATTCAAAAGACCGCTATGGTACGGACACCGAAGAAAACTGGACAAGGTGGGACGGGCACTGAAAATATAAGATAGGACACCAGTCAAAATAAGAAAAAGAGAAAGACCGAGGAAAAGTAGGGGAAATGCTTTATGCGAAGCGATGACATCCAGACATCTGGAAGAAGTGGATAAATCAGGCAGAACGAAGTGGGGACTTGGGTGCGGGAAAAGGAAAACGGTGTAAAACACTAGCTGGAAAGATAATATCATTATGTTATATTACAACGCCCAAATCCGTCTTCAAATAGTAATGTCAAATGACTGAGTCTCTTGAGACGTGGCCTGCACCTGATGTGCTTAAGAGCGTGGGTACAAAGTTTGAAAACATTGAAAGGGACCCTATAGCCCTGTGTATTAAAACGTTTCATTTCCGTAAATATGATCACTTCCAGATTTTCACCTCTTTAAGTAGACAATTTGAGGAGTTGATAATGCACAGCATTTGGGGAAGAGGCTCCCCAAACCAGGTCAATTCTGTAAATGTCTCAATATTTTATCAATAGTATTTATTAATTGTATCATCGTCTCCTTTATTATTTCAGTAGCATACATACATTTTGCGGCTCTCACACGCCACCAATCTTTATAAATGAGGTCTCTAAAGAAAGAAAATTTTACGGAGAGTGACGAATTGACTTACTTAAAATATGAAGGATTTGTTTAAAAAACGCAAATAAATATTCATGTCAAATGCAACTCGCAACACACGGTCGCATTTCTGAATGTTAAACATCTCCTAAACGATGTTAAACATCTCCTAACGAATGTTAAACATCTCCTAAACGACTGAATGTTAAACATCTCCTAACCTGTTAAACATCTTCTAAACGATGCATTTTAGGTCCTTAAAATCCCAAATTTTGAGGCCATACGCCTCAAAGAAACGTTCATCATAGCGTAATCTCTAGAATGAGATCTTAAACATTCTATTGTATTTTTGCTGCTCCGGCGATTCTCGGTATTACCCCATCTGTTCAGAGCCTTTAGAATCTGCAACTGTAAGTGAAATTAAACTAATTTATGCTATTTTATCGATTGAATTACACGGTTGTACCTCTTGCTCGGAAATAACGTTAAATAAGAATGTTTGCATTGACAAGATGTATTGTATTATTATGAATTACAAGGAGACAACGGACAGAACAACTCGTACAGAACAAGTGACGGACGATTAGGGGGTCTTGAAGAAAACTATATTAATAAATGCTTAATGGAAATGGAAAAATAGGGATTTAACATGCGAGAGTTCTCGCGCGGGTATGCTAGTTAAAGTTATAATTACATTCATTTGGTATTGTATTTTATTTATTTTCTAGTCAAACATGCCTTATGTTGATAAAACTTTAATGGGCAAGGGGGCCCAGAGGGGTCCTCATATGCATCCCCCATGTCGTTTTAGGTTGCGCACACCTGTGACGTGGATGTTTAATCCTTTTACACTCGAATTCTATCCTTGAGATACAGACCGACTTCTTTCTTGAACTGTAAACGCGTCTGAAGGGGTAATGTACGCTCTCTCCAGCTATCTTCATAAATCGCGCGTAGCTAAATTAGTATAGTGCCAGCACGTTTGAGTGAAGGTCATCGGGGTCAGCGTCAGTGTATCTCTCAATACGACATCAAATTCCTACTTTTGATCTATGTCTTTTTTCTCTTACCCTTATTTTTGTGATTTTCTTCTAATTATTCTTATTCTATATAGTAAAGGAAATTTCTAGTTTTACTGGTTTGCTACAAATAATTTTCTCTTAAAAAATGCTCCAACATTAATATCAGATATAGGATCAGTTATGATACAGAAAAGCAACATTTTCACTTTATCTTTCATACCGTTGCCCCAATGATGCGAGAGTTGAACAAATGTTCTTTGAAGGCATGGATGAGAATAAAGAGAAGAGGAAAGCAGAGATAGCGATATGGACTCCAAGACTGGTAGACAGTGTTTATACCTGCAGCTTTGTGCTGTAGACTTTAGTGTTAGACTATTTTCCATTCAGATTTTATTATTGCAGAATGGTTCTTATAGCCAAAAACAAATCGGTGATTATTTCTTAAAATAAAACAAGAGAAAATTAAATAATTTTTTACAAGATATTACAAATGATTTTGTAAGTTTTTATTAAAAGATAAAAGAGGGTATATTCTACTTATTTACAACATTCTTCAAAAATACTAATGAAAAATTTGGAAATATTATGGAACTTTTTGATGTATCTCACAGATATACAAAGATATCAATAACGCAAATTGTTTAAAGATAGTAACGGCCAACATAATTGTGTGCGTATAGTGCTTGCCCATCGTCCGTGCTCGTGCGCGCGCGGTTTTCATTCCAAATATTAGACGCAATCATCATCACCGGGAGCATATAATGTTTTGGCGATCTCGGTTTAATCGACATATAGCATTCAGGAATATCAAAACTTGCTTGTATGGATAATTTAGAATGTCTTCGTGTATTGGAAAAATAAAATTCGCAAATTTGTGCGAAAGGAGAAAATGTGAGTTGACCAGAAACGTGGATCCATAATCTCTTGGCAAGATAGGTATCAGTGTATGCAATCTTCCTGTGTGTGATTGAGAAACTACTAGATTCCTAGGCATCCAAAACAATGACATAAGCATCGTGATGAGACCAATGGATACATTGGGCAAATGTGTAAAGCCTAATCGATGTTCGTGGCCCGGAACGTTCCCCGGAGGAGCACTATGTTCCGCGAGATGCCCTGGTAGGTGTTTCAGGCGCTGGTAGGCAGCACCAACGAACAAGCCACTGACAAAATGAAGAGGAAACTTACTAGTTCCAGTCTTTTTCATTCTGTGGCACCATAATTCTAATTTGCTGAGGAGGTTGTATGTGGGAGATATCATTATTTGGATTTTTCTGTAATCGAAGATTAACTGATTTATTAATATCAAAATTTGTAAACATGTATACAAGTTTGTGTTGCTTTATTTGCGGGAAATGTGTGCGGATTTTATCAAAGAGTAGTTTAAATTAGTAAAGCAAATATTATTTTATTTAGATGTGTTGAGTAAATTATTAGTTTTCATTTAACATCTATTAGATTATTATTTTCGATTATGATAATGATGAAGTTTGAAAAGTCTTCGTTTCAAAACTCTTAAGATTAGCATTTTATTGACCCCAAAAACAACAAACCGTTCCTTTTTGGAAGATGACACACAACCTGCATTGGTAGAGAAAGTGATTGGCCTATCCCACGTTCTACACCAGAGAAGCCTTCATGCCGTAAGGTAAAACTTATTCCATACATGCCGTCAATACATCATGAATAACACAACAACATGTAAGCTGTACAAGAAGAAAGTATTGAAGAATAACAGCCTAGAAATTGTTACTTTTATAAAATTCTCTAAAATAATCACTCGTAGCTAATGTAAAATAAAAGGAGTTCAGAAATGAAGTTGAACTTTTTTGGAGGAATATAGTGGTAAACCACAAAACAATTATTTTTCATACATAAATTATATTTTTAAAGAATGAAAGATAAACTTGTAAATGAATGAAATGTGTCATCGTGATTGTCAGTGGCATAAATAATTATTTAAAAATTAAAACAGGCGAAAAACTGTAAATGTGTTTTACACATTTTCCCAAACTTTAAAAGAGCTATATCTCAAAATAGTCTGTGTGCACTTTCGTCCGCTGACCCCTTGAAATACAACAACGTTACATATTGTTGAACATTAATAGAACAGTAAAGGAAAACTGGATGGCAATTCCAACGAACATTGATTCTTAAACATATTGTCAGGAATCTCTTTCAATATTCCGGGTTAAATGAATTATTGATTGGTTAGCTTCTTCCATTGTTACTTGCTACTTCGGATGTCGGCAACGTGGGAGAGAATATACACGAAACTGCCTAGGCAAACAAAGGCAAAGCAATAAAACATTTCATTGAAGTTTCATTCTTACTTCTGATTCTCAGAGTTTCCTAAGTTCTCACAAGACCCACATAAATATGACGTAGTTGTAACTCAATCTTTGGAAACTCTCCTTCTACCAGATCAAATCACAAAGTTACAACATTACCTCATCACAAGACCAACATTATTGGACTTAAGTCCTTTTAGCCTATATTTTTCTACAGGGTTCATGTCAGAGTCTTCATTTACACAAAACGCTGGACTGTATACATTTTCATAAAAATTATTATTTTCATTAGCATTAAATATTAAATATTAATTATTATTATTATTATATTCATTGGCATTAAATATTTATTTATTTAGTCAAAAACAGTCAAAAACTGTATGTGACGTATGGGGGAGAAAATCATCTGCGCACGCTTTCTTGAGTTTCAGAATCCCTTCCCAATAATATTTGATAAACAATACTTGGAAACAAACCAAAACTTGGTTCAACGATACATTTCATTGCATTTGAGCATTGTAAATTGTGATTTTCGCAATTGTAATAGGTGACGACAATAGGTGATTGTAATAGGTTCGATCCCCGATCGATGCAAGTGTACATTTTTGGTAAGCAAAGACAGTTCACCAAATAAAAATACTAATTAATAGGAATAATTACCACCCATAAATACAACAATAATACTACACAAAACAATAATACATCAGATCGACACTTCTCCTCGCCTTCCCCGTTTGGATTAATGCTGCGAAAACAAACATCAACAAAATCCATATAAGATGTGTTTCACGCAAGATATGATCCGCAATACCAACCTCCCGTAAACCACCCGTAAATCATTTTTATAGCACAGAACCAATTCCTTCGCACCATCATTAATGCAGCCTGGTTCATATCAAATCACCAATTACACAATGAATGCAACCATATTCCATCATTCACCATATTGCCTACCTATCTCACAATTTCTTCTCCAACATACACAATTTCCAAACTGTATTCATTCAACTTCTGTAAAAACCCACTCATCCTACTCGCATCAAAAATAAATATCCTTTCACATATTTTGTAAATTGTTTTCAAAACCTTAGAACAAATCCTACAATGCCAACATGGTTTCCTCAACCTCTGTACTATTGTTAATTAGGTTAAATTGCATTTATTAAGCCATCATTACATTTTAGCTCAATAACATATCTATGCACAAAAAAATTAAATAATAAATGGAAAAAGAGCAAAGATAGTCTGCGGCAGCTTCTTCAGAGTTCTCGCGTTTCCCTATTTCCATCTTCACCCCCATTCCATCCTATTTTCCATCTTCATGCTCAATCGCGTTTAAGCTCAATCGCTCAATCATGCTCAATCGCGTTCATGCTCAATCGCGTTATTCAATACCGAAAAGGTATTGAATACCGGTAAAAATACCGGTCAAATACCGGTATTTTTCATACTTTTTTCATATACCTTGTATTCTTTTTTACCGGTAAAACACCTCTATAGGACGTCTATACCGGTATGGACGTCCATAAAGGTATACCGGTCTTATACCTGTATTTTCATGAAGAAACATAGCTTACCATCCATACATGTTGACAAAATAAGTAACTTTACTTAATAATATCTCACAAAATGTTTATTAATCATATATCATTTCATAATTGTTATTTATTGTTTAAATTATTTTGTATTATTATATTAAAAAGTATATAATTTATTTATGATTAAGGTGAGAAATCCCAACTTAAATAATGTTATACAAATCTATTGGCACTAGAGACGGACAAAACTGCATTCAGTCTCTCTCGTATCTCGCCCGAATTGCGAATCTTCTCGTTGGCCGAAGAAGGGAGAAGGGTCGTGGAGGGGGAAGCGCCCAGCCAAGGCCAAGGCAGTACACTGGCGAAGAGAATTTCTTTCTCTGCGAGAGGCAACGAGAGTCGCCGACTACGAGATTCTCGTATCTCGTAGGGACAGAGTATTCTCCTAACAGTCCAAGCAGGCCGAGGATCGGAAGAGACTCGTGAATAAAACTGCCTAGTGTAGAGCAAGGATTTCTTCCTAATTAATTGATTTAAGTTGAATACAATAATTGCTCTCTAGTGTATAAATAGCGTAAAAAAAATAAATAAATAAATAAATAAATAAATAAATAAATAAATAAATAAATAAATAAATAAATAAATAAATAAATAAATAAATAAATAAATAAATAATAAATAAATAAATAAATAAATAATAAATAAATAAATAAATAAATAAATAAATAAATAAATAAATAAATAAATAAATAAATAAATAAATAAATAAATAAATAAATAAATAAATAAATAAATAAATAAAAGAAGATGGCTCACAGCAACAACTGTATTAAATTCTATTCTTATTAATGTAAATGTTTTGTGTTCGGGTGTTTACGTTTTGCATACGTTGTATGTATTGAAAACCTCCCATAATTTAAACTTCGGAAAAGTTGAAATATGAAATTATAATTATTGATTCCATTGAAGAGAACCTTTTCTTAGTGTCCTTCATCGAGCTATCTCCCATCTGACCTCAGAGATGACCCAAGCCTATCTTCGTATTTCGCACGTGGAGAGGCTGTATGCGTGCGCCGTGCCGTAGGCATGTATGCATGTCCGTTTCTTCCCTCCCCGACCCCTCCAACGGCGAACTGAGGGAGCTTTGACACCTTGAAATAATCCCGAACGCTCAGGCTTTCAGGCCCAGATTTCTTGTTGTTAAAAAATGATTTCCTTTTACTTCATTTCACAATTAAATCTTAATTATACATTAATAAATAGAGGTAAAATAAAATGTTTTTTCCTAGTTTATATTAAAGGTTTAATTTTTAAAATTTAAAATTAATTATTGTTCTTATCATATTATTATTATTATTATTATTATTTTTTTATTTTGTTTATTTAAGGTCGTTTTTTAACATCAAAGGTCATCAACGACCGCAATTAAGTATACATCAATGCGTTAAGTATCACAATTTAGTATACACACATTAGGCGTCCACAATTCATTAAGTATACACAATCAATGTCAATCAAATTAAGTATACATCACATTATAGTTTAAATTACATAACAATTTACAACATTATAGCCCATATTTTATTGCATTACATCAGATTGTTACTTAAAATTAATAACATTCAATTTTATATTATATTACCTTACTTAAGTTAACAATGTCTAGCAACTTTAGTACTTTAGCACACCGTCTTCAGAGCTGAACAATTTATGTAGGTTAGTTTCTAGTTTCAGTAGGTTTCTTTCCTTTGCTATACCGGGGCATTCTAAGATAAGGTGTTGTGTAGATATTATTTCACCACATTTAGGGCATGGTTCTGGGTCGCATTTTTTAAATATATAACAATATTTCAGATTAAAATGACCGATCCGTAATCTAGTGATGATAACTTGCTCTCTTCTTTTAAGGCAGATTTTCAGCAGGGCTGGTTCCAGTACTGAGTTCCTAACTAGATGTAATTTTGATGATTTTAATTTCCATTGTAGTCCCAATATTTGAAGCAAGATGTCCAGAAGAGCTTTTAATGTCTTTTATAGTGCCACGAATTTGTGAATCAAAACTTAGAAATGATGTTGCCATTTTTGCATATTTATCAGCTTTCTCATTACAGCGATTGCCCTATGGGATGGGATCCAAATAAATTCGATTTCTGTCCCTTTTTCACCTTGACTAAATACAAATTCTTGGATTTTTGTATGATTGGGTTACCTGTGTGTTTATTTTCTATGGCTCTAGGGTCGTCATTGAGTCAGTGAATATTGCAATGGGCAAGTAATTTGTTTGCTTGAGACTGAATTCGATGGCTTTAAGGACTGCCCATGCTTCGCATGAACAAATGGAAAAATAATCTGGGAGACGTTGCGATTCCACTATATTGGGAGACTGAACATAGAATGCACAACCAGCTTTACCATCACTTTTAGAACCATCTGTATATACTTGGTAATAATTGACATACTCGTTGTAAACTTGTTATTAAATTCTTGAAATTAGCATTGGGACCAGAAGTAAGGTGAGGACTGTTTGCTAAGGTCATGTTTGTTACTACATTATGATCTCGCCAGGTGGGATGGGAGGCATACATCTGGGTAAGGTAACTGGATCAATAATATTAAGTTCCTTCAGGTACTTAGGAATCCTCTCTCTTAGTGGTAGTGGGAATTGAGGGTTGGCCTCATAAAGATATGTTTTTAGGTTATTGAAAATATTTGTGTATGCAGGATTTGGAGGACACTTAAAGTTGAGTAAGCATAATTTAGACAGAGAACTTTACGTCGCAGGACTAATGGTATTTGCCCTGTTTCCACTAATAGGCTATTAGCAGGACTGGTTCTAAAGGCGCCAAGGCTTAAGCGACATGCGCTTGTGATTATTGGTTTAACATTTTCAGTGTTCTCTTGGATGCTGAGTTATATATTACTGCACCGTAATCCAACTTGGCCTGAATGAATGCTTGGTATATTTTGACTAGACATTCAGATTGTCACCCATTTGATAGACGACAACATTTTTATTACATTTAGTCTCTTTTTACATTCCAACTTGAGAGCAGCTACATGTTGTTTCCATGAGTGAGTAGAATCAAAAAGCATACCAAGAATTTTACAGACACTTGTTCTTTTGAGTTGAAAAGTTCCAAGTCTAAGTTGAATTCCTTCATTCCCATCCTTGCGTCTTCTTGAAAACACTATGAATTCCGATTTTGTTTTCGAAATTGTGAATCCCGAGTTAATTGACCAATTATTGATTTTATTTAATGTTTCTTGGATTATATTTCCAGTTGTCTGAAGGTTTTTTCCACTGCAGAGCAGGGTGATATCGTCGGCAAAAGGTATATTTTACAGGGTGTTGGACTACCAGGTTTACTTCATTGATGGCAAATATGAAGAGTAATACGCTAGAACTGATCCTGTGGGAGACCATTTGTCAACTCTGTGGGTTGCGATGTTGTGTCTTGAATTCTGACTCTAATATACCTGTGTTTTAGAAAGTTTATGATAAATGCTAAGATGTTACCTTTAATTTGCAAGTTTGACAGAATGTTAATCAGCCTGTCTTTATATACCATTTCATACGCCTTTTCGATATCCAGTGAGACAGCCATCACATGTTGCTTCAAAACCAGAGCATCACAAATTTCGGTATCAATATTGACTAGGTGGTCATTGGTAGATCTAAATGCTCTGAAGGCACTTTGTTGCGTGATATCTGTTTATTGCTTTCTAATATCCATCTCAGCCGGTTGCAGACCATTTTTCTAGTAATTTGCATATATTGCAAGTTAGGGAGATTGGGCGAAAGTTAGTTGGTTGGGTGTGATCTTTGTTTGGTTTGGGTATTGGTACAACAATTGCTTCTCTCCATTGGTTGGGAAAGGACCAAAGTGTTCCAAATAAAATTGTACAATTGGAGTAGGTATTCATGTGCAACTTTAGGCAGGTTTTTTAGGAAACTATTCGGAATTCTATCAGGGCCTGGGGCTGAATTTTTACTTTTGTCTAGTACTACTGTAAGTTCGCTCATTAGGAACTCTTGGTTATGCTGTTCTTCATTATCTCGTAGAGTCAGTCTGATAGTTTTGATTTGTTATTTGGGCTTTCGACAGGAAGTTTGAGTCATAGTTTTTATTACTTGAGTTGTCAGCAAAGTTGTTACAAGAATATTACTAATGTATTATGTTTTCATATTGTAGAGACAGTCTGATATGTTCTTGAGGTCCAGAGTGTTGATTTCCATTCTTATCCATGAAGGTATTGGGTGTACTAGGCCAACTTTTTCCACTGATTGACTTAACTTTTTGCCAAAGTTCAGTTGTTGAGGTTTGATGGTGATATTGGATGTGTATTTATGCCAGGATTGTATCATAGTAGATTTTAAGGTGAGTCTTGCTAAGGCTCTTGCTTTTCTATATGCTATTCCATTTTCTAATGTGTTGTTTTTCTTGAATTTTCTAAAGGTTCTCTTTTTATTTTTAATAACTGTAGTGCATTCTGCATTCCACCATGGCACTTGGTGCTTTTT
Source organism: Teleogryllus oceanicus (assembly GCA_964035755.1). Classification (NCBI taxonomy): domain Eukaryota; kingdom Metazoa; phylum Arthropoda; class Insecta; order Orthoptera; family Gryllidae; genus Teleogryllus; species Teleogryllus oceanicus. Next base: position 105,534,632 of record CAXIVR010000009.1, read on the forward strand.
ATTTTTCCTGTTGTTTGGGGGATAGAGACATTAGCTGCTGTTATAATTAAATTGTAAAGTCACTTAATAAATTATTTATATCTTGTGGGTTTAGATTGTCAGGTTTAATGAGATTGTCAACATTGGAACTAATAATCTCTTGAAACTTTTGAATTTGCTTCATGTAAAATCCATTTAGGCCAGCACCTAAGTTCTGAAACTGGTTCATTAGATGGAATATGAATGTTAATGGGTAATGATCACTGTCATATAGGTTTGAGTTTGTAGACCATAGAATTCTTACTGCAATATCATTAGAGGCAAGGCTTAGATCAATAGCACTATCTGTACCATTACTTATATTAAAATGTGTAGGCAAGCCAGTGTTTAATAAGATTAGGTTGTTGTGGTTATCCAGCCACTCTTCAATTACTTTCCCTCTTCTGTCCAATTTGGTAGAACCCCACAATTTGCTATGACTATTGAAATCACCCACTATTACATACGGTTTAGGTAGCTGCGTAAGAATATTATCCAGTTCATAGATGTCAAAATGTTGACTGTTGGGGATATAAATATACAAACAGTTATATGAATATTAATTTTTACCTTGACCGCAATGGCTTCTAGGGCAGTTTGTAGAGGAATTTCCTGCATAAAACAATCGTTCTTTACATAAATTGCTACTCCTCCACTGGCAATTTGCGTACTATTTCTATTTCGAATAGATGACTTATAGCCAGATATTTTTCCAAAGTGATTTTCTTTGAAGTTGGTTTCCTGAAGGCACAAAATTCTGGTTAGTGTTTTTATTTGAAGGCACAAAATCTCTGGTTTAGTGTTTTTTAACAATTTCAAGTAGGGTAATCTTGCATAAAACCATTACAGTTCCATTGTGTAATTTTCATTGAGAGGTTTATTCAGACATTTCTGTGTCAGTTTCTTCTTCCTGTAGTTGTGAACTTTTTAATTTATTTATTATTCTTGTGAATCTATTTTTTATAGATCTTTCAGTAAGTAAAGGATAGGTAACTGTCATCATTTTAATGATAGATTGAATGTCATTTGTGAAGTCTTTAGCTATTAAGGTTGGATTATTGGATCCAGATGCCATATCTATAAAATTTTTCAGTTGGTTGTAGGTAAGGGGAAAATCATCACTGTTAGTCTCAATTTTTTCCTTCAATGGGTAAATAAGATCTTCTAGTGATTTAGTTGTAGACTTTTCTTTAATTATGCTTTCTTCAATTACTTCTTGCATCTTCTTTTTCTTCTTAGGATGTTTTCCTGATTCCATGTTAGGATAAACCAATTTTTTATTTTCTTGTTCAATCTGTGATGAAGAGTCTGATGAAAGAGTTCTTTTTGGTATAGTAGAGACCATATTACCATTCTCTTCCATGGTTTCAAGCTCAGTTGTGGCATTTTTTCATGGGCTCATGGTGAAATTGTATGTCTGCTACTTCAGTGTCTTTCCATTGGTTGCTGGATCTGGCATGTCACAGGCTTTTTCACTAATGTGTTCAGATTCCATGGGAGCATTACTTAAATTGGTAGTCTTATGGTGATTAGAAGTGTTGGGTGAAGGGCATTGTCCAGCTAAATGCCCTGTTTGGTGGCAATTAAAGCATGCCATTTCATCAGTTGTGAAAAATATCCTATATGTTGAGCCATCATAATATACAGTAGTGGATTCAGTTAGTAGACTTACATCTTCAGGAGAGACATATACTTGTCTCCGAAAACTCATAATATGGGAGAACCCCTGTCCTGGAATACCAGCTTTAACAAATGAAATTTTGGATGCCAATTTGATGTTCTTTGTGATGAGTACATTCTCTATTACTGAGTGAGGGATGATGGGGCAGACGTTTGAAATAATTATTCTTTTGGCTTTTGTTACAAGTGGTCTCAGCTTCAATTCATGGTCTTTTATTTTAATGACTTTATGGTTGTTTGTAAGGTGTCAGCTATTGTTTGAGAGCTTAGGAAAATACATACTCTGTTGTTTGCAATTTTTGAAATAAATCGTATTTCATTAGGGTCAATAATGTTGGAGAGACTGTTTATGTAATCTTTAATGGTGAGACCTTCTAGTGAGTCAATGATTATGGCTTGGTCCTTAGTGGGAAACACTTCAGTTGACATGGCATTTGCGTAGGTTTTCAGCTTTGGTTGAGTAGATACCTGAGGTGGTGCTGTTGAGGTTATGGGAGCCCCGATGCCCGTGGGCTCCATCCTTCAGCAGGGTAGCCGCTGCAGCGGCTGCCCGTATAGTTGATTTCAGACACTCACAACTCGTTGAACTAGAGTATTACCACTATTGAAATGTCACTAAGTTCACTGTCTGAATGACAATATGAAAACAACGTTTCACTGGCCGCGATCGGAGCACGATGTGTCTCGGTCGGCTGCCGAGATGGAACTCCATTATTATTATTATTATTCACGATTATTCCCATTTAAAGAGAGCGTTTGAACTTGAATTCCTTTATGATGATTGTGTGTGTTTTCTCTGGGCCCATATTTTCTTCATGTGTTCACTGTGTTGTTTCTTCCGCTCTGCTGGCCATTTACATCCTGGCCTCTTCTTGCTTTCGGTAAATTTTTGATGGTGTTCCTGAATTCTTTTCTATTTTCTGCATCATTTATTGTAACGTGTGCTTGTCTGAGATCCTCCTCGACTTCTTTAATCCATTTTGTTTTTCCCCTGCCTGAGTTGATGACTATGAGAATCCGTTTTGAAATTCTGTTTTCATTCATCATGTGAATATGTCCGCAGAACAGATTCTTCTTTTTCTGAATGTGTCCGTAATCTTATCAGTGTGCTTATAAATTTCTAATGTGGGCCTCTTCATCCAAATCCCTTGCTCTTGTACCGGTCCAAATTTTTTCTGGGAATTTTCCTTTCTTGTTTCTCTATTTCTTTTTTTTGATTGACCACCGATTTGTGTCGTTTCGGCGGCATATAGTGCGTCAGGAAGTACGACAGTGTTAACCTTAATTTTGCGTTAATAGATATGAACTTTTTGTTGTAATAGTTCCATGTGAGTTTGTATGCTCTCTGCAATTTTCTTATTCTCTCCTCATTGGCCCTTAGATTGATCCCTGATGGTTGAATGATTTCTCCTAGATATTTAAAATGCGGCACTAGTATGATTGTCCCGTAGGTTGTTTCGATAGGCAGATTGTCTTGTGGCACTCTTTCTATGTGTTGTGTTTTCTCGTACGAAATTTGAAGACCAGTTTTATGTGCAATTTCGTGTAGTTTCTCTATGGTGTCTGTGGCCTCTTTTCTATTATTTGTGAGAATTGCGAGGTCATCCGCAAAGGCTAAGCATTTCACATGGAACCTATTCTCTTTTTTTTATACCAATTTGGATACCTTTAACTTCTTTTTCCCAAGTCCTGATAATTTTCTCGAGAAGGATATTAAAAAGCAACGGCGAAAGTCCGTCACCCTGTCGCAGTCCAGTTTGGATCTCAAATGGTTCGGAAATTGTTGTTGTTGTTGTTGTTATTATTATTGTTATTATTGTTATTATTATTATTATTATTATTACTAGCCATTAACATCACATATGGGAAAGGGTTCCCTTCTACAAGGGTAGCTTACATTATAAAAGGCATCTGGAGGAGCCCACTTCGAGAAGAGTGTTTCTTCCTTAACATTAAGAAATTTATAACATTATAAATTAATAAAAAAGAGTTTATTAATTAACATTTTTACTATTTAATTAAAATTAACATTTAATTTAAATAAATTTATAAATCAACAAACAAAATAATAAAAATTTTTTTAGATAGATTTTATTATTCTAACCGGGGAACTCTACAATTTAATATTATAATATTAACTTTAAATTACTTCAAAACGTAACTTTAAATTATTTAAAGACATAATAATAATAATAATAATAATAATAATAATAATAATAATATGCTAACAATAATAGCATTAACTACATTTTATGGTAGACCTGCACAGTTGTTTTAAACCATTAAATACAAGAATACACGACTTTTTAATTTCACTTCACTTCACAACATTTGAAATTCACTTCTCTTTCTACTTCTATACTCACTACACTGCACAACACGTCACCACACTTCAATACAATACTAATTTGAATATAATTATATATTTAGAACAGGAACGCATTTAATAGTAATTAACACAATAATAATAGCAATAAAAATATCAATAATAATCAAATAATAACTGATATAATAATCCAACTTACTAAATTAATAAAGTTTACAAATACTATTAGTTAATTTATTTTTATATCTTCGAACACCTAGAGGAAAGGTTCAAGGCTGTCGCACGTAACTTATTCAGTCCGTTATTGTCTATTTGTAAATGAAAATTTTCCAATATCTGTTCTCTGTGGTGTAAACTGAATTTTGTGTTTGTGATCCCCCCTACTAAAGTACGAAGGTCTACCCAATCGGATGTAGATATCTTTCCAAGCTGGATAACCGGCATACGCTTTGTACAGGGCACAGAGTCTTGCCTTAACTCTCCTAATTTCTAGAGACTCCCATTCTACATTCTTCCTATTTCCTCGGAAAGTATTCCTTCGGAAAATTTAATGCAAACATTTAAATTTTAATTAGTATTAATATTTTAAAATATTTATTAAAATTAATTATTATATATTAATATTTGTTCTTAATGAAATTTCTTAAATAATACATGGGTGTAAATTAAACACGTTCCAATCATTAATTTTGAATTAAACATTACGCTTCTGTTTCCTCGCGTAAAAATAGTTAATATGTCTATTAGCGTTAAATGTCAATTTTTAATGCAGTTTTAGTTATAATTATGGTGCAGAAAAAGAAAACTGGGCTATTATTTTCGCGAATGTTAGTGATACGGTCAAATTTAAGGAAAGAATCGTATTTTGTGATAAACACAAAGTCATGCAAGATGGAAGTTTGGAATGCGTGGGAAGACTCGTTGCGTGGGAAGAATGCGTGGGTAAGAAAACACGTTTGTCTATTCTTTGTCACTACTAGACAGGACAACATCTATACCGAGAAATCCCCTAAATTTTCAACGCTGTATCACGTGTCGCCAAGCTCTGCGCCCGGACGTGAGGTCCAAGGTCAGCGAACGAGCTCGTGTTTTTTTTTAAATATATTTATTTCCTGTTCAATTTTACAAATTTTTCAGGATGATGAATAAATTTTCAGGATGATGAATAGCATTTTTGGAGATGCCAGAAATTAATATCATAATTAAAGATAATTATGATTTTATTTTGATAGTAATTACGAATAAAATTTGATTTTAATAATTATTGATTAATTTTTATAATAAATTAAGAGTTTTAAGAGAAGGTTTTATTGAGTAATAAAGTAGACAATTATTTATGGGGGGTGAAAAATATCTTTGGGAAAGCGGGAACGAATTCGTTTAATGTGATAATTTTTTCTCAGATCGAAATGTTGATGAACAGGATAATCTTTTAAAGAGTTGAAGAATTTGGAAGATTGGTTAGTGATGAATGATTTAATTAGTTCTATTTGTAATTCTTTGTGTATTTGTCTTTGGAGATAAACCATTCAGCCTTTAGAATTCTCCGTAAAAATATTTTGAATAGTTTGTATTTTCTTCATGTTTGACGCAGATGCATTACACCAAATTGGGCATCTATGTAAGGATGGTCTTATTATTGCCTTGAATATTGATATACCACAATCATTGTAATTTTGAATATTTATTAGTTAATGGGTATAATTTTTTTTTAATTTTAAATTAAATTTAATTGGAATATGATTTTCTATCCAGGGTATATTTATGTTATTTATTTTGAGCTCGTGTTGAGGTCTGCGAAAACTATTAACTTAAAATAAATTGACATGACTGTTATAAAAGAGCTATTTATGAACAACAAATTTCATTTGAAAAGAAAAATCTCTGTCTTCAATTTTGCAGTTGAAAGAAGACTCGGAAAAAAAATCAAATATTGGCTATTTTAGAAAATTCTGAACTAACCGAGAAAATCGGAACTATGCCATGTTTATAGGTGTATTTTACTCTATGCTTACAAGAAATTTAAAGAAAAAAATTGGAGCCGTTTTTGAGAAAATTTTGAAAATGTTCCCAGGGCTTCATGTAAAGTACCTCTAAATTTTAAAGAATGTTTTTCAAAATCTCAAATATTCAACCAGAGCCAGAGGAACTTGGGTTTCTTCAATTTGGAAAAAATCGTATGTGTGGTTTAGGCGCAAGTAGTGTTCACAGACGGACGGACAGAGACAAACAGACGAACAGACGGACAGAGGACATATGGACAGATGGACTGACGGACGGACGGACGAACGTTTTGATAAATACCACTTTTTCGGTATCAGAGGACTCCAAAACATGTAATTCCATTGAAATCTCGAAATCGATTTTCCGCACCATTTCTCTATTTTACGTATATTACTCCGTATATACGTATGTATACAAGAAAGTAACTAGAGGTGCTATGGCACAGACTTTCTCGTAGTAAAGTTTTTTCTAATTTCTATGGTGTTAACTGGTACTGTACAGTCTTGTCCCTTCTTCTTATCTGCTTCCATCTAATGCGGCCCAGAGAAAAATTCTTTTGTTTTTGAAATTTTCGCAACTTTTCGATTTCCAAATAGCAGAACCTAAATTATATTTTAAGATTATAGAGAGTAAAAAAAATACATTTTTGTAATTTTCGAAAAAAACAACAGAACAGAGCAATATCGCGTTTATGTGATGTATATAGTTCGTTTGGCACTATCCCAACCAAAAATTTAAAGAAACAATTTGGTGCCGCTTTTGAGAAAACTTGTTTTTGTTATTTTTTAAAATTGCAAATGTTGCACGAACTGTTGCACCACTAAAAGTTTCAAAAAAATCTATATGATCTTTAAGAAAGAACTATTTATGAAGAACAAGTTTCATTTGAAGGAAAAATCTCTATCTTCAATTTTGTAGTTGAAAGAAGACGCCGAAAAATATTCAAACTTTTTAAATTTCCGAAACTTCAGTGTTAACCGTGAAAACGGGACCCATGTCAATTTCTAAGTGTATTTAACTCTATTCTTACAATAAATTTGAAGAAAACATTTTCAGCCGTTTTTGAGCAAATTTTGAAAATTTCTTTCCTGCTACCACCTATCGTCACCCGCAGTACATTTTTGTGGACATTTTCTCAACATTTCAGTTTCCTAAAAGTAGAACCGAAATATTAATTCAAGAACATTAAAGAAGAGTAAAACCACGTCCTAAATATAAATTTTCACTGAAATATTTGAATTGATTTTTGAGAAAATAGCGATTTATCATTACTACAAATGCGAAAATCTAAGCTCATTTTCACAGTAATTTATTGAGTTTACGAAAAACTTCATTTGAAGTCATTGGACGCATTTTCACTCACAAATGCAATAATGTATATAAATCGATGGAAATATGCATATGAAGGGTGTGAGAGATATTTAAAAAAAAATACATTTGTTTAAGTTTTGAAGAAATAAATAATACACCAAAATCAACTTTACATCACATTAAAAAGTGCATATAGCGCTCACCGTTGGAAAAATCTGAGTTTTCAAAACCTTTTTGGCATTCTTTAGGCACATGTACTCATTAATAAAGTCATCAAGAAATCTTCTCTATTGTAAGTATTACCGACGTGAGGGACAAGTCAGAAAAAGTACATTTTTGTAACTTTTTGAAAAAGCAAAAGAATAGGGCTATATGACGTTTATGTTATTGGATAGGCTGGTTAAGGCACTAACCTTACCAAAAATTTAAAGAAATAATTTGGAGCCGTTTTTGAGAAAATCTTTTTTTGTTGTTTATTTTTCAAATTGAATATACGATTTTCGTATGTCTATTTCATGCACTATGGCACGAAGACTACTAAAATTTTAAAAATTTAAATTTTAAAAAAACCCCATTCAATTTATTATAGTATGACGACGAAACAGTCAAGAATCGTTTAGTGTGATAGTGTATTCAACATCGCTACAAACTTCAGAAAACAGTGGTGCCTTAGAGTACGAAACAGTATTTAGTGTTCGCGTTTATTCACTACTAGTGCTTTAGTAGTTGAACAACAATGATTTATCCAGCACAGGGCGAATCGTCAGCGAAGCCCTAAATTCGATTTACAATTCCGAAGGTTCATCTGATGTGCTTCCCGACGAAGGCGAAGTGAACTCCACCGACAGCATGGAATACTCCGACATTCCGGGCCATCTCCAACCCAATGCAAGCAACAACAATCGATTCGGGACCGGATTATCAGGCCAGCCCGAGCAACAAATGCAGTCACAACAGACTGCTGCTTCAACCCAACTGCATCAGAACAAGGTAACGTCGCAAGGAAAGCGAGCCAGCGATAACGACAGTGATAACAGAGACTTAAAACGGTATCCTCCTTGGGGGTAAAAACTGCGAACTTACAAAGTCAGTACAATGTAGAAATCAAAAACAGATTTAGTTGGTTAAATGAAGAGATCCCACAGGATCTAAGTGAAGAACATAAAATCCCACCATTTTTGTTACAAACTTTGAAAATCAAGTTACCCTTGTGAATGAAATAAAAACTAACGTCTCATGCAACTTCATCACAGAATTCAAGAATCAAAAGATTAGAATCCAATTTCAGTCAGTGACACTAAAATTCCACAAAAATGAATCTTAGCTGAAATCAATAGCAAATTCAATTCTGCTACAAAAGTTACTCGACTATACAAAAACAATTCTCCCATACCAGTAGTGGCAGTAGACTTTGATGGAACTCACAAAATCGAGGACGTTCTAGAAATAAAACAAATAGGTAATAACATAGTGAAACCAGAAAGAAGAAAGAAATCCAAAGGCCCCCTTCAATGTTACGGGTGTTTAGATTTTGGACACAGTAAAAACTACTGTAACCATACAATTTCGTGCGTGTTTTGTGCAGGTGACCACCTATCAGCAAACTGTGAACACAAGAACTCCCCCCTCCCAACTTGTAAACTTTGTCTAGGGAAGCACAGGGCTGACCTCAGATCAGTAGAATGTCCATACTATCGAAAAATGTTGGAAAGTAAAAGAAATAATCCAAATGTTAGATATAGGGACAATCATATTCCCCCGCAATTCAATATAACAGATTTTCCAATACTACCTTCAACCAACAATATACCTAATTTCGCAAAGGCGACAAATACCAACCACCAACGTAACACACCAAACACAAACCAGCATCAACAGCAACAACATAACAACCAACACGCAAATAGAAACTACAACAACTTCAATATTGGTAATCCATTCATACAAAACATCACTCAGTTTAAAACCTACCACATTATAATGATTTAATTATACTAAATTGGAATGCCAACGGCATTATCAACAAAAAAGCCGAATTACAACACTTCCTACATGCGAACAGAATTGATATAGCATGCACCACAGAATCGCATCTCAACCCAGAATCCCCATTTTTTCTACAGGGATACAAAATCATCAAAGAAGACAGACAAAATTCGAAAGGAGGAGGGGTCATAATATTAATAAAAAACAGCATACCATATTACCAGATTACTTGCAAATTGGGCTAATATCTGGAAAATAAAGTTAAACCCTACAAAATCTGTATCAAAAATATTCACATTAAAACCATTCACATACCCTCTTCCACTTTCCATAAATAACGATACCATTAATTGGACACCAACAAACAAAACAATAAAATACTTGGGCTTAAACTTCGATACTCGACTCAACTGGAAGCAACATATAAGGTAAAATCTCAGCAGGCCAAAACTAAACTAATTCAACTACGACCCTTACTGAATCAACACAGCACCTCTCCACATCTAATGCACTATTACTCTACAAATCAATAATCCGGCCGACTCTACTTTATGCTTGCCCCATCTGGACCAACGCTGCCAATACAAACTAAACAAAATGCAAGTGATCCAAAATAAAATATTAAGATTAATCACAAAAGCACCTTGGTTCATCATAACAACCAACTACATAATGATTTGAATATAAACACAATAAAAAATCAAATAGCCTATCTGCACACAACTTCAAACCTTCCCCAAAAAAGCATCATCCTTCTAAAAGGGAAATTAAAAACAATATCCACTTCATCTTCTATAAAATGTTCGCAAACCTGGAATAATACTTATCTGAGGTGCTTCCTGCTTCCTCTCCCGCTATATATTTTTTAAAATAATTGTAATGTGTATAATTTTAAGTTAGTTTAAGTTAGGATAAGATAGATTAAGTCCATCAAACATTTGCACAGTTAATATGTAAACTGAACAATGTAATGTCAAACAATATAAAAATAATAATAAAAATAAACGAAACTGTCAAACTTCTGCAATTTTCGAAAATTCAGAGTTAACCGTGAATACCGGCCTATGCCACCTTTATAAGTGTATTTTACTCTATTCTTACAAGAAATTTAAAGAAAAAATTTGGAGCCGTTTTTGAGAAAATTTTGTAAATGTGCCCCATTCTGTAAAGTATCCCCATATTTTAAAGAAAGTTTTTCAAAATTTTAAAATTTCAACTAGAGCCACATGCACAGGGTTTTCTTCAATTTGGAAATAATCGTACGTGCGGTTTAGGCGCTAGCAGTGTTCACAGACGGACGGACGACATACAGACACACTGAGGAACGGACAGACGGACGTTTTGAAAATCATCAGGGGACCCCATAACATGAATTTTCGTTGAAATCTCGAAATTGATTTTCCGCACATTACATAATTTTCTCTATACTACGTATATAACTTCTGTATATACGTATGTACAGGGAAAGTAAAAATGAAGAGATTCCAAATTGAACAGCTGGAAGGAGCTTTTATTTTTGTTTCAATGAGGTGCATTCAGTGGCGGAATCAAACAAAAAGAAACTTCGTTCTAAACTCTCTTCATCTGTATTTAAAGTATTTGATGTAATTCTTGTTTTCAATACACATAATATTTGTATTTAAATAGATATTTGAAATATATGGCAAAAAACTCAAAAATTCTGTTTTTAAAATACTAAATGTATTTAAAACACATGGATTTAAATACTGCCCAACCCGTGTAGTACAGTGAAACTTACGTAATGCTGTGGTACAGTAATACAGTTATTTTTGGACAGAAAAACTCGTATTGTGAGGCCCTGATACTAAAAAAAAGTCGATAAATCCTGCCTAAAAATAGTAAATTAGTCTGTGGATGTTGCTAGTCGAGCGAACATCGTCCTGGAGCGCTCCAAGGTTATGCGCAGGTAGTTTTCCCGCAGGCGGTCAATGGCTTAGTGTACTGCACGGGCGATGTCGTCGCAGAGCGAAGATAGAAAGATAAGTGTTGCACACTTCTTATTTATTGGCCTTTTTCCATTTTAATGCACTCCTTGTTAGCGAGTCGTGGGTGAAGGCGTCCTTTAACACGTCTCTTGTTTCACTTCCTGGTTACCGTTTTCTGAGAACCGACAGGAATCCAAGTGTCACATCACGAGGTGGAGTTGTCGGTATCTATATTCGAGATGATCTTGCTTATAAATGTATCGTATCTTCAACAGACGAAGTCAATCAGTCTAATGAATACCTCTTCATCGAAGTATCGACCTTTGGCAAAAAATGCGCCTTTGCGGTAGTGTTCTGCCCACCGAAAAAGGATATATTGAGGTCATGGGCAATGTAATTGCATCTTGCGCAAGCAAATATAAAAACATAATATTGATGGGCGATTTTAACTGCAATCTTCTGACACCATTACCACTTGCCGAGAATTTCATTTTAACCTTCACTTCCCAATAAAGGGATTATCATATGATCGTATCAAATTACGAGGAAGTAAATCACCATGGGCAGAAGTCAGTTCCCGGGATATCTAAACACGACCTTATATACATATCATATCGCATGAAATGCCCGAAATATAGCCCAAAAGTTTTAAGTACCGTGACTATAAGACCTTTAATTCGGAAGCATTTATCTCCGACGGTTTATGTGTGCCCTGGCACCTTATCAATGAAGAAAATTGTATAGACAGAAAAGTAAATACCTTCACGCGCTTACTGACGGAACTTCTTGATAGGCACATTCCAATTAGGAAAGCTCGCGCGCCACGGCCCCCCCTCCCTGGTTAACGGATGAAATACGTGCGTTAATGAAACAAAGAGATGCCGCCTTTAATGTATTTCGTAACACAAAGTGCGAATACCACAGAGATGCATACAAGAAACTGAGGAATCTTGTAACGCAAGATCTAGGAACGGAAAAATTAAATATTATCTTAGAATTCTTGGCAGGAACAGAGACCCAAAACAAGTATGGAAATCACTGCGCACCTTATGTTTAGGCAAATCAGGAACTTCAACGCAAATTGATCCATTCCTTGACACACTTAACCACAATTTTGCTAACATGGCTCCTGACTTCGATTATTTCTCAAAAACAAAACTCTCTCAACTTAAGCCGGGCAAAACGCATTCTAGTTATCGATCGGTCTCGCTTGCTTTGCTTCCGCAGTCTCGGAGCTTCGGAGGTCGCGCGCGCGCTTCTTATCTGCCTGTTGAAATCTATATGTTGGTTTCCCTCAAGAATCGGAACTGTCCGAACCGCTCCATTCTCAGCTACTATCACTACAGTAATATCTATTACTCCTCGTAATATCGGTAGTGTCGACGGCTCGGCCGCCCAACACAATACGGGATTTAAGGCTAAATGTACCGACACCTCGTGGCAGCATCAAAATAAGCAATATTTACTTGACCAATAACGTCTAAACAAATTGTCCGATTTTCGAACTGTAAACGGCATTGGACTCCTTTTTAAAATAGAATTTAGGCTACAAAGTGTTTTTTTCAAAAAAAGTTTCCACACAATTTTTTTTCATAGTTTCGGGAAGAAATTAAAAAATGTGGGCTTATAGCGCGATGACGACGTGCTTCCGGAATCCAACGCCGTGTCAATCGGATGAATAGGAGCGGCGTAAAGTGAAATTTGGAAAACAGTTCCCCCCCCTTCATGCTCCACGCCGTTGCGTCGCCCGACCCTTCTGGGCCCTCCCTCGACGCGGCCGAGCAGCCAAACCCGGCGGCCTGCGGCACGGGAGGAGGCCGAACATTCAGACAGGCAAGCCGGGCAGTCGGTTTATGCTTTCGTCCTTTTCAATCTCAATATATTTTTCTCCACATATCAAACTAGTGATGCTGTAACACATCCAAACGGTCTCATCTGTAATAGTCGTATTAAACTATATATCTTGTTCACATATTTCCATCTTCCTTGGAATACCATCAAAAAAATATTTGAGGCATTACTCAAAATATCGATTCCGATTTGGAAACTGATACCAAAAGAAAATTGAACTATTTGTATATTCCACGTCCTAACATCTTATTTTACATACATTTTACTTCTAAGATCTTCCGTTATCATTCCACTACCAGAAAGAATGAGCCGAGATTACGCACTAGCTCTTTCATTCTGCGACTCGATTTTTGATCTCAAAACGGCGTTTGTTTCCTTGATAGATTTCACTTGATAAATCTGTTTTTCGCAAGTAAAATCGCCGAATCGTGAAATCGCCGAAAAAGCAAATTTTAAAACTGTTTTCGTACTTTCGGACAAATTTGAAGAAGTGGTAAAATAGCGCACAGGCGAGATGCATCCTGAATCCAACGCTGTATCAAACATTAAAATCTAATATTAAGTATCATGACATGTCCCAGCTTACTTGGTAAGTTATATTGATATAAAATGAATCTCTTATATTTGTATAAACCTAAAGATGGGAATAAGTAATTCCCGGCGCTAATTTTTATGTATTTTTTAATGCATTAAATTGTCATGAAAGCAATAAAAACTTTAACTCTTAGACTGGAACACTACATCAGAAGAAGAATATCCGTCTATGAGGCGGATAAATTATGTTTTGTTACACAGTTATTAATTCGGCAACTTTTACATTTCTACATTGAGATACTATTTTTCTAAACATCGTACACTCTTTTCAGTAACATTTAATCGGGTAGCAATTAAATTTATAAGATTTAATACACTACTAGTAAAACGTGTTTACCAGTCTCACTGATAAACATCCTATTAGGGAATGTGAATCAAAATGCAAAAGTATTAAATCGGCAAGGTGTCCAAAATAGGGCTGCAACATTGATGTTGATATTTTCAAAACATAGATTTTGTGTAGACACATGAACATATTTCATAAACAAAATGAAACATTTCTGAAACCTGATGTTTATTATCGATGTTTCAAGCTTGATGAGTTGTTTGTGAATGAAAAGAATCGATAATCACAATTTTATAAAAGTTAAAATGTGAAATAATACCACTGTCAGTTCACGTGCTCGAATAAAGGGAACGCTAATTGTAACATCCTCATCCAGTAGACTATCTTCGGCCCAAGAGATGATCCCATTTTTCTGGCATTTCCTATATATGTCCTCCCGTACGCGGACAGGCGGCCAACGCAAGGTGTAAGGCCCGGTGTAAGGTCTCTCGCCCACCTTCCTGTACCCATTTGAGGAAGTTGTGAATCCTTGAGATGACCATGAGCGCTAGTTTCAGGCTTAGTTTCACTGTTATTCTTTTAACTATCTTCTGCCATTTTGACTAAATCGTAATTATAAATTAACAATCACGGCCACTGTCAAAACAAATTATCTTCCGCACAAACTGTTGGAGGTTACTAAACCAGGTTTTTGAGAGTTGTTTTAATTTTGAACATTGATGTTCGCATTTACATTACTTGAGCATCATGCCTTCGCTTTTCTTGCTCTCCGAATCTGGGAGGGGACGCGCCAATAATTCGGCGAGTTCTTCCCTAATAATGGCAGAATGCACACATGAAAGACTGCGGGTATCAAACATACTGTTCAGTGCGATGATGTCTATTTGTCGGCTCCAGTCCCGGCCAAGCAGCGGCTGTGAGAATCTCTCCTTTCATCTGCAGGTCCCAATTCTTCGCGGGATCTGAACGCGCAGAGAAATAGTACTAGAACATAGATCGCAAGCCATCCCTTGTCAGACCTATTTGGATATACACAGCAATAGGATGCTAGCAATTTGTTCATTGCTCACTCGGACTCGAACTGCCTTTTCCTTTTGTTTGTGATATTGCGTATTAGTTTTCTCGACTGGTTTCTGTGTTGAACACACTTATGTCTGGTCATGTGTGGTCGGTAGCCACAATTTCATTGTGTCATCTGCATCGTTTTCTTCCGCTCTTTACGCTTCATTCTACCATTCAAGCATAATATCCTTTTCTAGAGATTTTGTTCGATTCATAGTAATTCATAGTCTAAAATATTTTATTTTCCATTTTTTGGCTATGGCTTTTAGAGAAAGTTCTGTTTTCTTTTCAAAATTTCGGCATTTGTCTTTTGTTCTCCCATTGTACGTTCAATATTTTCTTCCGTGCCCATACTTCAAAAGCATCTTCCTTTTTTCGGCTTTTCTCTTTTTTCGGATGTTCAGTTTTCACACCCAACAAGAGGTTTAGAAATACATTTTCTCGATTATTGAATTTTGGTCTACGCAGGGTTGATTTCTGACGGAACACGACGGAACGGCGCTCCTGTACCTCGGTGATAATTATTAAATTATATTACAAATATATAACTATTTCTATTAAATTGATAAATAATTTGGAAAGTTCCAGGATCTAAAATTTTACAAATCAAGTACTGGTCTTACGTGATAAACTTCATATTTTTGAATTTGTGTAATTTTTTTCCCTTCTTCCTAAAATTATTCCTCTTTAGTTCTTCTGTACAGTATCAGGTTTTTATTGTAATTCATAAGTATTTAACTTCGTCTGATTTGCTTCCTTTTTTACTAGTTAACATAAATGTTGTTTTATTTAAATATAATTTAAGTCCCGCTTTCTTGTTCTCTTGCGCTACTTTGATTACTAATCTTTCAAGATCTTTCCTGTTATCAGTAATGAGGGTGGTGTAATCAGCATCTTCGGAATCATCAATGTTTATCCACGCCTCTACTTGAAAGTCCTTCTCATATAAATACTTCGTGTATTCTTCCCATCTTTTCTGTGTCTTCTTTTGTTGTAATTATTTTGCCGTTCTCAACCTATTCCCAGGGACCGAATAGCGAAGTAATAGCTGTAATGGTATTTATACCAGTGTAGAAATACTTTTACCACAATTATTCCTTTATTCAAAACACCTTTAAAGATACCGGTATAAGACGTCAAATACAGAAATTTTTAGAGGATTTTACCTTTATCCGATGTCTATACGGTGAAATACCTTTATTAAAAGGTATTATATCGGTATTCACTCATCAAAATACCGGTATTTTCATAAGAAAATGTCGGTATTTCAGTAGAATCATACAGGTATTTGGGGGAAATTCATTGTGTTTTTTTTTCTCGATGAGATGGCTCAGAGAAACAACTATTGACACGACAGAGTTTCTGACTGGGAGGTCCTAGGGATCGAGTCCACAGGGTGGGGATTTTCGACACTAGGCATATTCTAGCTAGGTCGAGTTCTGCCGTTGACTGGAAGAATTCTAGTGGTCGGGTTTCCAGAACGGTAGTTTTTATGGTTTCTCCATCATTACCTTGCGTAAAGAGTAGTTTTTGGTAACTGAGTTCCTCACTCAAATGCAAAGCGCCCAATGCTTGAAAACTTTCCTCTTTCGCTCTAAAACACTCCCGCCGCAACGTTAGAACAGCCGTCCTGGCAGGCCCGCTACATGAAGCGAAACTCCCTTTGCCAAATACCTTAAGGAATGCGGTTGCATCCGCTCGGTCCCTGCGCCGAGGAGAGGAAGGGCCACGCCTCTCAGGATGTCATCCCGGACGCGGAAAAGGTGCGTCATGACGTCTCCAGATGGTATCTCGCAGGTAGAAGTTAAAGGCCCAATAAGTAATTCTTATTCCTTGGAACGGTCAGTACTTTGTCGTGTGTTTAGTGATTTTTTCACGTGGTGTTTTCAAGGAAAATATGGGAAGAAAATCTACGAATATTGTTGATGAATATTTTAAGTATGATCCTTCAAGGAACGCCTCGCAGTGCTTGTTGCTCAATTGTATTCATGTTGTGAAGGTATGAACAAACTGTTCTTTTATATACGCGTACATGTGAAATTCCGTGTGAGGTCAGCAAAAAATTTGCACTCTCTAATCTGTCTCCCCTCCACTCCATCGAGAACTGTAGTGAATTTGTCTTAGAGAATCATCTTTTGACTTATAAAATGTTTATGAACAACACGTGATATGTCAACAATCCTTCTCTTCATGATTTTTTTGTTATTTACCATGTTAATAGCAAATGAGTAATTTACCGTTCATTTAGAGGGAAAGGTACATATACTTGATTTCTATTATTAAAAAAGTTGCATAAAAAGAAAGGCATTTCCAAACCTTAGGTTTTAGAAAGCATTGGCTCAGACTTCCTGTTTTGACTTCCGATGGGTTGGGGTTCCTTGAGCCTGCGGATTTTCCCCGGCCGCTCGAGAGAAACAATGAACAGCTATTCCAGGTATTTTGACTAATCGTCACTTGCTATATTTAAAGCAGTAACGGTGCAAGTACCTGACATTTTTACAACTTCATAATATGGAGAATCAGTCAGCTAGTTACTGACCTCGAAATAGACATGATATTGTTATTTCTGTATGGAAACATTTTGCTTCAATATCGCTATTTACTGTTTAGTTACAGGAACATATTATTCTAGATCGAATAATTCTGAGCCGTGGAAATGGAGGTGTCTGTTAGTGACATTACCGAGCGTTCGAGAAAACGAAAAGAAAGAAAAAGAACAAAAAGAAAAAATAACAAAACATGAATCGTTCAAACCGTAAGGTGAGGAAGCCTGACATTTTTTAAACATATGTCAAAAATAATTGCTTTTTATAAAAGGAGGAAAAATGACGGCGCTCTTTTTTTCGCCAAACGTGTCAGTGGATTTGTATAACATTCTTTAAGTTAGGATATTCTTACTTTAATAATAAATAAATTATATACTTTTCAATAAATTTGCAATATGGATTTGTGCAAAAAGCTGCAAGAAAATGAATGTTAATTTTCCCAATACGACTTTATGAATTTCAATAAAAATAATTTATTTTCTATTCAAATCAATACATGTCCTGCTGTCATTCAATAAAAGATGACATGTCTTTCGCATTCATTCAAAACGAGACATATCCGACACGAAACTCGCTCTAAAATTCAACCAGACATAGAATATTTAAATTTTATATCAATTATATATATAGCTATCCTTATTACATAATTAAGAATTGAGTACAAATAAATATTTGCATAATTTTGATGCTATAACATTTTTGCGTTTTTCTCGAAAAGGAGTAAAGTGGTCACATAAGGTTTTGAATGTTTGCTCCTCATTTCGCGCTCCTTTCTTTCCAAGCCCAGCACCGCCAGAGCACGCGCTCAAGTGTACATTCACCCTTCTGACCTGGAAGTAGGGTCGCACCTCTGGCACCCGGCTGTTCTGATAGCGTGATCCTGACCTCCGCAGATATCTCGCCACGTTCTTCGGCGGGCTGCGTGCTACACTAGGGCAATGCGATATGTCCAAGCATAGTGTGGCGTCATACGGGTGTAATCAGTACTCAGACGAGAGTGGGTTGTAATAACAGCTGGTTTATTCCAGAATTTAGACTGTAGTCACAAATAACCAATATACAATGTACACAATATACAATTAACTAACTAAATAGACCCCACTGCTAGGAGAGATATTTACAACGGCTACCACACCGCAACATACTACCTAATGTTTCGCCGTGCGTAGTACCGCCTGCCCTGAGACCGACTACATGTCTCTAGTCACGACAATAACGCCCTTCTTGCGCCCGTGCCGTTGCACCTCTCACGGACGACCTACGCTGCTGCTGCCAGGATCACAAGAAGGGCGAGCTTATTGTTCTCACGGCCCTTAAATAGCCCTCGCGACGCTGCCTGCCGCCTCCATTGCCTCCGCCCTAACGACGCGCGCACCCTGTCAGAAAAATCCCGTGTGTCATAGCATTTGCCTTTGTCAACGCATCCGGTGCACACCACGCGCCATATGCCTAAGCTATTTTAGCGACACGACGCTACAATAGGAAGAGGGCGGTGAGCAGTTTTCAGTGGGCGAGAACATTGTGTAATGACGAAGTGGATAATATATTTACCCTATAAGAGTTAGTGGAATCATTCGCGTTTCTTAATTATTTGAAACCGAGTATATATATATATATATATATATATATATATATATATATATATAAAACACACAATATACGAAGCGCGTTCATAAAGTAAGGGCCGTTTGCTTATATATAAATATTAGCGCTTCGAAGCACAGTTTGACTACTGCAGCGCCATCTACTGACTCATTGCGAAGCTACAGGTCATTTGTTTTGATTCTGAAGTCGTATTGTTGTCCGGAATGCAAAGAACAATGGCCGCGAAAATGAAGTGCGTTCTGTGATTGAAATGAATCGTGATGAAATTCATCGGGAGTTATGCCTGGTTTACGGACCTACAGTTATGAATGAAGGAAAGGTTAGACTATGGTGCTGTGATTTTTAAAATGGCCGAACAAATGTCCATGACGAAGAGCGGAGTGGCAGGCTCAATATCCAGATCCATGAAATCGTTTCACAAGTGGACCAAACACTGCGATCTGATCGTCGATTGACGATTAGTGGTCCGGCTGACAAATTTACTCAACTTGGACGCACTACTGTTTACAATAGTCACATAAAACCTCGCAAACCGCAAATTGTGTGCAAGGTGGATACCAAAAATTCTCACTGATCACCACAAAGAGCAAAGAATGTCTAGTGGACGAAGGTTTTTGGCCCGTTATCAACAAGATGGAAATGATTTGTTTTCTCGCATTGTTACTGGGGACGAGACGTCGGTATCCTACGCCAACCAGAAACAAAACTGCAGTGGAGTGGCGACACTCATCTTCTTGTCCTATACAGGTATTTTACCGGTATTAAAGAATAAAGGTATTTGAAAAAGGTATGAAAAATACCCGTATTTTACCGGTGTTCAAGACCTTTTCCGTCCCTGTTCACTAGCAGAATCAAAGAAAAACAAACCGTCATTGTTATTTTCTTTTTCATTTGTATTTACAGTATTTGAAGTATTTCTGTTTTATCTAGATCTATTTATTTATTTATTTTTCAATAATCCGAAATAAATAATTCATTACCATATTTACACATATGTTATACACAATATACGAGGGAAAATTAATAAATTTATAACATTGTTGGGTAATAGAAAAATGCGTAACATGTAATTTAGTATAGGCCTAGAAATATAAATGTTTTAATCGTCATAATTCCAACACTGGCAGACGAAAGAGACTATAATTCTGCAATTAACAGAGCCTTCCTTCTATTTCCCTTACCTTCCTGGAAGACATCGGGACGGGGAGATGTCAACGTCGGAGGTCGGGGTTATCAACTTGCCCCCTGAGACGCGAGTGTGGTTTGCATTGCGAATCTGAGCCCAGCGCTCACCCATGACCACCTCACTGGTCACCTACGACCCACAGCTTCTTTTCTTTGTGTCAAGAATTGAGAGGAAAGCGAGTTTTTGGTATCTAAAGAAACGGAATGTCAAATTCAAAAGCAAATGTCATCCTCTGTCTAGAACTAGACCAAAAATAGGGGTTCGGTGCCGAACGGCTGGAATTAGTGAAAGTGAAAATTATGTAAACAAATTTTTAACCAAGACTAGAATAAAATCGAAATAAATTTCAAGAAGAGAAGGCTTAGAAAAATGTCTTAAAATACATTTACGTGAAAATAAAGAAAATAAATATTTGTCAGAATTGTTATTTTTCATTGTTTTTGTATGTATGCCAAAAGCCTAAGGGTATCTACAAAAACTATAGGTATCGCTGGCAAATAGAAAAAAAAACATTCATTCGACGCGGTCGGCGCACCCCGATAACAGGCCAAGTTTCGGCATCGTTCGTTCTCGATAATGGCAGTGCCGGAACCCGGATTATCGGAACCAGCAATATCGGCGCGCCTCGTCTAGCCGCCGAGAGCTTACGGAACTGAGGGCGTTTTTGTCCGGCCCTACTCTCAACCTTACGATCTGTTTCGAGACTCACTGAGGAAGGAGTCTTTTTCACATGTTCAAATCATTATGACATTTTTAAAACCATTCAGAGCTTCAAATCAAACGCCTCAGGGACAGATAACACTAATGTCAAATTACTAAAACTCAGTGCCGAAGTTATATATCCCATTGTAACTGAAATAATACTTTCCTCTAGTAAGTGGAACGTATCCTAACTTTTGGAAACCCTCACTTGTCCACCCTCTTCCTAAATTACCACAAATCCTCCAGAATACAGACCAATACGTATTCTACCTGCAAACTCAATAGTTCTAGAAAAATTGCGCGATAAAATACCTTGAAAGCAAAAGTCTCGTAAGTGATCAACAATACGGCTTCCGATCAGGAAGAAACACAGGAACTGTTATCTTTAAATATTATTGAGGAAGCTAGAGCCTCCATTGACAAAGGCAAACTAACAATAGTTGTTCTCCCAGATTTTAGTAAAGCATTTGACTCGGTCGATCATCTTGAAAAAATCAAAATATTCGGTTTCTCTAAACCCACAATATGATGGTTCTCACAATATCTTTCAAATGGAAAATCTATCAAATCGTTGTATCTGATAGATAACAATCCACTGCCGTTAAAACGTCCCGTGGTATTCCGCAGGGAACAGCTCTAGGACCCTTAGCATTTTGAATGTATGTAAATAACGTAGGACAACGCTTCAGTTACTGTGAACACAGAATGTACGCCGACGACCTTCAAATCTATATAAGTGGATACCTATCTGAGTTAAACTCAGTAGCCCATAAATTAAACGATGATTTAAATTATTTCAATAAATGGACAGAAGCCCTTGGTCCTTTATTAAATCCAATGAAGTCGCGAAGCTTAGTGATAGTCTCTCGTAACACTTTGAACAAGTTGGAGAAATCTCCCGTACTGGAAATTAGCAAAGGTAACTCTCCTTATCCCTGGTGTAGCGATGTAAAGAACTTAGGAATACATATAGACAACACTAGCTGGACCACACAAGTAGATAAGATTTGCCAAAACGTCTTCGCAGGCCTCCATTCCTTGAAACGCGTCAGAGAACCTATTATCACCCGCATCAACCTAGTCAATCATAATGCCTCATTTCGATTATTGCGATTTCCTGCTTACGGACTTAAAACTCAAGCAATAACGCAAATTACAAATAGAAAAAATGCACGCATCCGTTTCATATTCGATCTTAGGAGATACGATCATGTGTCTGAATTTTACGGTCAAACAAAAATTCTCTCAATCGAAAAAAAGAGTTTACATTGCTTCCTCGTTCTCCATAAAATTTTGAATAATAGCTTGTAACCTCCCATATGTCGGTTCCATTGATTTCTAAGAAGCACCCGAGAACGTCAAGACACGACAGATGCAATTATAGTGTTAGACAATTGCAAGAGATCGCGCCAGCATAAATGGTACCCCTTGCGATAATTTATTAAGGTTTCTGAACGCACTCGCGTAGAATAGCACCAGAGCCGATCAGAAATCACCCTTGAAAATATCAGCACTAGCGCAAAGCATCGGTACAAAAGCTCTCTCTTTGCTGCCGACCGCCGATCTGGACGCACCGAAACTGTTCGTGTTGGACGGAGAGGAGAATTCGCCGTATTTCGACGATAGAAAGCTTGAAAAAGGTAATTCGTCTCATGACGAGATAACGATACCAATTCTCTCATGAGAATTGAGAATTTTAAATATGAATATTCTGATAAATTCACGTGAACGCATTACGTAGAAATATACTATTTTTCTTCAACGAGGAAATAATATATTTCAACGTTCAAGAACGTATACTGAATAGAAAGCATGTGCTATAGGAAATGTTTCTTTCTATTCCAGCTTTTTTTGTTTTTGGTCTTGGCTAACCACGTAAGAAATTCATTACGCGGGGATATTGCAGTCATATTGTATAAAATTCGGAGAACTGTGGAAGCGAGTCATCGGGGGACGTTTTCGCCGAAGAAGGGGTTGCCACGACCTTGAAAGGATCTGGGTCGCCGTCGCCGCTCTGAGCTGTGGAAATATTTCTTCGAGACGACGTGTCGTGAGTCAGAAAGGAAAAACCTTAAAACTTCACTAGAAATTCTCTTAAAAAACTGTTTAAAGAAGCGAGAATTATTCTACAGAGATAGAATTCACCTCACTTACAGACGTAGATAGTCGAGTAATTAAATTAAAATCATTTAAACGTAATCTTTTACAATATTGCAGTCGTAAAAGGGAGCCAGATGGCTAATTCATATAAAGAATTGTAAAAACCTATTTTTTTCATTTTTCTATTAACGATAATATTTGTTCTTTATTATTATTATTATTAAATTACTCCCTCTAATTCATTAGGTACTCATATTTCAGGAATCCTTGATACCCAAAAAGTGTATTTTTTCAAAACGTCCGTTTCTCCGTCCGTCTGTCGTCTGTGAACAACACTAGTACCTAAACTATGCTTTGGATTTTTTCCAAACTGAATACTTACCGGTTGATTTGGGCTCACTCGAAGCTGTGTGATTTTGAATAATATTCATTCATTTTGGGGTGTACTTAAAATGAAGCTCTTGGAACATTCAAACATTTTTCAAAAACGCCTCCAACTTTTTTCTTGTAAGAAGAGAGAAAAATACTCTGCAAATGTCCTATATGTACTATTCTCTGTTATCTCTGAAATTTTGAAAAATGCGAAATTTTGAATTTTTTCGACGTTATCCTAGAACTTTCAAAATTGAATATAAGGGATTTTTCCTTCAAATGACATTTTCCCCATAATTATTCTTTCATTAAGGTCATGTACATTGATTAAAATTTTAGTAATTTTCGCTCAGATTTGAGTAAAATATATGCAATATTAAAAAATATCAACATCAAAAATTTCTCAAAAACAGCTCGAACATTTTCTCATATATTTTAGGTACGGATAGTGCTAAATGTACTGTAGAAGAAGATATAAATGCGATTTTGCTATATTCTTTTGCTTTTTTCAAAAAATTAAAAAATGGACAATGATTAATTTATGACATGTCACGTCGATAATATTTTCCTTAACGGCGATTTCTATGAATTATTGAATTCGTTATTGCAAGTGCTTCAAATAATGATTTATAATTTTTCCCGAAACTCAAAATTCTGCACTTTAAAAAACGCTCAAGCGTCATTTTCTCAAAAACGGTTCCAATTTTTTCTTCAAACTTTTCTTACGGATAGTGCTAAATGCATTGTATAAAATGAAATAAATATCTTTTGATACATAATTTTGTTTCATAAACAATTACGCAAAAGCATTTTTTTTAATCTCTCTCTCGTCGTTAATGTGCACGTTACCAGTGATTTGTATACATTTTTACAGTTGTGTATGAAGTTGTTTCAAATCACTTCCAATGAAGAAAGTTTTGGAAGTTTTCTGTGAAAAAGAGCTTGAAATTTCTTATTTACTGTAACGCTTAAACGACATTTTCTTAAAAATGGCTTCAAATATTTCAGTATGGGAAAGTTTACTCTTCTATAGTATTCTTAAAGTATTAAAGTTCCATCATTAGGAAAACGAAAAATTCAGAAAATTTCAAAAAACGTACTTTGGGCAGCGGTAGACGGCAGCTGCAAATAGTTCGAGAAAGTATGTGCCATTCTATAGCACCACTAGTTTATTCTTTTATATTCGAAAGCGAGTAATTGCGCTCAAGTTTCTTTGCGCATTATCGTAAATCGTGTTATCCCCCTCTTCCTCCAGATAAGTAAGTGCATGCAGGGGCAGATTCACATATGAGCTGAACGGGCTATGTCGGGGGCGGCACGTTTTGAGGGGCGGCAACTTTTCCAAAAATTAAAATATTTTGAATTTTAATGTCATGTTCGTTTGAAACAAAAACTGAAATTAACCTATATTCTGTCTTTTTTCTTTCTTAGACATATCCCATTTATGAAAGAGTGAGAAGTCAATTTTGGTGTTCGTTTTCGCTTCCAAAAGAAGGCCATTACCCACGGTATTATTCACTAATATGTAATAAACTTAATATGTAATAAATATGTAGAAAATATTTATTCCCAATTAGTATTGGGGTATCAGCATCACACAAATCTCATCATCACATAATATTTTTATAAATAATATAAATCCTCATTGAGCGGCAAAATTAATGGAGCTCAGAGCGGCGACGTGTATAAATTCGTCCCTGAGTGCATGTAGTGATCATTTCACTGAAACAATTTCCGAATTTATAAACAATTTGGGCGGCAGGAAAAGGTTTCACTTGAATTCCTGATTATCGATTACAGTCTTCAGATATATTACAAATAAATGCAAATCCCGTCAGCTCGGTCGTCGGGTTCTTATGAAATAATTGTTGCTACTTACTCCGCAACCAATTACTCAATCTGCCATTCATACGGAGAGGCGAGAAATCTGTAAAAAAATTCTAAAATGTCTACTCATGGATTGCACGTAATAGAAAATGAAAATCAAACTATGAATTTTGGCATTTACTATAAATGCCAACATCTGTTAACTATTATCAATTATTACAAGTTATTGTTCGGTCACGACTATTTTTCTCGTTTTTGCAATAACAGCGTTATAGAACCTTTTATCCTTTCTTGCCTCTTCGTGCGTACGTCGCTCGATGTCACCGCATAGAGTAGATCAATCTTCCTTCTTGTTGAAGTTCACAATGATCAGCGATCAAGTCGAAACTTGCTCCGACCATTTCACAAACACTGCTTATACTCTTTCTCTTGCGCCTCAGGTGGACACCTATTTCAAATTGATTAGTTTTTCCAAGTCCGAATAATATCCTTCTAATACTATTTTCTATCACCTAACCTGGCAATTCACAATTCACTGGTAAAATTTCTAAGTCGAGTTTTGTCACTTCACCGTGAAAATATTCTAAGTTCAGTTTCCAGTTCACTCGTTAAAATATTACAACTCCGAGTTTGCAATGGTACAACACGTAAATTTTACAAGTTCCAGTTGCACACCTAATGCGGAAATATTCTAAGTTCAAGTTCAATGTTCACTCACGAAGTATTATAAGTCCCGATTTGATCATTAACATCAGGAAAAACCACACAAGCGATCCGCTCACCACCACGACACGAGTTGGAATGCCCGAATTCCCAATCTGATCTACCCTACAAAGCTCGCTGTGTTTTTTCTCCTCTTATTTTATCCGCGTTACTATGGTGTACCCTAGGCGTATCTGCACCACAGAAACCCACGTCTTTTACAATATTTTGACCTTTATTTGCCTAAACAAAAATACCAATATAAATCTACAAAATTCTGTCTTTGAGCAAAAAAATTAAAGAAAAAATTGGATCATTTTTGAGAAAATTTTGAATATGTCTTATGGATTTAATTTAAAGCACAGCTTCCCTTGAAGAGAACTTGCGAACCTGCCCACGTGCCATGCGCCTGTCACTACTACTATACACTCGCGTCCGACCTCCTCCCTCTCCGCTCCTCGTCGCGCTGCCTGGACACAGAGCGGCCCTGGGCAGACCAGAGCACGCCACTCAGCAGATCTTTACTGCAACCCTGACAAAACAGTAAATAAGTGCGGACGAAGTGGCATGGAGATGAGGGCACGCATTTCATACTATGTGGGCCAAGTTTTTTATCTACCGACGCCCTACGCAGAGCGGTCCTGTCGGCGATTCCGCCCCTTTCCCTATGATTATCGGCATTTACTGGCTTCATTATCATTAAAATGGGGTGAAGTATCCAGCTGAAGCATGGCGCCTGCCTCGCATCTCCTCACTTCCGAAGACATTAAAAGACCTTCTGTAATTACAGTCATTGTATAGTGGGTCTCGAAGTCGGTAGTTGCCGAACACCCCTCCCCCCACAGCAATGAGAATTCCTAATATCCATCTAACCCCAAACAGGTGTATTTCAACAGTACCCTGAAAGGACGATCGTAATAAAGTAACTAGTGGTGCTGCAGAATGACACAGACTTTCTCTTACTACGTGCTTTTCAATTTTTGGGGGAGGGGTCTCGAATTTGCCACATTTTTTTTGGTCTTGCCCAATCCTCTTCGTAGCTGACAGATATCCCCCCAGTACATTGTTTTTTGATAATTTCTAAATTTTTCGATCTCTCAATGATAAAAATGAAATATCACTTTAAGAATTATGTAGAAGAGTGGAGCCATTTTTAAGAAAATGTTTAAGCGTTACTGTAAATGCGAAATTTGAAGCTCTTTTTCACAGAAAACTTCAGGGGTTTCAAAAAACTTCATTGAGAGACCTTTGACGCATTTCCTCTCACAAATACAACAATGTATTCAAATCGCAGGAAATGTGGATCTTAACGGAGTAAAAGATATTTCGACGAAACTAAATTTGTTTAATTTAAAAAAATAGAACACTGCAAAATGGTTGTTTTGTCAGATTATACTATCCACACAAAAAGTTTGAAGAAAAAATATGAAGGTGCTGTTGAGAATATGGTATTTGAGCGTTTCTGAAAATGGGGAAATTTGACCTCATTTTCACAGAAAACTTTTGAGTTTTCGAGAAACTTTATGACTTTAGAAGAACATGTACTCATAACTGCAATGATGGGAACAAAACGCCAGTAATGCAAATATTTACGTTGTGAGAGACAAGTAAAAAATACATTGTAGTAATTTTTGAAAAAACATACAAACAAAAGAATCACACAAAACCGTATTTATGTCATCACAGCCCTATACATTTCGGTCCATCGCAACCTAAAGTTTAACACAATAATTTGGAGCCATTTTTGAGAAATTCTGTTTTTATAATTTTTTAATATTTCCATAATTTCACACAAAATTGCGCGAAAACCACTAACATTTTCCTTAGAAAGACCCTAATGAAAGAACTGATTCCGTGATGTCATTGAGGAGCTTCTTGCAAATCATTAAACGTATTTTTTCTATTTGATGCACAGTTGTCTAGAAAAACTTGTTTTTGAAGTTTTTTGAAGTGTTTTGCTTATTTTGTTTCTTGATTACTTCGCCATCTATAAGGAAACGAAATTTTTTTTATACAAAAGCTACGTATTTTTTTTCCCGTAGAACCCGAATCTGAAAAAAAGAAGGCATTCACCCCGGCCCCCCGCCGAGTAGGGGTGGGGTTCGAGTTTCGTATCATTGCATGGGCCCCGTCAGTAGGAACAAATATCATTACTCGCTCATCTTCACCGGATTGGCACTTTTCGCGATATTCCCCAAACCGGCTGTTGATTTTTTGCGGGGGTGGGGTCGATATTGGCCACTCTAGGACCACGCGAACGCGCCATTTGTGCCCATGTGGCCCAATCATGTTCCCCCGAGGACAACTGCACGTGACTTTTTGTGGGGGGATCAGCATTTTCATGTCGAATCCAGTTTTGCACCCCAGGGTTGTTAGCTTTGGAGGGTGAAGTATGAGGTAATGATGGCGAAGAGTGAAGGGACAATCACGAAGATACACAAACACACACAACCAAGCGCAAGGCGGGACTCGAATTCGGGATCTTTCCGTCCGAGAGCGCCACGGCGATCTATCCCATCCTATGCGGATCGGCACCCTGTGTATTATTATTATGATGTGTTGTGATGCCTTACCGAGCGCGCGGTCGCTGTTGGCGTGGCCCTCGCCCACCACGTTGGCCACCGTGTCCGACACGGCGTCCGACACGTACTCGACGAGCTGCGCCGCGCTCACCACCACCACCATGTCGGAGATGAGCACGCGGCCGCGCAGCAGCAGCGTGTTGGCGACGGCGATGAGCGGGCAGGGCCCGTTGGCGTTCTGCATGACGATGGGCACGCGCGGTTGGCGAACGTCACGCGCTTCAGGTGGTACACCGCCGCCGGCGCCGGCGCCGACGACGAGTCCGTGGACGCGCGCGAACGCGAGCGCCGCTCCGCCGCGCGCACCCTGCGCACGCCCCCAACACTTGGCACACGCCTCGCCGTCTCATCTATTTATTTATTTATTTATTTATTTTTATTTTACGTCAAAAAAACAGTTGAAAACTGCGTATGACGTGCTATGGGGAAAAGTGAATTGTGTGCACATTTTCAAAATTCTGTGATGCCTACACCAAGTCATATACTACTTAAATTTTGAATTTTTAAAAAAAAAAACCCCATGTAATAAAATCTATTTTCAAGGATAAACAAGCAATAAATTTTGAATTTTGAAAGGGAGAAAAAAAAAACAAAAAACTCCCAGGTAATAAAATCTATTTTCAAGGATAAATAAGCAATAAATTTTGAATTTTGAAAGGGAGAAAAAAAAACTCCCATGTAATAAAATCTATTGTCAAAGATAAATAAGCAATAAATTTTGGCTCTTATTAATTCCTGCCGCGACAACATGGAAACGATAATTTGAATAATTGTATTTCCCACTGAATTCTAGAAGACGTGCACAGAAAATGAAGTTACATTTATGTCCAGAAGCAAACAAGGGGCCATCTCAGCATTTGCTCAATGGATCAGGGAAACTGGACGAAAAACCTGATCGAGATGGGGGTCATTGACCCGGAAGTTGTAGTACAATAGTTGTTACAGGTCTCAAGCCAGTATTGGAGGGAGATGGCGCTGTTCTGGCTTCAGATGCCGATTCAGCGCGTTGAAATACAGAGAGAAACGCGTGTCAAGTCTTCGGGTCTCACAACTTTTTTTTTATGAGCCTGTGGATAATTGTCTCTTTTAACGAGCAATACCGTGAGCGACTTTTCAAATTTGTATGATTGCATTAAAACTACATTGTAAAGGACATTGCCATTCCATCATTATAAACGACATGCGCGTCGCGTCGCCCATCCAAACACGCACACCAATTATATGCTATAAGAATTAATGCAATTGTAACGTCGCTCCTAATGAGCTTGAAATCCTGTTCTTAAGGAGCGACATTATGAGCGAGTTTTCAAATTGGTACAAATACATTAAGGCAACATTATAAAAGAGATGCGTGCATTATTTTTTTAATTTCAACTTTTCAACGACATTTCCCATTACAACAAATTACATCTTATAGAACAGATTATGACATATTTGCCGTTAATAGCTCGAAAAAGAGCGTCGAAAAATTGCAAATAGTGAATCATGGGTTGGCAGCAGTAAACAGAAGAGCCGACCACCGTTTGTTCGCACGTGAAACATCTGAAACACCCCTCACGTCTTAATAGAGCTGTTTCCAAAAAATAACTTTGATCCTCTTATGACTTTATAAAGCTATAATACAAAAACTAAGGGTTGTAACTCGTTTACAATGTTGCTTTATTGTATTCCTGTAAATTTGAAAAATCGCTTCTGACGTCTCTTGTTTTAAAAATATGTACTCATGCAATAAAACTTAACATATAAATGAGTTGCCTAATACCTACGAGCTATGAGTTGAATAAAGCCTATTTTGTAATATTGCACTGTTATATACTGTGACATGCCGATATGTCACGTTAAAATAAACTAACATTTATTTGTAGACAATATGGTGGAACATGCATTACGAAATATCACGAGAACTAGAGCTTAGCAACAACCGTGAATAAACAATGTAGTTTTTGTTTTTCCAAAAAGCATTAAGAGATGGCTTGGTGCCGAAAGTAGAAAATTTAGGATTGGGCGAAGAAGTTTAGACGGTCAGCTACACCAAAATATAACAAACGTATGGATTGGCTGGGTGAGAGAAGGACGGTCAAATGTTATGAAAAAAATGAAGGTAGTTTAATACGAAGTCTTCGAGGGATGAATCATGCAGGAAGATTTCATTCTGCTCGGAAACGCGCTTCTGAACTGATCGTAGGTTCGTGAGAGGGAACGAGTACAATCTAGATATAATTGGGTTATCAGTGAAATTTTAAGGACAGTGAATGATATTGCAGATATTTTGATGTGGAAGCAATATTGATGTATAAATTGGAACTTTGTCGGGAGTGGTAATCGAGTTCGGGACTATGTCATAGGACGTAATCGGGACTGATAATTTTGATAGTTTGAGACCAGCTTGGATAGGGGCAGAAGAGGATTTCGTGGAACTTTGGACTACGGCAAGCTCGCAAGATATTTCATACAATTAAATATCTGCATTATATATTCATTATCGTAATAATTCACGCAACCAAAAAGAGGAATCAAAAGCCACTCCGAACGCCCGTCATCTGTTAAGGATGTAACAGTACGACATCTGTTAAGAACAATTGAAACAAATAAATTTTACCTAAATATGGCGGGGGAAATAGGTCTTCACTTATATTTCTTTGTTTTCTTCAGCGCAAAGACATTTGTTTAGAAATATTTAATTTTCTAGGTAAAAGCATTGATTTTTGCTACGAATTAATCGCTAAACTTATTTCCAAACACAAATTCCCTTTATCCACACGTTTTAAGGACACCGAAAGGACAGAAAACCTTCTCAAAAGAGAGAATGAAATATGTCACACGTTTAGGCATGTTCAGAATCTTTCCTATCATCAGTATTTTTATTTTAATATTCTAGTTTGTAGAAATCATATTTACATCTGATTCTTTTCTGGCTACATTACCCATGTTAACGTTTGGAAATGTATTAATCATTCTATTCGAAATGAAGGAAACAAACTTATAAACTTCTAATTGTAATCACTAATTATATTTGCCACCGAACATCAGTTCAAAGCAAATAAATTAATTATTTAATGTAGGTACCTATGTATTCCTAGCATTTACCTAACGTTACAATTATACGATATAACGTTAATTTATTTCACATTACATTCCTCTATACCTAGTTTTGAAAATAGAGATTTTGGTATCTGATTCTTGCCTGGTTACATCCAATTAATGTATGGAAATGTATTAATCATTGATTGTTTTTTTCCTTTGTTAATACCATCCATGAAAAAAATGTACAGTTAAATATCGATTTATTGTATATATTATACACCATATATTAATTTTGATCTTGTAATGTACTGCAATATTATTTGCATTAAAAACGTGAAATACTTTCCCAAAACATGTTTATAGGTAGCACTAGTTCGAAGAATCAGTTTCTGTAATGTACTCTTGATGTTAAAATTAAATTAACTATTCTAATCGCTTATTAAATGCGTTTGCCATTGAATAATGTATAGGTTAAAATTGAAAATTCTCCATGCAATGTCTATCTTAAACACAGCTTTTAAGCTGTCTTTCACCTCACTTAAATTGTTTCGAAAAATCGAAAATAGAATGGATACGAAAAGGCTGTTTGAGAACTTACTGTTTCAGTGTTACTTTTCATACAAGAAATAATCTAATTATCTTCATTTACAAGTTAACAATTCAAATGATCAATTATTCAATTCACTGAATGCCTGAGATTGAGCATATCGAAAGCGTTTTAGAATATTGGATTTTATTCGCCCTCTAATTTTTTTTTTTGCATTAAATGCTCGCTAATGACAAAAATATTAAAAATGCGATTTCTATTATTGTTTTGATATCTTCACGAAATTGGTTTAAATATACTTTGTTTTTAGTAACATTTTTCTAATAAATCTGTAATGAAGTGTTTAAATTATGATCTGTCTGATGGCATACTCCGACTGAACATACTAATTTGGAAGGTCACTTCAATGAAAAACCCCTGCTGTTGCCATGCATAAGATTCATTCTAGAAAGAATAAACAGATTAGAGTACATTTTGAGTATGTTACTGTTAAAACCTTTGAATATTTTACTGAACTTCCTGAACTTACCACTACCAACAAAAGTTTCAAATTTTCAAAGGGCAAGAAGCTCTAAAAGTCATTAGAGAAGAAATGTTAAAAACGCTCACATAAATGCGTAAAAAGATTAATTATTTTTTGTCTTTCTTATGTAAGCCTATAATAGAATCCCTCCAGTTGCACCTAGAAGGCCCATATCACAATCATGTCATGAAGTCCTGACTGAAAACTAATGGTAGTATCGTACATAATCTACAATAATTAAACATGAAATGAAACATTTTACTGCTAATTAAAGTTACCTAAGGGATACTAACAAACATTGCTAATGATCTTGTACGTATTTTTCCTAT
Source organism: Teleogryllus oceanicus (assembly GCA_964035755.1). Taxonomy (NCBI): domain Eukaryota; kingdom Metazoa; phylum Arthropoda; class Insecta; order Orthoptera; family Gryllidae; genus Teleogryllus; species Teleogryllus oceanicus. Next base: position 105,567,741 of record CAXIVR010000009.1, read on the forward strand.
TTCACCAAACCTAATTCTTTTGTGTTACTTGCGTATGAAAGCCAGCTAAATGAACATCAACAGTAAACATTTTCAAAGAATACTCTCAATGGTAGCTCGGTCTTTTCTCTATATGAATGTCCGAGGATGGCAATAAATTTTACCTAAACTAGCTTGACTATAATACATAATTTTAAGTTGCTAAATTCTTTAAGCATTTTGCACTGCATCTCAAAGAACAGCGTCGCGATGAATAATAATATAATTATTTGTATTTATCAAAACTAATTGCCGCTGTTCACTCCAAATTTTTGCACATCCATTCCTTGATATATCTCATTTGTGCTGCTTACATATGAATGTTTTAGCCAACAAATTAGACGCCGTCTTCGGCTTATTATAAAAATATTTTACATGAGATTGTTGTTAAATATTAATATATCTCCAATATGTATGTTTAATTTATTCCTTTGTTTTTTAGTACTTAAAAATGTTATGTTTATTGCCAACCGCTTGTCAAGGCTTTTGAAAAGGCACATGCTAAATGTGCGAAACGTTAAGCACAAATAAATTTATATATCTTATATGAATTATACGTCTTAATTCCTGGTATCATCGTGGATTGATCCTATTTGGTCCAATAAATTTAAAAAGATCCATCTTTCTACAACAAAAAATAATATTAATAAATAATAATAATATTAATAATAATATTAATAATAATAATATAATAATAATAATATTAATAATAATAATAATAATATTAATATTAAAAATAATATTAATAATATTTATAATACATTTGTTATGAAATGAAACAATGACATTATTTTTCGATAGTATTTTGTAAGAGAATGACGAAAAGACTCAACTCTCGCCACATTCTTTCTCATTGGATGAACTGAGCCATTTTAAGATATTTATATTACAATATTTGTCCAAAACGTTTTGTGTTAAAGTTGTCTATTATAGATATTTTGTATGCTAGTTAGATCTAAATTAATTTTAATATTTTTTGCAACATGATCCGCTGCCTGTTCACATCACCTATAAATATTCCTTCGAGTATCCACCGATGAAGATCAACAGCTCAGAACAAGATGAGAACAAGAGCTTCAAAAATTGTCACATTGAGAAAAATCTTCTTTTTGAAAATTCCCAGAAAGTGAGCATTTTTTTATTTCTCCATTGAAAGAATAAAATGGAGAAATATGTATTCAAAAAATTCTAGTTTTAATATTCAACTTGTCAATTCTGTGCAATTTAAATACTTCTGCCAGCGTTGAAGGTTTCTTAATATTTTATTGCGCGAATTGCAATTAAGATCCATGGGAGCGTGAGCAGGAAATTATTTTTATGAAAGAAGATTTAGTAAATATCCGAGTTGAGGCATTTCGGAATTACCTGTAACTTCGGAAAGCTGGTAGGTACTCCGGTAACTGCACTCACTGACCGCCCAGTTCCTGTTGACATCATCACTCGAGTTTTGAGCGTCAAGGCCACTGTCATGCAAGACGAGATTGGATCTAGAGGCGAATTGTTGCCGCAGACAGAAAAACTATTGCAGCGTGCTGGCTACAAGTACGAAAAAGCAACTGCGACTGCTTCAAATCGAGTACATTTCTTTCAAAACGTTCATGTCTCAAGAGCTTTTTATTTCAAATGTTTTGGTCTTTTTCTTCAATACATTGTTATTGAGATATCAGGAACAGAACAGAACAATATTATTTTTTCTAAACAATTTAGTTGATAATTATAGGGTGGCAGGGGGAGGCGATAACGCTCGTAGTTGCCTACAAAGTGTCCTCTGGCCAGAAGGTACAAGCCAAGGAAGGGGAGGGTGGGCGTCAGGTCGGCGTCAGCCACAGACGATGCTCGTTGCACTTAAGTACCTCGCCCTGGACGGGCTCAGCGAGCGCGGGTGGTCGGCCAGGAAGGGCTCGTCGCTGTGGAAGATGGCGTCGCGGGCCCCGGGGGGGGGGGGGGGAAGATGGCGTCGCGCAGGGCCACCACGGACGGGCTGGGCTCGTCGGGGCCAGCTCCTGCCGCATCGCCCCCGGCCCCGCCCCCGCCGTCGCCGCCGCCGCCTGCTCGTCGTCCTGCGGCGCCAGGTGCTTGGCCAGCAGGCGCTCGCGCGCCAGCTCCTGCCGCATGACGGTGAGCGACGCGCGCCGCTTCGGGCACAGCCGCCCGGCCAGGTCCTCGTGCAGCAGCCCCGCCAGGCACGCCGCGCCCTTGCTGGCCAGCGCCTCCAGCGGGCCCTGCGCCGCACGCGCGCGCCCGTCACGGCCAAGGAGCTCTTGCCCTCTCCAAACATCTACTTTATTGGCAAACCTGATGTTCGTGTGTCGTTCAGCGATTCAAAAAACATATAGAGACCAAATTTCAAAACTACACTTACTCTTTCCATTATTTTCTACCATTTGGACTGGACTGGACTTGACTTTTAACTATCAGTCGGGGCAAGCTCTAAGTTCCGTCAGGATTCTCGAAAGGAATGCAAGTGAGAGTGTAAGTGTGTGTGAGAGAGAGAGAGAGGAAGTGAGAGAGATAGAGTGATATATATATATATATATATATATATATATATATATTTGTGACGTCACGGGGTTATACGAACCCGTAACGCCACCATAAGCCACTAGAAAAGACCAAAGAACTGAGAAATATGGTACGAGGCGGAGCGATGGTCCGAGAAGGCGACATCTACCCGCAGGTTTCCGCACTCCGATGTCCAAAGTTAGCGGATAATATTTTCTCGAGAGGGCGCGAAGGAGGAGAAAATTCACCCCTCCAGAAAATTTTCCCCAGGCGGAGTTGCATAAATACCGTGACACACTTTGGTAGAGCTCTCTTACGACTTCGACAGCGACGGCGACTCAACTAAATTCTTCAGCGGTAGTAATTGGTTAGTGCAGGAGTATAATTTTACTTGCTTTAGTAAAGCTGATTTAAGAAACGCGGTGATAAGTGATAGAATTCAGAAGCAAAGTGCATGTACAGCATTTGCACTAACATTACGCGAGTAAGCAAGCGTTGTGACTGCTCGAACTTGAAATAGTTTCATCATCGAAGTAAATTCGCGCAGAAAGACTCTGAATTAAATCCAGTATTTAATTTTGTACGCCACGACCACGCACGCTCAAAGTGTGGTATGTCGGCCGAGTGCTAGAAGTAGTCAATTCAAGCACGTTAGTTATTTAAAACTGGAAGCGCGAGCAACGGGTACGCGGCAGGCGGCAGAAGGACGACTCCAACACTCAAGCGTAGGCGAGAAGGATTTGGACCAATCCGTCGATGGTACGAGCCCGAGGACGAGAGAAAGGTTTGGAATTTGGACGTGTGGCGGCATCCGGAGTTCGAGCGAAAGAAGAGGTGTGACCGCGGGACATCGAACCAGTCGAGTGACGTGGCGAGGACTGCGAGCGACCGAACACCCCAAGGTTAACTGACGGCGAGCGGGAAGGAATGTCGAGGTAAAGAACTGGCAACTTCTATGCGGCAATTTTTTGGGAAACTGTGTAGCTTTAAACACCAGGCGTAGCGTCCTAAAATAGGTGAAAGTTCCAAATAGTTACTGGGAAAATATTTCGAACGTATGAGCGGCACTTTTGATTTCATTCGCTGTACGCACCAGTAAATTCGTTTAAATGCCATACCTTGTACAACTTTTCTAAAGTAAATTATAATTGTTCATGTAATGTAAAAGTAATCTTATTGAAAGTATTGTTTCCATTGTATGATGTCAGGAATAATCAGTTGCTATAATTTTGTAAAGGGTACGATTTAGTAACGTGTGTGTCACGTTTATTCTTGTGTTAGAGTTAACAGCATTGTAATAAATGCGCAGCTCAAGGCTGACCTCTGTGAAGTCTATAATAGAATAATTGTAGAGAATCACTTAAAGGGCCGTGCACGGAAAAAACTGTAGATTAACAAAAGTTAAATGAGGTACATAAAATAATTGAGAAGGAGGTCAAAGCAAAAGTATTGTAAATAGTGCGTATTGAAGTAATCAGGCAGTCAAGGTGACGCCTATACATTCCCTTATGGTTGTGTTATTTTTGTTCTTTTTGTTTCTGTTTTCTTTGCAGTGACCATCTACGTAAAGTACATACTTATTGTATATTTGTGCCACTGTGTAATTTGTTTTACTGAATATATGCTCATTTTACCAGAATTTCATATAATTCATTGTGTCAAGGGTTCAGACCTTTCTCATACCCGAAAGATCCTGCTTCCTGAGAATTCAAAGCTCGCTTCACGAGCATTCATAGTTTCACGCTTCATCGCCACCGGCTGGAAGGTAGTAGGTGGGCGTGTTATAAGAGAGAGAGAGAGAGAGAGAGAGAGAGAGAGAGAGAGAGAGAGAGAGAGTGAACTGTGTCTAAGTCTCAGTAAGCAAAGAGGAATAAAAGATAGCGCCAGGTCCAGTCGAAACATAGGAAACCATCTCTCAGAGCTCCCGGCTGCTTCAACTCATTTAGCTATAGCTCAATTACGCCTAGTTCTGTAACTAGTAAATTAAAACAGAGTTGTTCATAATTTCAGTCTGTATGTAATCAATTACATGTCCCTTATATACCAGAAGTATTCATATAGTACTTGATATAGATGTTTACTTATTAGCAATTCTTTTTATTTTGTTCTATGAACTTCACTTTTTCGCCTTTTGCAAGCTAACATTTATGGATTCAAACATGCCTCCTGATGAGAGAAAGCTTTTCATCCCATCTTCCTATTGTGTCCATTCCTATAGTTCTTCCTATTTTGAACATAGTCGCTCTTAGGAACGGTTGCGCCTACCGCTAGCGGAAAGTAGCTATTTCTCTCGATACAGCCTTCTGCAGTGCCATTAGTTTGGGCGATAGCAAGAGCGGGCAACTGAGTATTTAGTGTTTTCGGGTACGTCAGCAGCTTTGGTCATGATAGACGTGGCGGTACTCCTGCACCGCCGAAACTAGAATCTGGCGCCGAACTATTGTCGACTTGCGGGCATTCCTGCCTCCCCGCCCAAGCCGGAACCAACACAACGCTACAATTACCCTCCAGGAAGTGGCTGAATTCGACCTCGGTTTATAACTAGTGTCAACAATTCTTCACTGTCGGGACTCGAACTCTAGAATGTGACTTCTCGGAGACTACAGCGGCAACAGGTGTTGCCAGTGAACCACCTCTTCCGGTTCGCCACCGAGACGAGGAGTGCGCTTGAATAATGCGAAGGCCTGCATTGGGCGTGGCCGGCGCTGGGCCTTTGAATATGGATGGTCACCTTGTCGAGCGCGCTGCCGCTGCGCGTGCCGGAGGGCGTGCGTCGGCGCGTGCTGTGCGCGCGGGCCGGGGTGCGCGCGAGCGCCTGCGGGGCGGACCTCACCGCGCCCTTGGGCGTCGCGTTCTTAGCCGCCGCGGGCGCCGCCGCCGCCGCCAGCAGGCGCGGGTGCGACGGCGACGTGGCCGTGGACAGCGCCGACGCCGCCTTGTGCACGCCCGCCTTGCTCTTGGCGCTGGCCTTCTCTGCCGGCGGCGGCGACCTGCTGCACCCACACAAACACAACAACGAGTCACTCCAACCACTCACACTCAGGGTCGGAGCTAGTCCATTTTGGGTATGAGCAAATGCCGAAACCTACAGAATGGTACAGACTTTCTCATAGACCCTTCTTGTAATTTCCTTGGTGCGGTTTGGCTTTGAAGTCTTCCTCTAATCTCTGGCCAGCTGCCATCTATCGTCGCCGAAAGTACAATTTTTTGACATTTTCTCAACTTTTTGCTCTCCTAATAGTACAACCTAAATAATACTTTAAGAATAGTAAAGAAGAGTAAAACTCGTCCTAAATAAAAAAATTCATTGAATAATATAAAGCCGTTTTTAAGAAAATGCCGATTAAACGTTACTCTAAATGCGAAATTTGATGTTCTTTTTCACAGGAATAAATTCAGTTTTCGAAAACCTTCATTTGAAGCACTTCCACTTACAAATGTAGTGATGTATACAAATCGATGGAAATAGGCATATTAATGCGTGAGAGATATTTACAAAAATTACATTTGTGTAATTTTTGAAAAAACAAATAAATACACTAAAATGAACTTCACATAAAACAATGCAATTAGCACTATCCATTGCAAAAGTTTGAAGAAAATATTTGGAGTCATTTTTGAGAAAATGGCGTTTGAGCGTTTCTGAAAATGCGGAATTTTGAACTCGTTTCCACAAAACACTGTTGAATTTTCCAGAAATTTTATTTGACATTATTTAAAGCACTTGTACTCATTAATAAAATAATGTAAAGAAATCGCCTCTAATGTAAGTATTACCGATGTGAGGGACAAGTAAAAAAATTACATTTTGTAATTTTTGGAAAAGCAAACGAACAGAGAAATATCGCGTTTATGCCATAGAATAGGGTTCATTTGTCACTAACTATAACAAACATTTAAAGAAAAATTTGAAGCCGCTTTTGAGAAAAATTTGAAAATGTCCGGGGGGCTTTATGTAAAGTACCCCCAAATTTTAAAGAATGTTTCTCAAAATTGCAAATATTCAACTAGAGCCAGATCAACGGGTGATTCTTCAATTTGGGAAAGATCGTATGTGTTGTTTAGGCGCTAGTAGTGTTCACAGACGGACGGACGGACGGACGGACGTAATACACACAGTCGGACGGACGTTTTGTAAAAAACACTTTTTCGGTATCAGGGGACCCTAAAACGTATATATCCGTTGAAATCTCGAAATTGATTTTCCGCAACATTATATAACTTTCTTTACTACATATATAGTTTTATATATAAAGTTTAGAAGTCAAGCCGTGCAATTATGAACCCGAATTGTAATAGATTAATTCGACAGAGGTATGTTTTGTATGTAAGTTACTATCTCAAACGTAATAGTCTCTTATCCGCTGGAAGGCCATTCTGAATAGAGGAAAAGAACGAGTAAAATATGCTGATTCATAGCATAGGTCATGACTACTTGAAACAAAGACCAGAAATTTGAAATTCGCGCCTAAAACATACCCGTCAGGCACCTGCTTCATCTTACAGGAACTATCTGTTAATGAAATTATCAGTGTGTATTTTCGAACTCCACTGTGAGAGTCGTAAATTACTATTTACACGATACCACCTAATAACCTAAGTTTTGCACTTGTTAGCCCTTCGCTTTTCATTTCCGTTTTGGGGTCAACGCCTCTGACTTCAACATTCTCCGTTTACATAAAACAACTAGTCTGTGCAGGGCAAAATTTCCAACGAATTTGTATGCCATAAAACTAATGCACTCACACAACACCTCACAACGTTAGTCAGTGCCCTGGGGATCACACACTCATATCCCGGATGATCCGTACATCGTCATTCATACAGTTTAATTACAGCCCCAAATTGCTTTTGGCGACGTGTGATATAACTTTAGCCATATTACGAACCATAGCCATCGTATGTGGGTTGGTACTCCGTATATTATTATAAAATTTTATCTATACTATTAATTTGAAATGTAATTAAAAATATAGAAATAATAATAATAACATTTTCAAATCATAAAACATTACAATAATGCCTATAAAATGCCTTTCCTTACTTCAAAACAGAAGTCCAAACAAAGTAGAACGTTACAGTAGCCGAACATTGCAGATTAGGTTCCCAACATCGTCAGGCAGACAGAAGCTTTTCACTCCCAATAAAATATTTACCCGTTCAAAAACACCTCCACTCTTCCCTAGCGAAACGGTCTGGAACGCCTCAGAATTAGAGATGGGCTTAACAGCTTTTCTTCAATAGCTGTTATTACAAAAACAGCTGACTCGTAATAGCTGTTATTAATAACAGTTTAAAAATGACAGGTCCATGACCAGAAACCTAACATGACCGACTGCTAAGAGTTAAAGCAGTTGTAGCGACTGCTAAGAGTTAAACCACGCAAAACGAATAACGTTCGTAGCACCGTAAAGCTTGTGCAGCTACCTTACGGCGCTTCCTTGCAGTACTTTCCGTAACATGTTTGGACAGAGAAGCAGCTGATATGAACGAGACTGGATGAACTGCCAAGGATGAATAGTAATTCATATAATGCGTAGCGAATGTGTATAGAATATACTAATTTTTTGTATAATTCTTCCTAATTTTATAATTTTAAAAAGTTATAATATGCCTATAAGATTTAATTTACTTCGGCTTCTGGGTCAATAAACATCGTTCGATCAGATTTTATACCAGTTTTTCTGATCCAGTCAGCAAATACTGATATGCTTCCTTGTTTTGTTTATGAACATAATTCTAGCTTTACTTTGCCAATATTTTTTAGCTTTCTTTGCTAGTAGAGCAGAGTAGAGCCGAGTAGCAATAATAAAATATTGAATCTGTAGTTCTCTTACCAATACAAATATTTTTTCTATAACTCGGGAGTTAAAATATCTAGTTTGTACTAAGTCAAATATTTCTAACCTCGCTTTGTTAGTACTTTTATTCATCATTCAGCTATTTATGATTAAAAGATGGGAAAGAGTATTTGGAGCACGAGCATACGTTTGCAGACTTCTTCCCCAAACGCCACATACAGTTTTTACTATTCTTTGACAAAATAGATCAAACAAATTAAATCTAGTACATTATTTAACTCATGAGAACCGCCGCAAACCAGACTTCATGCAGGTCGTTATCTATTTAATTCCATTGTCCCATCTTGCACGATATAGTATAATGAATCTGAAAATCACTTTGGGTATTATGCTATACACGCTGTTAGATTGAAAAAACGTGGAAAATGGGTCAAAAATAGTTCACGCGGTTTCTGTCTGTTCAGTTAGAAATACTTCCTTTGTATTTTCATCTTTTTTAAAAATTCCAAGCGTTTTTTAAACATAGGCCAACATAGATAAAACAATCGCCGTATTCTTCAATACTTGCCGGCGGCGCTAGCCGAATTCGTTTATTACGCTCTGTGAAGTCACAAAGGTTAAGCGAATTCGAGACTCGCGGGTTCTTGGTTGGGTGACCGGCCAGGAACCCTGGGGTCTAACGTCGTCGGGCCCCTGGCCGAAGGGATAAAAAGCACTGACTGACTCCGACGTGAAGAGACTTGACTTAAGATTATTGTAACGGAGGATTACTCCAAAATAAAAGCACGTTAATGCAGGATTTCTCCCCAGTGCAAAGCGCTCAACGCCCCTTAAGGGGCTTGGAGACGCGTTGCGTCAAGGTGTAGATGCAACAAATACTTAATAGAATATTACTAAAATGAAAGTGGTTCGGGTTCAGATTGCAAATATTCTTTCAAATATGTAACTTGTGCATAGTGACGAGTGCCAAAAATAATGAGGAGAAACAGTGTTTATGCTTACCTATAGCTAAAGTGTTACTGACTATCGAATATTAAGTATTATAATGTGAGTTATTTGACCGTAACTCATTTTATTTTATTGGACCCAGGGAAATATTAGTTGATCTCACATAAGCAGCAATGGGACAGAAATAAGTTAACATATTGGACGGACTTAATTTAAAGGACAAACATCTTGTTGTAATGTATACAAGGTCCTAGTTCTTTCATGAAGGCCAAAATCATAAATTTTTTGAAACCAAACTTTGCGTACGATATTTTCCAAAATGAAGAAATTCCTGTCCACCAGGCTTGTGCTGATGCTTTGAGATTTTGAAAAACATTCTTTTAAAATTGGGGGGACATGAAGTCCTCCGGGCATTTTCAAACTTTTCTTACAAACGGCTCAAGATTTTTTCTTTAAATTTCTTGTAAGAATAAAGCAAAATACACTTATAAGGGTGGCCTAGGTCCAATTTACACAGTTTTATTTACACAACTCTGAATTTTCGAAAATTAAAAAAAAATTCGGTGTGTTCCTACAACAAAATTGAAGATAGAGGTATTTTTTTAATGTAAAATTTGTTCTCCATATTTAGTTCTTTTATTAAGGTTAGGTTCCTTGATTTGAAAATTTTAGTAGTTTTCACGGAATATTGCGTGTAATATGTTCTATTTTAAAAAATAACAAAAGCAAGGTTTCTTAAAAAGAGTCCAGATTTTTCTTTAAAATTTGGGTAGGGATAGTGCTAAATGTAATCTACAAGTTGACATAAACGCTATATTGATCTATAGCTGTGGTATTTAAAGAATTTTAAAAAAATTAATATTTTTTACTTTTCTCTCGTCGTTAATATTTACATTATCGGGAATTCGTCGAGATTATTGTATTTATGAGTACATGTGCTTTAAATAATGTGATATAGAATTTCCGGAAAAATCATTAGTTTTCTGTGAAAAGGATCACGAATTTTCGCATTTGAGAAACGCTCAAACAGCATTTTCTCAAAAATTACTCCAATTTTTTCTTCAAACGTTTCGTACGAATAGTGCTAATTGCACTGTTTAATATGCGTAAGTTCATTTCGGTGTTTTTTTTTGTTTTTTCAAAAATTACACAAATTGAATTTTTTGAATATCTCTCACCCGTTAATAGGAACATTTCCAGTGATTTGTATACAGTTATTTCATTTTTGAGTGAAAATTATTCAAATGAAGTTTTTCGAATACTCAATAGATTCTGTGAAACGAGCTTCAAATTTCACATTTACAGTACAGGTTAAACGCCATTTTCCTAAAAACAGCTCGAAATTTTTCAAAGGAAATTGCCATTTATGACGAAGTATTACTCTTTTTTAATATTCTTATAGTAATATTTCGGTTTTACTATTAGGAAACCGAAGAGTGAAGAAAATGTTTATAAAAATATTCTTTAGGCGGCGACACCAAGGAAATTAGAAAACTTTACTACAAGAAAGTCTGTGCCATTCTGTAGCACCAATAGTTGTATTTTTTAATTTCTTGTTTTATATTATTGATATGCAAAGAATTGCTGGACTGCGTATCCATATTTATTGTACTGTATTATTGCAGTATTCGTGAAGACTATTTCTGTTGAAGTATTTAATTTATTGTAATGCGATAGATGACTATTTTATTTGTTGTTCTTGAGCATTATACGTGCTACGTGTTAAAAACTGATTATTCGTGGTTGTGCTCTGCAGATTTTTTCTGCTGGAGGCCACCAGTACCAAACTGTTGGAATAGACCTCCCTGATATGAAACATTCCAATACACTCGATAAATCTTTAGCACTAGAAAAATCCAGTGCTAAATTTAGAAAAAAAATCCTCTAATATATTGTGTTGCCAGAATCTGTTTTGGAGGTCCTTGACGCAGAAAATCAATTGACGGCAAAAATTCCTCCGTCTGTTTGTCCATTTCTGAATACTATTAGCGTCTAAACCAAACGTAGGGTTTTTTACCAATTGAGGAAGCCCCTGTCTATCTGGCTCAATTCAAAGCTTTGAGATTTTGGAAAACATGCTTCAAAATTAGGGAGTACTTTACATGAAGCCCCTGGCATATTTTGTAAGTTTTTTCAAAAATGTTTCAAACTTTTTTCTTTAAATTTCTTGTAAGAATAGAGTAAAATACTTTTATAAAGGTGGCGTATGTCGTATTTTCACGGTTAACTATTAATTTTCGAAAATATCAAAAGTTTGATTTTTCCGGGGTCTTCCTAGAACTACAAAATTGAAGACAGAGATTTTTCCTTCATGTACGATTTGTTCTTCAGATTTCACTATTTCATTGAGGTCATGTACATTTTTTGAAACTTTTAATAGTTTCAGTATTGCGTGCAATATGTGCAATTTTAAAAAATAACAGAAACAAAATTTTCTCCAAAACGGCTTGAAATTTTTTTCTTTACACTATTGGCAGTGATAGTGCTTAATATATCCTTCGAGATGGCATAAAGGCGATTTTCCCTCTATTCTTTTTTTTAATTACAAAATTAATTAATTTTTTTGACTTGTCTCTGGCAACGTTAATATTTACATTAGCGGCTACTTGTTTACATTATTTTGTTTATGTGTACATGTGTTTCTAATAATGGCATATAACGTTCCTCAAAATCTCAACAGCTTTCTATCAGAATGTGGTAAAAATTCCGCGTTTTCAGAAACGCTCAAACGCCATTTTCTAAGAATGGCTCCAATCTTTTTCTTCAAAATTTTCCCACGAATAGCGCTAATTTCAATTTTAAAATGACGTAAAGTTAATTTGGGGTGTCTTTTCTTTTTCAAAAATTTCACGAATGTAATTGGTTGAAATATCTCTCATTCGTTCATACGCGCATTTCCAGCAATTTGTAAACACTATTGCATTTGTGAGTTTAAGTAATTTCCAAATGACTTCTAATAAAATTTTTGAAAACTCAATAGATTTCTTTGAAAAGGATCTTTAAATTTCTCATTTATAGAGATGCTTAAACGCCGTTTTCTGAAAAACAACCCCATTTTTTATTGAAATTTGTGCTTTAATATTATTTAAGTAATAAATGGTTATATTATTAGGAAACTAAAAATTGAGAAAATTTCAAATCAAATTACTTTGGGTGACGATAAATGTCAGCTAGTGAGAGGATGGAGTAACATCGAACAGCTAGCCCTGTCCAAAGACATTAGAAAAGTAGTTCCATAAAGTCTGTGCCATTCTGTAGTACCACTAGTTAAAATTAGTCTCTGAGTTACAAATTTAAAGGAAAAATGTGGAGTCATTTGCGATAAAAGTTTACAATAGCATACGAGGAAGGTTTAGGCGCACTGTTTCACAACTCGGGAGACATTCTGAATAGGGATGTGCCCTTAACAACTAAACTGTTATTTCGTAACCATTAACGTTTCGTAACTGTTAGGCGAAATAACAGTTATTACGTTTATCCTGATATTGGCTGTTATCGGTTGAAATGCATAGAACTGCAACCTACTGGGCCTAATCCGAACTACTACAAGCTTTTGTGGCAACCATTTTGTACAATAACATCTTCACTGCAGCTAATCAATCAAGATTAACCAGTGTTCATATTATAGATTCATTGATACATAATTCGTCATTATTACATACCATGGGTCACAATACTTTTATATTTTATTGTATACACTACAACAAGATGTTTGTCCTTTAAATTAAGTCCGTCCAATATGTTAACTTATTTCTGTCCCATTGCTGCTTATGTGAGATCAACTAATATTTCCCTGGGTCCAATAAAATAAAATGAGTTACGGTCAAATAACTCACATTATAATACTTAATATTCGATAGTCAGTAACACTTTAGCTATAGGTAAGCATAAACACTGTTTCTCCTCATTATTTTTGGCACTCGTCACTATGCACAAGTTACATATTTGAAAGAATATTTGCAATCTGAACCCGAACCACTTTCATTTTAGTAATATTCTATTAAGTATTTGTTGCATCTACACCTTGACGCAACGCGTCTCCAAGCCCCTTAAGGGGCGTTGAGCGCTTTGCACTGGGGAGAAATCCTGCATTAACGTGCTTTTATTTTTGGAGTAATCCTCCGTTACAATAATCTTAAGTCAAGTCTCTTCACGTCGGAGTCAGTCAGTGCTTTTTATCCCTTCGGCCAGGGGCCCGACGACGTTAGACCCCAGGGTTCCTGGCCGGTCACCCAACCAAGAACCCGCGAGTCTCGAATTCGCTTAACCTTTGTGACTTCACAGAGCGTAATAAACGAATTCGGCTAGCGCCGCCGGCAAGTATTGAAGAATACGGCGATTGTTTTATCTATGTTGGCCTATGTTTAAAAATCGCTTGGAATTTTTAAAAAAGATGAAAATACAAAGGAAGTATTTCTAACTGAACAGACAGAAACCGCGTGAACTATTTTTGACCCATTTTCCACGTTTTTTCAATCTAACAGCGTGTATAGCATAATACCCAAAGTGATTTTCAGATTCATTATACTATATCGTGCAAGATGGGACAATGGAATTAAATAGATAACGACCTGCATGAAGTCTGGTTTGCGGCGGTTCTCATGAGTTAAATAATGTACTTGATTTAATTTGTTTGATCTATTTTGTCAAAGAATAGTAAAAACTGAACTAACTAAATTTCTTCTAAGAAAAGAGTAAAATACACTTATAAAGGTCGCAGAGGTTCGATTTTCGCGGTTAACTCTGAATTTTCAAAAATTGCTAAAGTTAAGATTTTTCACCGCGTTCCTACAACTACAAAATTAAAGAAAGAAATTTTACCTTCAAATACAATTTTTTGTTCATAAATAGTTATTTTATTATGTCAAAAAGATTTTTTCAAAATACTAGTAGTTTTCGCCAATATTGCGTGCAATATTTGGAGTTTGAAAAAATTACAAATTGAAGATTGTCTCAAAAACGGTTTCAAATGTTTTCTTTAAACTTTTGGTATGGATAGTGCTAAATGCACTCTATAAGATGACATAAACGCCTTTTCGCTTTATTCTTTTTTCTTTAAAAAATACAAAAACATTTGTTTACTTGTCTAACACGTAGTTGATATTTACATTAGTGGCAATGTGTTCTCATTATTGTATTTATGAGTACATGTGGTTTGAATAATGTCATACATTTTTTCGAAAAGTGAACAGTTTTCTGTTAAAATGAGGTCAAATTTTCGTATTTTGAAAAAGTCTCATTTTCGCAAAAAATGGCTCCATTTTTCTTAAATTTTATCCAACGGGTAGTGCTAATTTCACTGCTTAATATAAAGTTAAGCTATTTTAGTGTGTTATTTTGTTATATAAACACATTTATAGCGATTTGTAAACACTGTTGCGTTTTCGAGTTAATGTACCTTCAATAACTTCAAATGAATGATTTTTCGAAAACTCAAACATTTTCTGTGAAAAATAACTTCAAATTTCGCAATTTACTGTAAGCTATTTTCTTAAAATTGTCCAAATTTTTCAATGAAAATTGTCAAATATAAAGAAATTGTACTCTTCTTTAATATTCGTAAAGTAATATTTCGTTTTCTCATTACGAAACCGAAAAGTTGAGAAAGAATATCCTTGTGGGCTACCTGACGGCGATGGAGGAGGAGGGCGCCGGCGCGAGGCGCGTGCCGGCGGAGGCCAGGCGGCGGTGGGCGGCCAGCGGCGCGCTCTTCACGTTCGACGTCGACAGGTGCGAGGCCACGGGCAGGATCGGGGAGGTCGCCCTGCGGGAGCAGTGCGTGCAATGAAGCGCATTAATTGCCAAGGTCTAATAACCCGACTAATGTCCTGTAAGTGCACATTTTTTCCGCCCGGACAAGCTCTAAGCTCCCGACCTGTCTTCTGGAATGTTTGGTAGTATAAAAGTAAGGGTGAGGATAGGACAAGGAAGAGGAAGGACAGATCGCGCGCGGTCCGTGGCCCGTTTGTTAGGGTACTGCTTCAGCATTTGCCTGGTGTTGATCGGAGAAACCACGGAAAACTACTGTTCAGAGCAACCGGCCACTAGAATTCTACTCCACACGGTCAGATACCTCCCCAGCACTGCACCTCATGGATCACGCTGTTCGCTCTTGACTGGTCTGCAGACATTTTCTGTACATTAGTACATGTATATAAGTGTGTCTGTGAGTATGTGTGTGTGTGTGCGAGTAAGGTGAGAGGAAGGAAGAACGATGCGGAAGAAAAGATCGCACGGTCCGGGGTTCGTTTCTTAGGGCAGTACTTCTTGGGCATTCACCTGGTATTGATCGGAGAAACCATTGAACGCAATGAAGCGCTTACTGATCAGAGAACCGAATCACTAGGATTGTCCCTCGGACAGAAGTGGAATTCAACCCAGCTGTGTAGCTAAAGGTGTGTGTCCACCAGAGAGTAACTAGCGCGAGCTAGTCTCGACAGAAACTCGCAATACCCTGTCGCCGCGCCCTCTCGCAATTACCTCTCTCATGCCTGTCCACTAGAGAGCAGTAGGTTCGGCGATGCGAGAGATAAGATGGAGGCGAAGAAGACCGCGACGGTGGCTTTCGTTACTAAATACGCCTCTTTCCAAAAGAAGAAAAGTATGTAGGTGAGAAAGATCGTCGATCACAGATGAGCACTTGCTCGACACTTGTCAAAGTATTTGAAATAGAGGATGCACAACATTTTAGACAATTTGTTTACAACGCACATTGATTAACATAATCTCAAAACTTTAAGATCACGTACAATAGTTTCTATTTTAAACGTTTTACTTGAATATCAAATGTAAATAATGACAGAACAGGGGCCTCAGAGTAATTTTTTGCTTACCTGGTTCCGGAAATTGTGAATTATCTTTATACTTTTTCCAATAGGTACGTATAAATGGAGTAATATACATAACATAGAGAAAGTTATGAAATGCTGCGGAAAATAGATTTCAAGATTTCAAAGGAAATTCACGTTTTACAGCACTCTGATGCCGAAAAAGTATTGTTTTTTTTTGTAGCTTTATTAAAACATCTATCTATCTGCCTGTCCAGCCGTCTGTAAAAAACACTAGCGCCTAAATTATTCCTACAATTTTTCCCAAAATGAATATCCCCAATATGGTCGATCTGGCCCGACTCGAAGCTCTGCGAAAAACATTCTTTAAATATTGGAGATACTTTACGTGAAGCCCCTCGAACATTTTCTTCAAAGATAGTAAAAAAATGTTTCTTTAAATTTTCTGCAAGATTAGAGTGAAATACGTACTAGAGTGAGTGTGCCATTCTGTACCATCTAAAGTTTACTTCTTCAATGGTACATTCCTTTTCTAGTGCAATTTTCTGCTCGGTAGCAGACATGTCTAGGCAACGAACACCAAACAGTCGGGCGCTCGCAGTCCCTTCCAGAACCTTCCGAGCGCTGAGAGCAAGTCGGTGCGAGTCCTCGCGCAGGCGTGTCCACTGGCGAGTGGTTCAGATGGCGACCGCTCCGTTGCCTACTCACAGAGCTGTGTTCATTGGCGAGAAACGCTCTCGTCACACACTCGTGAGAGCGTAGCTCTCAGGTGGACACGCACCTTAATGTTCAAAATCCCCCATTAATGGGACTCGAATCCTAGACTTCCCAGTCAACGGTTCTGCGTCGACAACGGCGATGTCACTAATCTATCGAAACCGGTTTTAATTTTTTTCGTCATTTCATTTTGTTACTCCTTGGATGAGTTTCTCCCCCATATGAATGAAAAAGTTGGAATGAAAACCCCATTTTGATGCATAAAATATTGAAGACCTCTCGACTCATGAAATCTTTGATTGATGTGAATTAGCGAAGGCTCGAAAGATATAACTAAGACATTATTCCATTTGATGGAAAGGCTGAGGTGAAGGTGCCCAACCACTTCGCCGGAGGTTTATTACGATTGGTAAATTACTGATTGACGAAGGTTTGGAAATGATAATAGAAAACATGTGCCTTCAACATTCGTTCCTGATACTTGTACCCTACACTCTCCAAACGGTGTTCTTGATACGACTTTAACTCCCAAGAAGCTAATGTAAATTTTGTAAAGTAACTTAATTACTGAATTTTTATTATAGTATATGCCTTCTGAGTACACATTCTTTTAAAATATCTCACTCTTCCGAAATTATTGTCTTAATGTTCCAATGTTAATGCATATTCAGATTGATTACGTGTAGACAGGGAAATAATAAATGTAAATAATATTTATTTTTTATAAAAATTTAAGACAGCAATGAAAACATTTTACCACAATTGTAGTCCATAAAATCCATCGATATTCTTTACTTAACTTAAAAGGTTTTAACAAAAGCCAAATGAGCATAAACTGTTGAGCATTAACACACTTTTGGTTTGAGCCTATTATATTTATACAAATGCAAATGTGTGGAAAAATATTATTTGGATAGTAAGTTTTTTTAATATTAGTTAGTATTTGGAGAAGAAATACAAAATAGTTATTTCTGATACGAATGGAAAAAGTGATCTTTTAATTTGCGAGTAGAAAAGACTAGGAATCCTATGAACAAAATAAAATCACTTTCCCTACACGTGTCATATACTCTTTTTAGACAGTCTTGTTGCCTCTCATTTTATTTTAATTCAAGTTTCTCAATTACTGAATTGTGTTACTGTGTTACTTTGAGCTCAGTAGTAGTTAATACGATCAGGCGAAAGTTTTTATTTTCTTTGTAGCAGTCACACTGCTGTAACTGAACATTTGAACTTCGTCTCACTTTTAGCACTAGGGCTAAAAATTGAATTTTTAGCACGCTATGCATGTCCTCAAAGTACTGCTTTGCTATCTAAAAGATGTTTACATGTGCTAAAAGCAGTGGCGGCTCGTGGGTATTCGCACGTTCGCATGTGCACACCCAAATAATTGCGGTGCAATTTTCCTTAACATTCTTTAACAAGAGGGGAATACAAGTCCTCTCAGAGCGTTTCCAAAACATGGTATTTCAAAGCACGCGCCGTTCGGAAGCTGCGATTGACAGTCCGCCGCCAATGCCCTTCGTGACAGCCAGCTTGAGCACACTCGGGGAATGCGAATGAGCCGAGGGCGTCGGTGGCTTCCGCGAGGCTGCAGGGAAAGAGGGAACAATGGTCGCTTATGGGCGGTTGGAGCAGACTCCGGACAGTGCGGATTTTACTGCGCAGATGCAGTGGCGACCTCTGGAAGTGCCCTGTTGTGTCGTAAAGATATAACACTTGGTTAGCACAAATTTTTAAGAGAAGTAAGTGTGACATTGAACGATAAAGTGTAAAATATCTCTCCATTTAAATGAGCTCTCATCCCTTCCAAAGCAATTCTTCGGTAGCGCGCGAAAAACAAACGCATTGCTGTGGAGTGTTGCATTCATATGCATTGTGTTAATCGAATGTTATTTGCACATTTTAAAGCGAGTTTCAATTACAAATCCATTCCGAAGCATGTGAAAACCAAAATGTATTGTGTAAACTATGTAGTAAGCTACATTTTAATGGTTTTGAAAAACCGGAGTTAGAGAGTTCGTTTCCTGTGAAGTGTGTGCTACGAGAATGAATAGCGGAGAGAGAGAAAGAGAGAGAGAGAGAGAGAGAGAGAGAGAGAGAGAGAGAGAGAGAGAGAGAGAGAAGATGGGAGGAAGGGAGAAAGAAGAGAGGCGTTGCACACCCTAATAGTATGAACACGAGCAGCCACTGGCTAAAAGTGAGACAATGTTTGAGTGTTCAGATAAATCTGTGAATGCAACAATGAAAACAAAATACTTTCGTCTGATCAACTACTACTGATCTTAATAGATTACGTGATTTGTGTACTTCAATTAAAATAACATGAAAGCCAGTAAACATTTCTAAAAATAGTGTATGGCACTCGTGCGACACTCGTATAATAAATAGTAACTGTTTTGTAATTATACTAAATAAATTCTGATTTAGCTTCATAGCAATGAGTCATCTAATCGAATAACGAATCATTTCATAGAATAAAGAACAGCGGCCGATAAAAATGGCAGTGGACGTTAAATATGTTGTGGCGGACTTATATGTTTATCTTTTGTTATTACTCTTTAGTCGTTAAGTTGTTCAGTCAAAAGTTGTTCAGTTGATAATTTTTTAATGCAATATTGAACTTTGCGGAAGAAATCAGACCAATATCTATTTTTTTATCATTAGCGGTACATAATATTAAATGTAAATAATTCAATTGTTCCAGTAATGGCAATTCCTTGCAAACTCATGTAAATACGTTCAATTGTTTTGGCCGTGTCTAATAGAATTTTTTTTTAATGCAGCAACTTTATGACATCTATCTTTGCAAATACTTTAAATAGGATTATTTTTTTTTACAAATAGGGTATGACTTAAACTTTAAATTATTAGATAATATGTAACTTTGGCTAGGGCAATGAACTATTTCCACATATCTTTATGTAGTACCTTTTACACATTCCTATGTAGGATCACAAGGTTTCAAAACATTTGACCTCACATTCAGGAATGCTGATATTACATTTTCAGCGATACCACTAACATTCTCCCGTCTACGATTATCAAAAAGTCATTTCATGTTTTTACATAATTACTTTTTGATTTGGATGGCATTGAAAAGGAAGTAGTCTCTTTTGCTTCTTTTGAAGTACATTTTCAATAATGAAAATATCCTTCACTTTCAAACCCATTTTGTACACAATTATGAGACCCAGACTATTTTTTATCAGAACCAACATGTTTCATAAATAGTGTGCAAATAATGCCTTGACAACGCGGGCGTCAAGAAAGGACATTGAACGAATGCTTCCGTTTCATATCAACGTAAGATTTCTTATATCTTTAATTTATATTTTTATTTTACAAAAAGATGTTCTTAAATACTCCCTTAGAAGATTAAGTGCATAAATAACTATATCGTGCTCTACTACGTCACGTTAAGTTTTGATTTTCTTAATTTTTCTGGCAGTGATTGATTAGTTTTAAGTACATAAATCAATGTACCACTCCAAATTAAGCAAGGAACTGCAACAAGGTGTTGTAAGGAAAACTAGAGTTTGCATTTCAAATAGAGAGAAAAGACTAAATAATAAGAAATAAACTTAGTAAAGTAGAAGTGTGAACTCTTGAATGCTATTAGATCATCTTAAACAAAATAATTTTATCACTACGGCCAAGTTTTTGTGGTATCAAAGCGTCTGGTGTAAGACTGCTTCCAACGTCTTAACGCAGTTTAACATCAATGAAGAGTTGAACCGAAGCGACGAGGAATCCGTTTCCGTGTACCTGGAGGTGGGCGCAGTGCATACAGTTGGCACTGCCAGCGCCGACGCCTTCTTGCCGAGCGCCTTCTGCCTGGCCGCTGAGGTGGGCGTCTTCACCGTCGCCGGGGGCCCGGGGCACGACGGTGAAGGACTGGCGCTGGCTGACGGCGGGGCGGCGCGACGCGGACGCCAAGTCCACGCGCAGAGCCGACGTGCCGCGGGCGTGCGACGCTGCAAGCGCACCCATAACAGCAGCTTATCACTTATTGCATCAGTCATGTTATGAAAATGGCCCACGTTGGGAGCGAGTATTCAAATTCAAAGCAACATTATAAACGCGTTGCATACGCTATTTTTTGTATAACAGCATTATAAGTTTTTAAGAGAATCAAACTTAATATTGCGAAACTACTCTCTTGTGATGTTTCGGGTATTTGACATCTGTCCGAGAACACGATGGTCGGCTGTTCCGTTTACCGCTACCACCCCAAGATTCTCTCGTTGCGATTGGCTGAATGCGTGATGACGCAACCATTCGTGCCGTAAAAACTAATACACCATCATTTGTGCTGTAAAAGGCCCTTTTATGAACGATTTCTTGGAACGGAAAATGACGTTTATAATGCTAGTATACAAAAAATAAGTTTACGTGTTTATAGCAGATCTGGTTGTTTGAGAGAATGCTGGAAGTTCCACGTAGCAAATGCGCATGCCGGCGGGTTCGAATTGCTTTGTAAACATCCGATAAACAATGAAAGATAAATGAATCACTTCGAGTTAAGAGTCTCTAATAATATAAGTCTTCGCCGATGAAACAGTAACTTCTCACCTAAACAAAGATACCAAAAATCTACACCGGGCTCCTCCAATTCCTCCACCTCCGCTGTGCCACAGTTAACCTTTCTGATGCCATGATATTGAGCGCACGAGCATTGCTAAGGAAGATCAGTGCAGACCCCAAAACAAAATCCGATCTTCATGCTTTCCTTACCATTAAAAAACTTGGTTTAAGGAATAAGAATATGAATTTATATTTTGTCACAGAAACAGCTTTCAGCTTTTGTACTTTTTTACAATTAATTTCTTGGAAAATTATGATACATTATTTTAAAATCTCTTGTCACATGAAATTCATTTTATTTCTGATGACATTAACTTTTTCTACGTGGTCATCATTTTCTAAATCGACAATTTATCTCTTATTCTCGTTACCCAGTCACTGTCACTACTGGGCCACACTAGTATCTTCGGCATACAAAATAACTGTTTGGAGCTTGTCGATTGATTGCTAGTGATTCCGGGCGCGTAAACTACTGTCATTACGCCGGTAAGGTAGTGAACGCTTTTTTGTTTGGGAGGTGATCTTGCCCCGCTGGATGGAGAAATCCTTCGCCGACCTACTATCGCCTAGCGGGGTGTTCCTCAACCAGGTATCTCCTATCAGCGGGACACCGCCCCAGGCGGGACTAGCTCTAATCTCCCGGCCGGTCTCCCGGCATATATGGTAGTTAGAGAGTATGTAAGAGTATGTGTATGAAAGAGGTGAGGATAGGACAAGAAAGATCGCGCGCCGTCCGTGATCCGTTTGTTAGGTTGCTGCTCCGTTATTCGCCTGGTATTGATCGTAAAAAACACAAAAAACTACTGATCAAAGCATCGAGTCGCTAGAACTCTCCATCAGAAGTGACAGAATCCGACCTAGCTATCTTACTAGTCGAAGATCCTGCCACCGTCGGGACTCGAACACCAAGACCTCGCGGTCGGAGGCACTGCAATGCCATCAGTTGATGTCTTAAGCAACCTCTCATCATGTCATCATCATGTTGAATTCTATGGCAAGATTCAATTACAAAAATCAAGGACAATAAAAGTAAAATGAATCTGCCTAATGCTCTACATCAACAAAGCACTCCAAATTTCCAATATATTTCTTGACAATCACTTTCAACATAAATCCGGCAGAGCTCGCACCAAATTTGCGAAATTTCTTTTATTTCTATGAAAAGTCACGGGAAATGTGTGTATTTAAAAATATACATATTATTTATAGAGTATTTTGAGTACATTTATTACATACTAGCAAAATACCCGGCGTTGCCCGGGCTTTCTTCATAGTCAGTCCTTGCAAATGAGGGAAAAGATCAATTTTATATAAACCACGGTGTTTAAGATTATTATTTTTAACGTAATTGGTTCAAAATTTAATAAAATACTATATTTTTCTTTCATTTTATTTTACATCAAATTGCTATTAGATGGAATTTTTGTTATCTTATGCACCGCTATTGGCCTCTAGCGAATAAATTAGGTACCAATTTTGGTGCAGCACTTCTGGGCTCTGGTGGAATGTATTAGGAACCACGTGCTCTAAGCGAGAGGCGAAAAATGGTCGCGGTGCATCTACAGACATATTATTTAAATTGTTTATTTTCCGCATTTGGGTTGTCTTTACCAAACTTTGCAAGGACACTGCCACAATTCTGAAGAGCAGCTTGTAAATCTTTCATGTCTCACGCTACCTTTTGGGGTATCGATGTCGGTTACACGCCGTTAAATTCACTTTTATTAATATACGTAATCATGGAAAAAATGTATATAAATTGAAGATAATTTCTTACAAGTTTTAGTGTGTAAAATTACTGCTGGAGTTTAATATTTTCTCGAATCAGTGCAAAAATGTCTTTAAGCTACAGTTTCTAATGCAAGTATATTCTTAAACTAGTGCAAAAAGTTAATACTAAAATGGATTTTTAATAATATTTATTACGGAGACATATCTTCGCTAAGCACCCCTAACAGAGAACGGAAATGTGCTCTTAGGGAATAAATGTGAGCAAAAATAATTGCATTTGGAAGAAAAATATTGTTTTTCTATCTTTTCCTTCAAATCCTTGACATCGGCACTTCACCCTATTTCTGAAATTGGCTAACTTGCAAAATCAGTAAATGTTGAATCTGTCTCTGAAACCTCCTGTTTAAACCGCATAACCAGTCATCATATATCTAACAGCTTCAAAACTTTGATTTTTGAAAAATAGTGTTATGTGAACTTCCAAGTTATTGATGCAGTTAGAAATTACGAAAGAATATGTCAGCGATGTTCGTCATAATGGATTTACGTCTCGAATTTCAGGTGTAACTGTAAAAAGGACACATTTCAACTACGTGGACCCGTCTACCCGTTACAACTGTTTTCCGTATTACTCTACCGGTTTCATCTTCCCATTAATATAAATCATCTTCACATTCATCTTTATTTATTCACAGCTTATTATTCGTATTCAATTCCGCTCCCCTACCGAATATCCGACATATTTGCATTCTCGTCGTGACAGATTTATCAGTTATTACATAACTCAAAATGTGATAAAGTTAATACAAAAATGAATAATTCTAAAGCTCCATTTAATAGTATGTACTCACTTGGAACTGTGATCGCATTTATGTTAGATCAATGCTCGTAACGGGTCTACAGGACCCAGCATATCTCAAAACGGTTCTTCATCAAACCCCTTAGAAAAATCTTAACGTTTAACGACGCAGTATAACTAGAGATAATATAAGAAGATACTGTATATAGAAAAACAAATATCGCGCAGCCTTCTACCGAAGAAACAATGAATTAATTGATCTAGTAGGTCTCACAGACCCGGTGCGACCGGCTCTGCCGGGTTAAAATGCGCTTCTCTAATATCAAAAAGGAAGAGTGATCTTGACGGACTCCAAAGAACAAATGTTTTTAAACTGAAAGTTGTGCTTTACCAAACGGTTTCTTAATCATCACGCTACAGATATTTCTGACACTAACAAACGACACATCAACAATATATAACATATATAACGACACATCAACAATATTTCTCATCCTATTTGTAAAAAAAAAATTGAAATTGGGATCAACTAGACTAGAGCCTCTGAGTATAGAGTATAAGAAGGAACCGCATTGACAGCTTCTGCTTGCCCACTGCTGGCAACATAACTGCAGATTATGTCCATGCACTCATTTTGTCAGTGCATTAATTTAAAGCTCATTTGTAAATGGTTTCATCACTACCTATTGCAATGTCATCACCCCGCACGACGTTCATTTGTTTCCCGACCTGTCAAAGCGGTCCCTTTTTAGTGTAACCCGTCTATACGAGGAAGCTTGAAAAGCGCGTAAGCGCTGAGACGGGGTGGGGGCGTACGTGTCCTGGGGGCGTGGTCCGGGCGGAGCGCGGGCGGCAGGTCCCCCGCGGACAGTTTGAAGGCGGAGGCGGCGTGGCGTGCGGCGGGCGGCGCGCCGTCCGAGCTCTTCTTGCCCTTCTTGGCGCCCAACGTGGGGCGCGCGCGCCCCTTCTCCGCGCGCGCCTGCGCCTTGGCCCCGCGCTGCCCGCCGCCTCCGCCTTGCGCGGCTTGCTCTTGACGCGCGCGCTCGACGAGCGGTCGCTCGACGCCTTCGACGACTTCTTGGGGCGGTGCTCCTTCGAGTCGCTGCAGCGGGCCACGATCTGCACACACCACATTCTACGTCCATCTCTCATTCGCTTTCGCGTTAAATCTGGCGTCTCACAAATAAGTGAATTCACGATCTCTCACGTTGACCGTTCTGTTACGAACAGTCTCAAAAGCTTAAATATTTAAACGCTCACATACGCGAAAATAATCTGACCTAACTAGCCAGTATGGATTCTGGAAATCTCACTCCATAACCGAACCAGTTCATAGTTCAGTACAGGAAGTAAATAAAAGCTTAAAAGAAACCAAATACTATTCATCCGCTTTCATTGACGGCACCATATGGCTCACTGGTCTGTTTTTTATTTTTACAAAACCAAAGGCTTGTTACCATCTGAATATTACGTCATTTTAAAATTAGTATTCACCGAAAACTTTTACAAATGAAATTAATCCACTTTAATTAGCAAATGTACCAACTTTTGAAAAGCCCAGATCTCCACACACATTTATGCGGAAACACGGCGCGCGTGTCTAATCAAGACGACAAAAAAGCTTCAGAATTGTAAAGGCATTTAAATATACTAACACATACCCTTAACTGCTACAATTATTGGGCGATTCGTCGTAACCCGTTTCCAAATTTCTAATAACATGGGCGACAGGAAAAAGGTTACGATAATGTTTTAACTATTATTACTCTGATAAAAACTGAATATTATCCCGCTAGCTGGGTCGATGGGTCACGCCAGAAATAATCGCTATCATCTATTAATAGCCGATTACCCGATCTGCCATCTATACAGAATGGCGAGGAATCTGAAAACAGATATTATTTGACCTAGCTACTTATTAGCTTCAATTGGCCAATGAAAATCATTTTATCTTTCTTTCAAGAGAAACTTAATGTTTATTTCCAATCAAATGCAGCAAATTAAAATGAAAAAAAATTTACATTGAGAAACTTTCTTAGTCATGACCTGGTTCGAACCTTATACGGCGATTCTGGTCTTCGCGTGCTCTTGATTGATGCTATCTCGAAGAAACGCTTTCCCTTCTTTTTTGAGGCTCCGAAGTCCCGAAGTCCAATTACCACGAATTCTCTTTTCTTCTTTGAAAACGAACACCGCCGATTCACCGCTTCGCACCACTCAAATATTTGTTCCAGCTCCACTATATTATGTCTGATGCCCGTTCTCACCGTATAAATATCCAGTGCTTTTATGATTGCACAGCAAAACAAATCTCTCAGTTCTTATTTCCGTTTATAGCAAGAAAATATGCAAAGTCCGGTATCGTTTGTGAACCGCATACATTTATAAATTCAAGAATGATTAGAGTTCACTCGCGAAAAAAATTCCAAGTCTTATTTTGATGCACAGCAAAATATTCATAACTCGACACGTTCCCCAAATCTTAGAAGTATCACAAGTTCACTTCTGGTTCTGCCACGAAAATATTCAGAGTCCGAATATGTCCCTCAAGTTCGATTCTGGCTCTACCACACGAAAATATTTCAAAGTCTGAACACGTATTGAAGACCCCCGAAAATTTTACAAGTCCTAACATGCACAAATTAATCTATTCGAGAGCAAACTGCTCATCGTCACGACATGCGGCTGAATGAATTTTATTCTCCCTTTTAAAACCCACAATGCCTCGCCTTTCTTTTATTTCGACAAAATGCCCAAACTTCCGTTTTAATAATCAGTCGACGCTTCTTCAACCAATCCACAAATCTCTTATATTTCCTCCTACTCACGCCGTCACCTCCACGGTCAGATGAATGTTTGTTTATCCTGACAACAATCACGACGTCGTTACTAAGGCGCCATATTGCCTATTATTTGCCCCAACCATTTCGCTCATTTCCGACAAATATTCTGTAATAAAACATTTCCCCATATTGGTATTTCACAATACTATCAATTAATTATAAAATGTGAAGAATCGAAATAAATGGAACTAAGACTACTCGCATTACCTTTACCAATAAAAATAATACGTACCCCCTTAAATGAACATTAAACTACGAACACAGGCGGATTCTGTGAAACATCTAGGATTGTTTCTCGTTAGATGATTATCGTGAAAGAAATTAAATAGTTAAACGAAAAGAACTGGATCTCGAGATTTCAAAAAATGGACTGTTTTCTAGGGCGCATATGCTTTGTCAATCAAAATGACATTCTGGTACATAAAATGCAGTTGATGCCAACCTGGATCTACAAAGAGAGTGCCAGTAATCAGGTACTTACTGTACATTATTCCAACATAGAAATCCTGCGAAGTTTTGAGCCAAAATTACTCCGAACTGCTGCTTAATGCTCTTTGGTGTATTTGTAATACAAACTTCCATAGGTAGACCTCCTGGTAGACCTATAAATTGTTACAGATATAACCAGCTATACTTACTAATACCCGCAGTAACTCGAGAATTACAATTTCCTGGCACAACCTGTTTTATAATAGGAAAGAATCGATGTGAATATCAAGATACCTAGATACATACCATACTATTAGATCGTTTTAGATTCAGTTGAGTTCATTCATTGGTACTTTCACTCTTGTAAGTGTAAATCTATTGTTTTTACTTTCTCGAATACATACGTATATACGGGAGTAATATACGTAGTATAGAGAAAGTTATGTAATGATACGGAAAATCGATTTCGAGATTTCAACGGAAATACACATTTTGGGGGACTCCTGATACCGAAAAAGTGTTGTTTTTTCAAAACGTCCGTCCGTCTGTCTGTCCGTCTGTCAACACCGCTGGCACATAAATCATGAGTACAATCTTTCCCAAATTGAAGAAAACCCCGTTGATCTGGCTCTACTTAAAGCTTTGAAATTTTGAAAAACTTTCTTTAATATTTGGGGGTACTTTACATGAAGTTCCCCCGATACTTTCAAAATTTTCTCAAAAGCGGTTCCAAATTTTTTCTTTAAACTTCTCCTAAGAATAAAGTACGCTTATAAAGTGGGCATAGGTACAATTTTCACAGTTAACTCTGAAGTTTCGAAAATTGCAAAAGTTTGAATTTTTCCGGCGACTTCCTACAACTATAAAATTGAAGATAGAGATTTTTCCTTCAATCGAAATTTGTTGTCCATTAATAGTTGTATCATAAAGGTCATGAACATGTTTTCGAAAATTTTTATAAGTTTTTGTGCAATTGAGCGTGAAATATTTATAATTTAAAAAATACAAAAACAAGATTTTCTCGAAAACGGCTCCAAATTTTTTCTTTAAAATTTTGGTAGAATTAGTACCAAATGCAACAATATACGATGAGATAAACGCCATATTGTTCTATTCATTTGTTTTTTTCTAAAATTAGAAAAATGTAACTTTTTTTACCTGTCTCTCACGTTGGTAGTATTTACATTTTTGGCGATTTCTTCAAATTATTGTATTTATGAGTCCATTCACATTAAATAATGTCAAATAAAGTTCCTCGATAACACAACAGCTTTCTATAAAAACGAGCTCAAAATTCCACATTTTCAGAAACACACAGACTCCATTTTCTCAAAAATGGCTCCAAATTTTTTCTTCCAATTTTTCTAATGAAAAGTGACAATTGCATTGTTTAATGTGGCGTAAAGTTCATTTTGGTGTATTCATTTGTTTTTCGAAAAATTACACAATGTAATTTTTTTGAAATGTCTCTCACGCCGTTAGTATGCGCATTACCATCGATTTGTATACATTATTACATTTGTGAGTGAAAGTGCTTCAAATGATGTTAAGAGAAGGTTTTTAGAAAACTTTCAAATTTCGCATTTACGGTAATGCTTAATCGCCATTTTCTTGAAACGGCTTCAAATTTTTCAATGAAAATAGCTATTTAGGAAGAGGTTTTACGTTTCTTTAATATTTGTGAAAATAATATTTTGGTTCCACTATAAGAAAACCGAAAAACTGGGAAAATGTCAAAAAGAATATACTTTAAGTGATGATATATGGCAGCTAACAAGAAGATACGGCAAGTCCGTAAAGCTAGTCAACACCAAGGAAATTAGAAAAATACGAGAAAGTCTGTGACATTCTTTAGCTCCTTTACTTTGTATTTGAACATAAGGTATTAAAATTCATCAAAAGTTCTTTAGAAAAAATGTCGGACTTTTCGAAAATCTACATTTTCTATAAATTATTTGCAGAGATTTTAAGAACTTGATTTTGCCGAAATGTACCTCTACTTATTGTTTTCACTACTCCATTGCTACTCTTAAAACATGCTATGTGTAAAAGTAAATGTTTCTGTCATTAATTTACAACACATACTATTGTGCCTTCTTTTACAAATCTGGTAGTCATTTAAGTACAAAGTTATCAAGTCTTGAAGTGCTTTGAGAAAATAAAGTTAAATATTTTTAATGTTTATAATGTTAATGTAAATAAAGTTAAAAATATTTCGTATTTCACTGAGAAAACTTATAACCGTATGATAAAGAGTCAAGGGTTTCTATTTTCATGTTTTGAATGTTTAAATGTTATAAATTGTATGGTTTCATGTTCTTTACAACTGTAAAAGGTAGTAAGAATTAAGAGAAATATTCCCTATACAGTATTTGGGTAATTTCCGAGAGTGCCTATGCGCGAGTGCGCTCGTGCGACATTGCTCGCAGTTAGACCACTTCCCGTGACGCAACGGAGACATAGAAGTTGTCACTCGACGCGTCTCGGTCTCCTAATGGGGAAATTATAATTTGTTTTTGGATCCAGCGAGAAGATTCTAAGAAATTTCCTACAACTTCCCCAAAACACGTTTTTGCGTGTTTTGGCGCTGCCATCTTCGTGGATGGCTGGGGAATTAAACCACCGCCATCTAAATAGATATATCTAGAAGGCTTTGATTAAACCTCATTACCCTGCGGATATTTTCAGTCGACGACACCGTAATTTTCTTCCATGAGGATGGCAACACTGTTGAAAAATGAGCAATATTAAATAAATATCTCCCGGCAGAATCAGAATCTGTTGTGAATTCGTAAGTGTTAAGTATTTCATGCATATTTTTACTTTCTCGAATTCTTACGTATATACCGAGTAATATGCGTGGTATTGAGAAAGATATGCAATGCTGCGCGAAAAACGGCGGATTTTCGGCAGAAAAAAAATTCATCGCCGGGCTCAGGGGGCTGCATAAAACCAATTGCTAAATTGTGAGAAAAAATCCTCTAACACGTGGTGTAGCCAGAAACCCTGTTTTGTGGGTACTTGATGCCGAGAAACCAACTGGAAGCAAAAAGTCCGTCCGTCTGTGAACACTACTAGCGCCTAAACCACACGTCCGATCATTTTCCACATTGAAGAATCCCATGTCGATCTGACTCTAGCTGAAGTTTTGAAATTTGAAAAACATTCTTTAAAATTTAAGGGTACATTACATGACGTTCCCCGGACATTTTCTCAAAAGCGGCTTCATAGTTTTTCTTTAAATCTCATGTAATATAAGAGCAAAATACACTGGTGGAAATAAAGGTGGCACAGGTCAGAAATTCACTGTTAACTCTGAATTTTCGAAAATTGCAAAAGTTTGAATTTTATCCGGCGTCTTCCTACAACTACAAAATTGAAGGCATGGATTTTTCCTTCAAATGAAATTTTTTGTGCATAAATAGTTCTTTCAATACGGACATGTGCATTTTTTTTGGAATTTTTAGTAGTTTTCGTGCAGGAATGCGTGCACTATTTGCAATTTTTTAAAAAATACAAAAACAAGATATTCTAAAAAACGACTCAAATTTTTTTCTTTAAATTTTTGGTAAGATTAGTGTCAAGTCAACTCTATGCCGTGACATAAACGGCATATTGCTTTATTCTTTTGTTGTTTCAAAAAATTCTAATGTGGAATTCTTTAACTTCTCTCACGTCTGTAACATTTACATTAAATGCAATTCACACTATTATATTTATGAGCACATGTGCATTAAATAATGAAAATAAAGTTTCTCGAAAACTCAACAATTTTCTGTAAAAATGAACACAAAATTTTGCATTTTCAGAAACCTCAAACGCCATTTTCTCAAAAATGGCCCCAAATTTTTTCTTCAAATCGTACCAATAGATAGTGCTAATTGCATTGTTCATTTTTGTGTATTCATTTATTTTTTCAAAAATGACACAAATGTACTTTTCTTGAAATACCTCTTACAACGTTAATGTGAAAATTTCCACTAATTTGTATGTATTATTACATTTGTGGGTAGATTTGCTTGAAATGATTTCAAAGCTTTTCAAAAACTCAATAGATTCTTGTGAAAAAATTGATAGTACTGTTTAATAGCCATTTTCTTAAAAACGGCTTCAAATTTTTCAATGAAAATTTGTATTTACGACGAGTTTTAACTCTTCTTTAATATTCTTTAAGTAATATTTCGGTTGTACTACTAGGAAAACAAAAAGTTGAAAAATTGTCAAAAAATGTATTTTGGGCGACGATAGATAGCAGCTGGCCAGAGAGTGGAGCACGACTTTAATGCCAGGCCACACCCAGGGAATTTAAAAAAATTGGTACGTGAAAGTCTGTGCCATTCTGTAGCACCTCTAGTTTGTATTAAATTTGCATATTATTTTGGAACATTAATTTTGAAGAACATCACGTCAATACGAAGAAAACAAGAACTGGAATACTACGGAATATATTTCTGGAGCGTCTCATATATATTCTAACACACCCCACCTACTACCTTCCACACTTGGTGTGGGCGTGATAGTATGAATGCTCATGAAGCGAGCTTAAAAATCTCAGGAAGACGGATCTTTTGGGTATGAGAAAGGTCTGAACCCTTGACACAATGAATCAGATAAAATACGAATAAAATGAGCATATATTCAATTAAAAAAATACAGTGACACAATTATATAACAGGATAATGCACTTTAAGTAGTTGGTCACTAAAAAAACAGAAAATAGGGCAAAACAAAAAAATAGGCGTCACCTCGACTGCCTGAACACACTTTCACCAACTACAATTTAAAATTTGCTCATTCCTCTTTCTGAATTTTCATCCACCAAATTATTTTATTCTTTCTATTCTAGTTTTTCCGTGCACGGCTTAAATGAATTTTACACTTGATTTAAGGTATCCCGTTCACAGGTGCTAGCCTTGGCCTTCGCACTCACTATAATACTGAATTTTAAAGACAAAAACCACCAATAAAACGTAACATACACGTTACTTAAATCTGACCCCTTTACATATCACAGAAAGCAATTACATTTAACACACTACAATAAACTATGACTTTCCAGGTAACATCAACTGTACAACATGTGAAAATTATGAATTATTTAAGTAAAATTGTACAAGGTATGGCCTCTTTGACTGAATTTAATGACACGTGCAGTAAATGAACTTGAAACTGCCACTCACATCGTTCGTAATTCTTCTCCAACCTATTCTGGACTTTTCACCAACATTTAACACGAATTGTCGCGTATTTACGGCTATTCTCTTTCCCCAACTGATCGCCGCATAAAAGTTGCCAATACCTTTACCTCAACAGCTCCGCATCGCTCGCCTGTAGGTAACCTTGGGGATTTTTTGCCGCTCGAAGCCCTGCGTCGCCACTCTTCTCCGCTTGCTGTCCCACGACGTTACCAGTTTCCTTCCTCGAACTCTGGACTCCGCCCAGCCTTGAATTTACAATTCTTCTCCCGTTCTCCGGACTCGTACGATTCTCGTTCCAGTCCAAATCTTTCTTACCTACGCTTCGCTCTTCCTGGGGTCGTCCTTCTTCTTCTGCCGCGCCTCGTACAAGTTTGTTCGCGCTTCCAGCCTCGAGTAATTAATGTTGCTGAAGTTATGCTTTAAATGCTCGGCCTACCTACTACACTTTGGGCGTGTGTAGTCTCAGCGTGCAATATGAGATGCTGGATTTAGTTAAGGTCCTTCTGCGCGAATTTTACAAATTTGAAATTATTTCGGAGTCAAACAGTCACTTCACTTGCTCTCTCAAATATTGTGAATGCGAAGAATGTTTGTGCACTCCACTTCTTAATTACATCACTTTCGAAGATACACTTCTCAAGCTAACTTTTAACTACCAAGTTAAAATAAACTCCTATGCTATTAACTTACAATCGCCTTCAGAACTCAGTCTAGTCACCGTCGCTGCTGCAATCAAAGAGAGCTCAGTCTAGTCGCCGTCGCTGCTGCAATCATAGAGAGCTCAGTCTAGTCGCCGTCGCTGCTGCAGTCACAGAGGGCTCCACCGAGGCGCGCCGCGATACTTATGGTACTCGCGCCTGGGGAAATTTTGGAGGTGTGAATATTCTCCTCTTTTCGTGACCTCCCGGAAAACATTATTCACTAGTTTGGGCGTCAGAGCTCGAAAAGCTGTGGGTAGATGGCGCGTTTACCAGCCATCGCTCCGCCGCGTACCCTACTCCTCTCTGTTCGTGGGCTTCTTTTCGTAGCTGATGGTGGCGTTATGGGGTTGTCTAATCCCATGACGTCACAATATGTATATACCAAAAATGACGGACATTTTTAGGCAAATAAAGGTCAAAATGTAGATATTGCAAAAGACGTAGATTTCTATGGTGCAGATGCGCAAAGGGTACACCACAGCAATGCGAGAAAAAACAACAGAGAAAAACACAACGAACTTTAAAGGGTGGATCAGATCGAGAATTAGGTCATTCCAACTCGTGTTGTGGTGGTGAGCGGATCGCTTGTGAGGTTTTTCTTGAGGTTAATTATCAAATCGGGGCTTATGATTTTTCGTGAGAGTGAACATTGAATTTGAACTTAAATATTTCCGATTTGGTGTGCAACGGGAACTTTTTGTGTTGTACCATTGTACTCTCGGACTTATAATATTGTCATGAGTGAACTGGAAAGCGAAGTGAGAATTTTTTCGCGGTGGAGTTACAAGATTTGACTTAGAAATTTTACCAGTGAATTGTGAATTGCCATGTTATTCCGACCTGGGTAAGTAATCAGTTTGAAATAGCCCACTTGAGGCGCAAGATAAAGAGAATATGCAGTGTTTGTGAAGTGGTTGCAGCAAGTATCGACTTGGTCGCTGATCATCGTGGACTTCAACAAGAAGGAAGATTTGTCTACCCTACGTGGCGACATCGAGCAACGTTCGCGCAAAGAGGCAAGAAAGGATAAAAGGTTCTATAACGCTGTTATTGCAAAAACGAGAAAAATGGTCGTGACCGAACAATACTTTGTAATAATCTATGATAGTCTGATAACTTTTGGCATTCATAATAAATTATATTTCATAGTTTGAAGGAAGCTGATTTTTATTTGTCATTACATGCAACCTTGAGTAGACATTTTATAATTATTTTCAGATTTCTCGCAACTCCTATGGATGGCAGATTGAGTAATTGGTTGCG
This sequence comes from Teleogryllus oceanicus, assembly GCA_964035755.1. NCBI lineage: Eukaryota > Metazoa > Arthropoda > Insecta > Orthoptera > Gryllidae > Teleogryllus > Teleogryllus oceanicus. Next base: position 105,602,066 of record CAXIVR010000009.1, read on the forward strand.
GAGGAAGTAGCAACAATTATTTCGTAAGAACCCGTCGACCGAGCTAGCGGGATTTGCATTTATTTGTAATATAACCGAAGACAGTAATCCATAATCAGGAATTCAAGTGTAACCTTTTCCTGACACCCAAATATTTTATAAATTCTGGAATTGGTTACGATTAACATTTATTTAGTAATTAATACCAACATTTCAATAAACGTGGTATATATATATATATATATATATATATATATATATAATACACACACACACACACACACACACACACACACATACACACACACGCCTTCCGAACACAAATCAGACTTAGTTTGTGAAGTTTTAAAATCACAAAAAAATTAGGGGACAAAATATGGAAGTGTTTACCACTTAGGGGAATCAAATGTAGTTCTAGAAGATTTTGCGACAGAATTTTCTATTCATTGAGAATGATCTTATTAAATATGAGAAGCATTAGAGAATAATGCAGAACAACATTAAGGTGATCACTTATGATCATATTAGAAAACAAAACGTATTATATTGCTATACTAAATTCTAGCTATTCGCATCGTTCATACCTGCAGGTATTTTTTACGGCAAAAACAATTTTGAAATTGCAATATTACCAATTCATATCCCGTATGAAGACCAATGTGTGTTGTAAATTTTGAAGAGGAGTATAACATTAACATCTATGAAATTCATTGGTAAGTCCAATGCCAGACACTCTTAGAACATATTTGCCCAAAACTAGGCATGAAAGAAATGGAGCATGAAAGAAATTTTCAACACATGAAAATACTTTTAAAACAGTGTACAGCGTCGGTGACGCCACATTCAACTAGAATATCTTTTTTTTTATTCATGAAAAATGAGCACACTGACATCATTTCTTCTTCACATCCTTTTCTGAGAGTGACACTGAAGTGTAAAACGAGGGAAAATACGTTAGGTGCAAAGAAGGTTCTGCAGAAATACAAAGTACAAAGTGTGGAAAGTATATGTCCCTGTTTTTTTTTTGTAGTTAGGCCGAGCTTTCTATATACGTTGTTCTAATTGACTTTGACAACAGGTCTTGTCACATTTGCAAACGCAAAACAGAAGTCGTGTTGTGATAACTTTTCTAAATATTGATAAAACGTAATGATATGTTGTGGGAATTCTGATCTGGTGTTGTTGACGTTCTTATAAGAAGAAATAAAAGAGGTCATCTTCGTCAACATATCAGCTTTATTAAGATAGCCGGCTTTCGACGGCTTTGCCGTCATCGTCAGTCTCGCTGCTGTCGGCAAAAGCACAGTCGCCCGACTTTTGCCGACAGCAGCGAGACTGACGATGACGGCAAAGCCGTCGAAAGCCGGCTATCTTAATAAAGCTGATATGTTGACGAAGATGACCTCTTTTATTTCTTCTTAATGATATGTTGTTGATGTCCAAATATGGTGACATATCTAAAACTAAAGGTGCAACAGAATGGACTAGTCTTTCTCGTTAGTACGAGAAACTAAGTAGTGTTAGTTTCCTGATCTCTTTAATCTCATCTGTTTAGGGCTAGCTATTCAGTTTCGCTCCACTCTCTTTCCAGCTTCTACGCACCGGCATCAGAAAGACATTTATTTAACATTTTATCATTTTTCGGGCCTCCTATTTGTAGAATTGAAATACGACTTTAAGAATACTATAGAAAAGTAAAATAGCGCTAAATGCGAATTTTCATTGAAAAATTGAGAAGGTTTTGAGAAAATGTCGTTTGGGTGTTTCTCAAAATGGGTAAATTATTACTCATTTCCACAGAAAAGGGTTTTAGACTGGGTCTAGGAAAAGTATACTATTTTCTAAGAATACTTCTTTACGTATCAAAAAGTACAATTTTTCAGATGTGTCTTTTTTTTTTGGCTGAAACGATATTACTTATACGAAGATTTTTTAAATCAAATTATTTTTGTCAATACCGAAGTGACAGCAGAAATATTGTGGAACTCCATGATTATAAATTCAGGATATCAGATGTATAAACCAAGTAATTTATACAATATGAATTTTAATATACAGAAAACGCAGCTCTACTCGTGTTTCGGAACTTCATCCCATCATCAGTGGCTCTACAATATTGAATATGGACGAACAAATTAGCATAGGAATAACTAAGACATATAGAAGCAATACATAATACGAATGAACACTAAAATTTATATAAATAGAGTACTTACCCATGTAACATAGATTAAGTACAAGTTATCCATTTTGCGAAATCATTTGGCGAAATCATAAAATTGGTCCAATTGTCTGATCGTACCGTCCAAAGGCAAATAATGTCATCGACATCTAAAATAATACTTAATATTCTTAAAGTCAACTACTATTGAACAAATTATTTTCAAATTAGTCCGTATAGATTTCTGTAAATAATGGAGACATGTTAGAACCCATAGCTTTTCCTTCAGTTTGTGAATTTTTTTGTCAAATTTGAAAAATTATGTTCAATACAGAAATTTAATAATTTCATTACATCTATCTTTACATTATTAGAGGATTTAACAAATTTTCCATACATGGACCCATAGAATATTCAATATGTCTATGGCAAAATCAGATTTTAATGAAGAAGCTAACACTATTTGACAAATAGGAGAAATTAATGGATTCAACCCATCTATCATTAAGAAATTTATTAAAGAAAAAGAAAATTAATTAATAACTAGTAAGGCCTTCTCTCAGCATCTCTCTTTTGAAAAGATAAGGTTTATAAGTGTCCCATGTATTGGATCTATATCCAAAAATTAGGAATAGTATTCAACAAATTAAACATAAAGGTAGCTTACAAAACTTAGAATACCCTCCAAACATTGTTTCCCAACAATAAATCCCCTGTACCCTTAATGGAAAGGAGTGAAGTTTATTTGACTTCTTGGCTGTCCGGGTGATTCCACGTAGTGGGCTGAGCGGCCGACGTTTCGCCTCATGCCGCAGGCTTCCTCAGGGCAGTGACGTCGGCTGCTCAGACCACTACGTGGCATCACCCGGACAGCCAAGAAGTCATCGACTCGCGCCGCGGAAACTTACGTGTCCACGTGAAGTTTATTTATTAAATCGCAACAATTGTGATTCCCTTTATGCAGGTAGGGACTTGTAGACTCAATGAACCTTTCAGATCGTGGAGACTAACTAGAAAACTCATTTGCCAACCACCTAATTCAAGATAATCACTCTAGATAATCATTCATGATAATCACTTCAAGATACCAACCTCAAAATTCTTCACCTCGAAAATAAAGGTTTTAAAATTTAAATTTTAAAATTATACAAAAATCCTACCTAATATGTCTCAATGAAGAATCTCAATTAAACTCCAGCCCCATAAACTGATTTATTGAATAGCTTTCCCACACTTCTATTTCCTCCCTCAGTGCCTCTGTACTTCTTACGATATACAAAATGGCGCCATTCGAGGACCTACCTTGTGTTTAATCTATGTTATTTGGGAAAGTAATCTATTTATATAAATTTTAGTGTTCATTCGTATTATGAATTTCTTCGGTAGGTCTTAGCTATTCCCATGCTAATTTGTTCGTCCATTTTCAATATTGCAGAGCCACTGATGATGGGATGAAGTCCCGAAACACGTGTATGGCTGAGTTGTCTGCACATTAATATTCATTAATCTATAAACTATTTGTGGTTGACACCTCTGATGTTCTGAATTTATATTTTTGTCAGCTAATCTAAACCTTGTTACATATGTTGAAACTAATATACAAAACAATAATTTCAACACATTGGATTGCAATAAACAAGGTAAAATTAGTTCAAACTCATTTACACATTTAAGGTCGATTACTTGTTCAGTTATCGTAATAATGTGCTACATTTCAAGTATTCGTAGGGTACGAACAGATGCTATTTGGGCAGAAGTCTTTTATTTTTTCTTATAAATGAAACGAGTATAATGCGCAAACCCATAATACATGTAAATTACGTTATTTCCATATAATTCTTATTTCCTATGGTAAATTTTTATTAATTCTTGCACTTTCCTTTCCGAGACAAACGTCCATTGTACATTATCTTCGGAGACATGGAATTTTCTAATAGAAGGTATTGTTCAAGTAACTTAATGTCCTTGGATGGTTTCATTCCTCGTGCATAAAACTTTCATTGTTTCCGATCGGGTGGCTCAATGAAATGGAAACGAGGACTATCTGTTTTCTAGCAAAAACACTTTAGAAACTAGAGATTTATTTTCACGGTTATTTAAGGTATTAAAAGTAGTTTCGTGCGCCCTTTCTCTACACTCTTTACTAGAGTCAATATTATTATTATTATTATTATTATTATTATTATTATTATTATTATTATTATTGTATAGCAGAATGGCAACGTGGCTATGTGGCAGCGTGGCGCCGTGATTTTCCAGAATGGCAACGTGTTTCTCGCAGTAAAGTTTTCTAATTTCCTTGGTGTGGACTGGCTTTTGGGCCTTGCACCATCCTCTTGCCAACAACCATCTATGCCAGCTGCCATCGCTATAGATCTTTTTTTGACATTTTCTCTACTTTTCGGTTTCCTAATAGAACAAAAAACGAAATATTACATCAAGAATATCAAAGAAGAGTAAACCCTCATCCTAAATAGAATTCTGCATTGAAAAATTTTAAGCCAATTTTAAGAAATTGGCGATTAAGCATTACTGTAAATGCGATATTTGATGCTCTTCTTCTCAGAACTCTATTGAGTTTTCGGAAACTTTCGTTTGAAGCACTTCCACTCACAAATGTAATAATGTATACAAATGGATGTAAATCTGCATATTAATGTCGTGAGACATATTTAAAAAACATTATATTCGTGTAATTTAAAAAAAAACAAAGAATACACGAAAATGAACTTTATGTCATATTAAACAATGTCATTACCACTATCTAGTGAACAAGTTTGAAGAAAAAGTTAGGAGCAAGTTTTGAAAAAATGGCGTCTGACCGTTTCTAATAATGCGGCGTTTTGAGCTCATTTTCACAGAAAATTCTTAAGTTTTCGAAAAACTTTTATTTGGCATTATTTAAAGCAAATACAATAAAATAACTTTTGTGTCAATTTAAAATTGTAATTTGTAATTTTCACTATCCGTACCCAAAATTCGAAGAAAAAAGTTCTGAGAAATGGCGTGTGAGCGATTTTTTTAAAAGGAAATTTGAACTCATTTTAACAGAAAACTTGCGTTTTCGAGAAACCTTTTCAGACCTTATTTAAAAAATTCCAAAAAAATTGGAACTGTTTTTGAGAAAATCTTGTTTTTGATATATTTTTTTGAATTGTGAATATTGTACGCACTATTGCACGATAACTACTAAAATTTTCAAATAAATATACCTGACTTTAATGAAAGAACTACTTATTAACAACAACTTTCAATTGAAGGAAAAATCTCCATCTTCAATTTTATAGTTGTAGGAAGACTTCGAAAACATTCAAACATTTGTAATGTTGGAAATTTCGGAGTTAACTGTGAAAATCGGATCTATATCACCTTAAGAAGTGTATTATACTCTATTCTTACAAGAACTTTAAAGAAAAAAATTGAAGCCGTTTTAAACAATATTCTGAATGTTCCCGGAGGACTTCATATAAAGTACCCACAAATTATAAAGAATGTTTTTCAAAATTTCAAACCATTAACTAGAGCCAGTTAGACAAGGGATTCTTTAATTTGGAAAAGACCGTAAGAATGGTTTAGGAGCTAGTAGTGTTCACAGACGGACGGACCAACAAACGGACAGACAGGCGGGCGGACGGACGGACGTTTTGTTTCAAATCGTTTTTCGGCATCAAGGACCCACAAAACTGGGATTCTGGTTACACCACGAGTTAGAGAATTTTTACTTTCTCATATACATACGTATATATGGAGTAATATACGTAGTAGAGAGAAAGTTATGTAATTCTGCGGAAAATCGATTTCGAGATTTCAACGGAAATACACGTTTTGGGGTACATTGATACCGAAAAAGTGTTTCTTTCAAAACGTTCGACCTTTCGTCTGTCCATTTGTCCGTCTGTCCGTCCTTCCGCTTGTGCACACTACTAGCGCCTTAACTGTCCGTACAATCTTTTTCAAATTGAAAAATCCCAGTCAATTTGCCTCTAGTTACAGCTTTGAAATTTTGAAAAACATTATTTACTATTTGGGGGTACTTTATATGAAGCGCCCCGGATATTTTTAACATTTTCTCAAAAACGGCAGAAAATGTTTTCTGTAAATTTCTTGTAAAAATAGAACAAAATTATTACTAAAACTATTAAAGGTTACATAGGTCTGATTTTTACGGTTAAACCGGAATTTTCGAAAATTGCAAAAGTTTGAATTTTTTCGGCGTCTTTCTAAAACTACAAAATTGAAGGTTTTTCCTTCAAAGGAAAGTTGTTGTATTGTTCTTACATAAAGGTCATGTAGATTTTTTTCAAAATTTTAGTAGTTTTCGTGCAATAGTGTGTGCAATATTTGCATTTTTTTATTTGTTTATTTGTGGTCGCTGTATAACAGCTCAGGTCATCAACGACCTCATTGTGTTTACATCAGCACATTACATTTCAAGGTTGCAAATAGTTGAATCATTACATCATAAACATTACATCAATATATCATAACAAAAATTGCATCATAATTATCATTACATTCAACAATTTACTTATTTCTAGTAGTTTCAAAATTTTTTTACAACCTTCTTCTGATTTGAACAGTGAATATAAGCTCCCTTCTATGTTTAATGATTTCCTTATATTAACAAGTCCTTGGCAGTCAAGAATAAAATGAGTAGACACGGTAGCGCCACATTTAGGACAGGGTTCAGGATTGGATTTTTTGAACATCTGTTTCTTACTCGATGTAGCTTTGTAGACTCTATTTTGAGTTCCAAAACTTTAAACAGGAGTCCTTGAAAAGGTTTTTTTATTTCTTTCTGGGTGCCATGGATTTGCGGTTCAGCATTTGGTAATGATGTTGCCATTTTTGCAGCAATGTCTGCCTTCTCGTTTCCAGTAATTTCTTATGAGAAGGAATCCAAACTAGTTCTATTTTGACTCCTTTTGTGTTTTGGGTTCTAAGTTCTTGAATAGTTTGGATTATTGGATTGTTGGTGTATCGATTTTCAATGGCTTTAAGGGTTGACATTAAATCTGAAAAGATGACAATAGGCATGTTGTTAGCAGATCTGATGCTGATTTCAATGGCAGTAAGCACTGCCCATTCTTCACATGTGAAAATGGAAAAGTAGTCCGGGAGACGATATGAATTGAATTCATTATCATTTGTTAGAATTATTGCACAACCAGCTTTTTCTTCTCGTTTTGATCCATCAGTGTAAACTTGGTAGAGGTTATCATATTTTTAGAGCGTTTCTTTTATCACATCTTGTATATTTGCATCAGATTCAGAGGAAGGGCAAGGAATCTTTACTAATTGGGTGTTTATGGTAATTTTATGGTCTTGCCAGGGTGGGATGGGATTTAAACGTCTAGGTAAAATGAGTGGTTCAACAATATTAAAGTCATTCACGTATTTACGGAGTCTTTCTCTCAGAGGTAGTGGGGATTTTGGATGTGTTTCATATATGGTTGTTTTGGGATTTTGGAAAATGGTTGAGTTTGTGGGATTGGCTGGGATACTAAACGTTGAATATGCATAATTTAGACATTGTAGCTTGCGTCTAAGTGCTAGTAGTATTTGTCTTTCTTCCACTAATAGGCTGTTGCAGGGGCTAGTTCTAAAATCAACAAGACTTAATCGACAAGCACTGTTGATTATTGGGTTCAGTGTTTTCAATATGTTTTATGGAGCTGAATTATAAATTACTGCTCCATAATCCAGTTTGGATTGAATTAGTGCCCTATATGATTTGATTAAGCATTGTGCACCCCATTTAATACAGGACAACATTTTAATGACATTTAGTCTCCTAATACAATCCACCTTTAGGGCAGATACGTGATGTCTTCATGAGTATTTGGCATCGAAGATCGTTCCAAGGATTTTACATGCGTATGTCCTTTTAAGTAGATATCCTCCAATTCTTAGTGTAACTTCTTCATCCCTAATAGAGCGACTTTTTGAAAACACTATAAATACATTCTAGTTCTCGGCTCCATTTCAGCCGGTGACAGACCATTTTCTCTAGTAGTTTACATATATTGCATGTTAAGGATATTGGACGAAAATTTGTTGGTTGTGTGTGATCCTTATTTGGTTTTGGTATTGGTATGACAGTTGCTTCTCTCCACTGGTTAGGGAAGGATTGAGTGGTCCAAATATTATTATATAATTGAAATAGGTATTCAAGGCCGACTTCAGGGAGGTTTTTTAGAAAACTATTTGGTAAATTATCTGGTCCAGGTGCTGAATTTGTACAATTATCTAACACAAATAAAAGTTCACTCATAGTGAATGGTTGGTTGTGTTCTTCTTCATTTTGTTTTAATAGTGTCTTGATGTGATCTTGGTCTATGCTAAAAATGTTTGGGCTTAAAATAAGAAATTTGGGTCATAGTTGTTGTTGCTTGAATTATTTGCAAACGTATCAGAAGAAGGTTACTAATAGCTTTGGGCAGAATATTTTACACATTCTTGTCAATAAGATATCTAGAAAGAATATGTGTTCTTATTCCACTAATGGCCTTTACTTTGTGCCAGTTTTGTTGTTGAAGTTTGGTTTGTGATGGAAGAGGTGTACCTCTGCCAAGATTGGATCATTGTAGACTTAGGTTAGTCTAGCTTGGGCTCTGGCCTTTCTGTAAGCAATGCCATTTTCCGTAGTTTTGTTTTTCTTAAATTTCCTGAAAGCTCTCTTTTTGTTTTTATGGTTTCTCTACACTCTATATTCCACTAATGGGACTTAATGTTTTTAATTTTTCCTGTAATTTGTGGGATTGACTTTTCAGCAGCTGAAATGATTATCTTGATAATGTCATTGGTTAAACTATTGATATTTTGTGGTGTATATCCTGTAGCTTGTGGTGATATCAGGTTTTTTTAATTTTTCAATAGTTATCTTAATATCTTGTTGAAATTGTTTCCATTTTGCTTGCTCTATAATCCTTTTAGGATAGCATTTAATGTCAGGGATTTGGATCTGGAAAATGTATGTTTATAGGGTAATGGTCACTATCATATAGGCTGGGATTAGTGGATCATACTGTCCTTGTAGCTATGTCATTAGATGCAATGCTCAGATCAATTGCACTTTCTGTACTACTGCTTAATTAAAGTGGGTAGCTAGTTCAGTATTCAATAGGATCAGATCACTGTGGTTGTCCAACCATTCAATTATTTTACCTCTTCTATCTGTTTTGGTGGAACCCCACAAGTTATTGTGGCTGTTGAAGTCACCCACAATTATAAATAGTTTAGGTAATTGTGTAGTAATATTATCTAGATCATGGATGTCAATATGTTTGCTATTAGGAATATATATTACAAATACTTATGTGTGACTTGATTTTTACTTTCACTGCTTCTATGGCTTCTAGGGTGGTTTGGAGAGGTATAAAACTTTATAACGCAGCGGTATAAAGCCAAAAGAGGTATAAAGCTTGTATAAAACTTTCATTCTTGACTAAGATAGCTGCTCCTTCACTAGCATTGTGGGTATTAATTCTATTGTGAACAGATGACTTGTATCCTGGAAGTTTTCCAGAATTGTTTCCTCTGAAATTTGTTTCTTGCAAGCATAATATTTGTGGTTTGTTGTCATTTACTAGTAATTTCAGATAAGGTAATCTGGCGTAGAACCCATTATAGTTCCATTGAATGATTTGCATTGAGGTTTATTCTGAAAGATCAGAATCATTTTCCCCATTCTTTTGAAGTGATTCTTTTAACTTGTTCATAATTCTTGTGAATCTGATTTTTTGATTTTCTGTAAAATTTTAACCTTGTCTTGTCTATGAAGTTCTTCAGTTGATTATAAGTGAGAGGATATGTGTATTTCAATTTTTCCTTTTATAGGAGTAAGGTCTTTTAATGATTTATTATTAGACTTTTCTTGAGCACCATTTTCTTCATATATTTCCTGTAACTTTTTCTTTTTTGGTTGTTTTCCTGCTTGAGTATTAGGATTTTCTACTTTATTTTTGTCTGGTTTTATTATTGATGATGAATCTGATGGGTGGGCTCTTTTTGTATTGTTGGGAAGTTAGTATTATCTACTCTAAGCTCTTCAATTTCGGTTTGCTCATCTACCACTTCTAGGTGTATTTCAGTTATTTCCATTTCCTGTAGATCTTGTGTTACTTTCCATCCTTTCTGTATTCTGTGTGGGATTATTAGGACACTGGTTGGCGAGGTGTCCACTTTGTTTACATACAAAACAAGTCATGTCATCAGTTGGGTAATAAATTCTGTAAACTGTTCCATCATAAAAAATTGTGGTAGATTTTCGAAGTTTTTTAATATCTTCAGGTGCAATAAATGTTTGTCTTCTATAACTCATTATGTGTGCAAAACCAGGTTCAGAGATTCCTGCCCGAATGAATGATTTGTTTGAAGTGACTTGGATATTTTTGTTTGAAAATTCTTTTTGGATTATATTATGAGGAATTATAGGGCATACATTGGATATGATGACTCTCTTAAATTTGTTAACTAATGGTCTGATGTTCAGTTCTTGATTGTTGATATTTAACGTTTGTTATTTCTTTGTAAGATTTTCTGCTATTATTTTGCTGCTGAGGAAAACACATATTCTATTGTTCGAGGTACGTGACACGAATCTAATATCGTTAGAATTCACTAAGGTGGCTAATTTATTGACGTAGTCTTTAATGGTAATACCTTAATGGGCTTCAATTATCACTGCTTGTTCATTTGATGGGAATACATCGGTAACAGTTGCTCTTGCGTACGACTTCTTTTCTTGTGGTACTGTAGATCGTTCTTGAATAAGTTGGGTTATGTTTGTGTTTACATTGGTAGTTGCAGTCGTGGTTGCAGGTCAGCCGCAATGCGGCTGTTACAGTTAATACAATAGTACTCACGTATCTGCTGGAATTTTTCGTAACGTAAATGCAGTTCACAAAACTTCACTCGCGATACATACACGATATACGCGATACAACACGATATACGCGATACAAACACGCAATAGCACCACCCCTCTTGATTTTGTTGTGGCTGAGCAACATATGATTTGCAATTTTGTATAATGACGAAAACAAGATTTTCTCTAAAACCGCACAAATGTTTTCTTTAAATTTTTGGTAGGTGTAGTGACAAACGAACTCCATGCGATAACATAAAAGCAATATTGTTCTATTCATTTGTATTTTCAAAAATTACAAAAATGTAATTTTTTTGACTTGTCTCTCACGTTAGTAATATTTACATTAGAGGCGAGTTCTTCACATTATTATGTTTGTGAGTACATGTGCTTTAAATAATTTTAAAAATCACATATGTTTCTCGAAAATTCAACACTTTTCCGGAGCTAGATGAACAGGGGTTCCTTCAATTTGAAAATGATAGTACGTATGGTTTTCTTTAGTAGTGTTCAACAGACGGACGGACAGACGGAGTGTCGGACAGACGGACAGACTGACAGACGGACGAACATTTGGACAGACAGACGGACGGACCGACTGACGGTTTGGAAAAAAGCATTGTTTCATTATCGGGGGAACCCAAAACGTGTATTTCTCCGAAACGATGTGTTTCTCCGATCAGAACCAGTGCGAATTCTGGGTAGTACGCTAACAAACGGACCGTGCCCGATCTTTCTTTCCTCTTCCTTGTCCAATCCTCTCCCCTTATACACAGACACTTACACTAACATGCACTACAATAACACATATTCTGGGAGACTGGTCGGGAGCTTAGAGCTTGTCCCAGGTAGGGTGGTGCCCTGCAGAAGGGAGAGTCCTGGTTAGGGGGAAATCCCGCTAGCCGACATTAGGTCGGCGCCGGATCTCGCCATCGGGGGAAGATCACCGCCATCTCCCGAGGATAAACACATGCACTACTCTTACGGGAATAATGACCTAAGCTGTTGACGCCAACTAACTAACCAGCGGTGCTACAGAAAGCACAGACATTCTCGTACCAAATTTTTCTAATTTCTTTGGTGTGGACTTGCTTTAAGGTCTTGCTTCATTCTCTGACCAGCTGCCATCTATCATCACCAAAAGTACATTTTTTAACTTACTGGTTTCTTGATACTAGAACCGAAATATAACTTCAATAATATTAAATACGAGTAAAACCTCCTCCAATAGAAATTTTCATTGAAAATCAACCCTGATGAATAAAACCTAACAAACTGGCCACGGACCGCGAACGATCTTCCATTACCCTTCCTTGTTCTATCGTCAACCCCCATACACACACACACACACACACACACACACACACACACACGTACTTTACTAACACACGTGCTGGAAGCCCGGCCGGGAGCTTAAAGCTCGTCTCTGTTGGGGTGGTGCACCGTAGGTGGGAGATATCTGACTAGAGAAAACCTCGCTATCCGACAGGTAGTTCTCATCATCCAGAGGGCAGAATTTTATTTATGCTGATTCACTAAAATTCACTACTCATAAAATTAAATACGGATTAAATTTTATTTAGTGTTTTATGAACATTGTCGGCATAATACTGCTTTTGAAAATGTCTCTCTTTCCTTCTCTCTCTCTCTCTCTCTCTCTCTCTCTCTCTCTCTCTCTCTCTCTCTCTCTCCCTCGCAGTCTCTCTCCCTCTCTCTCTTTCTCTCTCACTTTCTCTGCTTCTCCCTTTCTATCTCTCTCTTTCCCTCTTTCTGTCTTTTTATCTCTCTCTTTTTCCCTCTCTTTCTTTGTCTTTCTATCCTCCTCTTTCTCTTCTCTTTTTATTTTTTCTCTTTCTCTTATTTCTTTCTCTTTTTCTTTCTTCTCTCTCTCTCTCTCTCTCTCTCTCTCTCTCTGTCTGTCTGTTTAAAAGCTGCTATTGCTCCAGCGTTACTTTTTATGTGATTCTGCGTTTTCATTTGTGGATACAAATCCCACTAGTGGAGCTATAAAGAACAGTGGACACTTTTTCATCTGTTTAGTTCACTTTCTAATCTGTTTAGTCTGAGGTAGCTGTTTGGTTTTCCCCACTCTCATCCCACCGACCTATCTCCCATTTTTGTTTTGTTTTACTTTTTCTCAATTTTTCCTTTTCTTAATAGTTGAAATTTAGTAAATACGACTTTCAGAGCATTATACAAGAGTGAAATTGTTTTATGAGCAAATACCAATCGAAAAATTGGGAGCAGTTTTTCATATTTCCAATATTTTCCTTTCTTGTATATATACGTATATACAGCGTAATATTCCTTGTATCGAGAAAGTTATGTAATGCTACGGAAAATGCATTTCGAGATTTGCACGGAAATACACGTTTTGGAGTCCCCTGATGCCGAAAAAGGGTTTTTTCAAAACGTCCGTCTTTCTGTCTGTCCGTCCGTCATCTTTGAACACTACTAGCGCCTAAACACGTACGATCTTTTCCAAATTGAAGAAACCCCGGTCCATCTGGCTTTTGTTGAAGGTTTGAAATTTTCAAAAACATTCTTGAAAATTTGGGGGTATTTTACATGAAGCCTCCGGGACATTTTCAAACTTTTCTCAAAATAAGTTCCATTTTTTTCTTTTAAGCGCCATTTTCTTAAAAATTATCAACATCTTTTAATGAAAATTGCCATTTATGACCTTTTAATCTTTTTAATATTCTTAAAGTAATATTTCGGTTCTACCGTTACGACACCCAAAAACTGAGAAAATAAATGATGAATGAAAAAAAAACCGTTTTGTGGTAATAAATTAGGAATAAATGAGATAAAAATTCTGTTACTAGTTTCGTTTGATTCTGCTATTTTGGACGGGCCACCTTGATGGATCTCATTTTATACGACGTCTATTCTGACGTGTATTTATTTGTGTTGATTACAACGTAGAACGTTGTTCATTACATGCCTTTGCGTGATATATTCCATAGAACATGAAGTTGGTGTGTGGAAGGTTTTTTGTTAGTGTGAATAGGTTATTTATGAAAAAATGTTATTCCTTAAATCATACTAAGGCATGTGTCGGTCATTGTCCGCGGACAATTAATGAAATTAAATAATTTTTCACATTAATTACAAACAGAACTTCTACCAACAAACTACTCTTATGTATTTACCTCACTTGTGTATTAACAAACAGGTAACATAGCACAGAAAAAATACTACATATGAGAAAATAAATTCGCGAATCTTCACATAATTAATAAATTATTTCAGAAAAATTTCCCTCTCGCCGGCTCTATTTGAGAATCTTTGGTCTTAATGCCTGCTCGGGCAACGCGAGGTGCTTTTGCTAGTACAGAAAAACCTAAGACGGAACTTCTGTAAAACGCAAACCTGACATCATAGAACGAAAAATATCAGAATGGAAAGATTTTATACGAGAAAATGACCTCTATAATCCGGTAAACTGTCTAACGCGGAAACGGAATGGAATTTTCACCTAAGAAGAAAATTTATTTTCGAACTTACGGAATTAACTTTGGAAAAGGATTGTGCGAAGTGTCACGCCCTGAGACAACAGAGCTAACGATGAGCTTTTCCTCTTAGTATCTGCTGTAGTAGAATCTTTGGAGATTTACAGCACTTGTTTCGCTGCGACTTACTCAAGCTCTCAAGCTTTGGTGACTTTTTGGTGAATTTTCAAGGTCGCATCAAGCGCAACTTTGTTGCTGTCACTCTGAATTCTCAATATTGGTCGTCCGCATCCCATTTCATTCTCAAAAGCCACATCACGTAGCGTAGCAGTTGTAGAGTTGACGAGATGCAGACTACACAATTTAATGAGCTCTCGCAGTGTAGTCTAGGAAAGCTGTGTGCTAGTGTGCCAAAATGTCTGTAAAGCGCAGGTGCAAAATTGTCCCACTACAGAAGAAAATAGAGGTGATCGAAAAAAAGGAAAAGAAAAAACGTTTCGCAAATGGCCTAGTTGCAAAACTTAAAGTGAGTAAAACTAAAATGAAACCAAACATTTATGACATTTGTGAAATAAGGACAAAAAATATTTTTGTGATGAATGGTTAAAGGAACGTTGGGGAGAAGTGAAACGAAAGAGAAAGGGAATGCCTATATCCAGTCCTATTATTCAGAAAGAAACATTATAATTGGCTAAAATACAAGGGTATGACAATTTTAAAACTTCTAACCATTAGTGAGAAAGTATCAAATCAAGGCAAAACATTTCTTTCTGTCTGTGACGCCAACGTTGTTGGTGTGCAGAAGATGATCGAGTGGAAGGAAAAACTTCGCTCCACAGTTAGAATAATATGAAACTAAAGACAATTTTTACGGAGATGACACAGGAATTTTCCTCAGAGCTCTCGATACCAAAACTATAGCTGTGGGGAGTGACAAATGTAGCGGGAAAAATTTGTCCAAAGAGCGCCTAACATTTTTTGTTTGTGGTAAAATGGAAGGGGAGATTCAAAAACCTTTAGTTACTGGGACATTCACTTGTATAATCTAAATTTAAATCTTTCATCTCTACCGGTTACTTAGAGAAAATAGAGAGGCGAAGATGTCTGGGTCAGTAATGAAAGATGGGTGAGAAATTTAAACAGATATTTAATAGAAATTACGATGTGTATAATGCCTAAGGTATTTTGATAATGCCTAAGCTATTTTGAAATATAAAAAAGGGACATTTTAGTTTTTGTCACAGCGATAAAAGGGACAAGAGAGTACGTTAAACACTACTTGATCACAAAAATGTAGATTTGGAAATTAAAATTAAATAAATGTATAAATACGTGCAAACTTCCATTATGTAGAAGCATTTAATTCACAGCAACAAACGATTCCCTTGAAAAGGAACTAAAAATAAAATAAAAAATACACATTTGTTTAATTTGCACTTTCATTCTTTACGACGTAGGTCAGTATTTCTCAATTAACGTCGCGTACTAAGTCACACACAAACTTTCAGAAGCAGAAGGATCGGATTATTGAATTTCTCCATAATGACATCTTCAGCGATAAACCATTGAAATAACGTCCTAACTGCATTGTCTCTTTCTAGAAACCATAACTCTCTAAACACTCTTCTTACGTGGCACAATATCTTGTCGCACTTAATTTTTATAAGCAAATGCGAAGCAAAGGATATTATGATTAATTCATCATACTATATTATGATATAGTATGTACTATATTATGATTCGTATGATATAGTACTATATTATGATATAGTATGCTAAATTTAATATAGCGGCTTCGATGGTATAGTGTGTATCGTGCCGGGCTACTCCTACTATACACCCCAGGAAAGGCATTTTGACGATTTTGGTAAAATTAAATCTTCTATTAATTTAGCACCAATCAGAGCTTCGATTTGAATTACAGAATACGATTGCGGGTATTGTATCTTGGCCTGCGCTATCTGGTATTTAAATCAAACGTCCAAGTTGGCACACAAGCGCCCGTAGAGAAAGCAATGCCGAACAACCGTGGGTATATTTGCTCAAGATAAGTCACACAAGAAGGGCTAAGGGCTTCTGGAGACTAGCCTCCACACTCACCAGTGTATGGTATTAAAAGAAAGGAATTTGAAGTCATTGGGAGAGGGAGTGTAAGTGAGGCCCACCTTGCGGGCGTGCGCCTTGTGGAGCTTGGCCTCGATGGCGTCGCGCAGGCGCGTCTCGTCCGCGGCGGAGCGCGAGGCGGCGCCCCCGGGCCCCGCGACGGCGGCCGCGGACGCATTTTTACAATCAAATACTTCATTTAATGGATTCAACGTGAATGATGTGGAATTGAAAATTTGTTTTAAAAGGCTTTTGCAGATATACCTAAATGACTGGGCTCTCACAGCGCACACTTACGTAAATGTGTGTTGTGAGACTCACGGCATTTACACACACACACACACACACACACACACACACACACACACACACACACACACACACATATATATATATATATATATATATATATATATATATATATAGCCTTTAAAATATATTTTTAATTCCGTGTGCTCTCCACACATGGCTTTTGAGATGCGTCCGCATTAGCACCTCGTCGTGCGACCTTTGTTATGATCGCCGTCGTTCCATTATGATTGCTAAATGTTCAGAACAACATATAAATGCTTCAAGACAAGGTATTCATTATTAATTTTCGTGTTCATCATTCACAATATTAGGTAATATAGCATCCAAAAAAACTAACCTAACCTAACTAATCTAACAAAGGCGTAGTCTACTGGACGACGCGTGTTGGCGTACTCCGGAAATAAGCGTGCGCGCAAGGTTACGTGTATTTCACAGGCTAGTCACACAACGAAGGTACCCAGAGTTTCAGAAACAGGGAGAGAAGGGAAGCGGGTGGGGGAAGCTTTCGTCACCAGTTACATCGTCTGACAGACCCCGCCTTTGTAATCTACGGTTATTAGGGTGCGAATTTTGATGACCTACAACACAACATCGCCAAAAATAGTCAGTAAAATGCTTTTAAAATGTTTTAAAACTGTCCGAAAAGCAAAGAAAAATTACGTAACAAATGTAATCAAAACCAGTTCAGATGAACAACTCAAAAGTTTGGATGTATTAATGATTAAATCAATGTTTGTTCCCTTCGAATGAATCCATTTTAAAGGGTCCAAAATTTAATAAATTGGTCGCTCGACCATCTCGAAAAAATTCATATTTTGTACATAAATTTCCTTATGTTTTTGCTGTTCAAAAACAACTTTGATTTTTTTATTGGATCTGGATCGGATAAATGGCGGCCATTTTTGTTTTACGCCGTGCGCCAGTTTTCGCGTTTATAGACATTTACTCTTTTCAAAATTATTTAACTCTGGGTTATTTTAGCATTCTAGAATAAAAAGCATTGGATTTAGTATACCCTGGCCTACAAATTGAAATATTATTTACCTACCTTCTATGTTTTTATTTGAGAAATATTAGCGACCAAATCTTTGGAATGAACAAAGTTTTATTTTCAGAGAGGAATTTCTCAAAGGAAGAACAGAATCTCAGCCTTAAATTTTTCTGTGCTTTTACACATAACAGAATAGTTACTTTTGTAAAATACCATTGGTAAGTAGCGGACCGTTGATTGATTGATTTTTTCGTGTTTCTGGGCGCGTCAACTGCTTTGGTCATTAGTCCCGTTAGTGTACTGAATGTTTGTTTCTCGGGAGATGGCGGTGATCTTCCCCCACTGGATAGTGAGATCCGGCACCGCCCTACCGTCGGCTAGAGGGGTTTCCCTCTAACCAGGACGCTCCCACCAGTGGGGACCGCCCCAGCCGGGACAAGCTCTAAACTCCCGACCGGTCTCCCGGAATATGTGATAGTGTGGTGCATGTTAGTGTAAGTGTGTGTGTAAGAGGAGAGGATAGGACAAGGAAGAGGAAGGACAGATCGCGCGCGGTCCGTGGCCCGTTTGGTAGGGTACTGCTACTGTTTCCGGCTCCTGGTGTTGGTCAGAGGCGCTGCAGTGGCATCAGTTGATGCACTGAGCTAGCGTACCCCTCGAAAATTACACCCTCTTAAAAATTGGAATTTTGAATTTTTTCCATATTTTCAACTGTAATATCTCTGTTAGAGACCAGATAAAAATCTGAAAAGTGCACAATACTAGATCACTATGATACCAAACTTCAGGAAAAATTTCAACTTTTAGATTTAACTCAAAGTATTTTATAAATATTGTAAACTTTCGTAAAAAATAGGCTTCATTTCCACATTGAAGATATGTTGTGACAATTAGTAATAATATAATTTTGAAGCCATTTTAAACTAAAGTCCATGTTGATTTAAAATAATTAATTATACTTTATGATTAATAAACATAAAAGTTGCGTAATCTATTTTGAATATTACTTTACTTTAAAACAATTTTACATCTTGACATCTAATTTGTAATAAAACTATGGTCATTTTGCTGTCAAAAGCTGAACCGGATAATTTAAAAATAGTTTATAAAATATAAAAAATAAATAAATTCAGCTTTTTGTTTATTTTTCGCGTTTAAATTTGCCATTGTGTTTATTATTTCCAAATGTTTCTTCAGAGATACGTACAGTTGCACAGTACTCCTTTGGTGCAAATAATGCGACTGAGTTAACAAACAATATAAGACAATCAGCATGTGCCAGTGTTGAGATATCTATAACATCGTCCTCAAAATTGCATCGAGAACAAAGTTTTTGAAGTTCACTTTCAATGTTGATAAGTGTCAGGGATGAAACTCTTTCTTGATGTTGTTTGTTGCATAGGTACCTTTTTACTCCTTTCAAGCAGGAAAAGGATCTTTCCGCGGATGCGCTCCTTGTTGGTAGGGTCATTATTAAGAAAGATCCATTGACTTCATGTATTGATAAAGTTCAATAACATCATTCATATCCTTTTTCACATCAGGATCAATGTAAATCACACACAACTCACTTTTTAATCCAGTGAAAACAAAAAACTGTCTATAACATTCTTTCGGGCAAGTAAATATCTTCCGGAAATTTCATTTTTAATTCAGAGAATTGTGTGTGAGCATGAAGAGAGAGAAACTTCAGTTTTGACACTTCATTGAATCTTTGAATCATGCGTTGTCTTACCGTATCAATAACTTCAATGAATAATCTCTGGTATTTAAATTTGATTTCGTCTCCAGAAACTGCGTCACGACGTATTCTTTAATTTTTTCCCCCCATTTCAACCCCAGTCTCATTCATTTCGGTACAAAGTTCTTCAAATTTGTCCCTGTATTGCTGGAGATAGTTTTTTCAATTATCTAACATTCTGTTACAGTAAGAGATATTAGTTAGCTTGTTCTGAAAAACTTGGTAAAGAATATCCGAATGTTGAAAAATATTGTCAAAAACGATCCAAAGAAAGTGGAAAGTCAAATTGTTAAATTTGTTTAAAAATAATCCTGCACACAAAACAATTCCTTGGTCCCAGTCAGAACTTTCTTTGTTAACCATTGTTTCAAATAAACTCTCCATGTCAGTTTTGTGATCTTTTATTGTTCGTACCATCCGTCTCTTAAAATTCCATCGAGTCTGAGAAATAAAAGGAATCCTTTTCTTAACGTGTCCATCTAGAGCATGAACCCTTCGGGTTGATTTAGAGAAAAATCAGTAAAACCTTCCAGAGATATAAAGAAAATTCCTTCTTTGAAAAGCTGATTTTAAAAAAGATTTAAAAAATAGCAAATTATTTAAAACCTTCCGCCAAACCGCTGCTCCATCTTGTTTGGGTAACGAACTTTTCTAAACAAGAGAAATCATTTATCGTGGCTAAAGTGTGCTGTAAAAGAGAATTAGCTTTTCTGTCTGAACTCACATATGTAATCTAAATAAATCGTTCCTCAATATTCCCATGTGGACACATTCCCATGTGGACTACTTAATGAAAATTCTATGTGTGTTTGCCCCAAATTTTTTAAATGTTTCTCTCATGCTATCTGATTACAAGAATAATTGTTTCTTAATGGGCTTATAAACATTATTCAAATCTTCGTAACCACTGAAATTCCACACCGACTTTTCATTAGAGAACAAAAAAGAAGCAAATACAAATACAAATTGAGTAAAAAGTAAAAGAATTAGAGAGTAAGAAACGAGAAAGTAAAAAATTGAATTAATATTGGCATTTTGAATAGTAAATTATACTTAAAATTAAATAAATTATTTTTCATATCATTAACTCATTTTTTCTCGTGACCCGTAGTTGGTGTATACAGAGTGCCTCACGTAAATTTATCACCCCCTGTAATATTTGAACGGTTGAAGTTATTGCAATGTCGTTTTCACGGACGTGCATGAAGGAGCTACTCGTTAAAAAAAATGTACGTGACCTTTTTTAAAGAGCTAATTTTGAACAACAGACTTTGTCAGAGGTCAAAATCTCTTCTTCAATTTTGTAGTTTTCAAAGTCAAAAATCTTCAATTTTGTAGTTTTAATTAATTTTTTTCAATATTAAAAAATCGGGGATTTCAACGAAAATGAGACCTGCACCATCTGTTAGACGTCCTTTGCATTATTCCACAACAAAATTTAATCAAACAATTTCGAGCCACCTTTTTGAAAATGTCCGAGGGGCTTCATGTAAAGTACCTCCCAAAATTAAAATATCGGTTTCAAAATCCAGGAGCTGTGACATTAGCTAGAAAATTTGGGGAATATCAGTTTTGGAGATAATCGGCTCGACGGTTTATGCGCTAGCGTTGTGCACAGACAAACAGATGGACGGGCGCACAGACAAAGATAGACGTTTTGCCGTCAATCGAATTTTTCGGTACGCAGGACGCACGAAACATAGATTCTGGCTACACCACGTGTTAGAGGATTTCCCCCCATGTTTAGCAAATGGATTTTTCATTTGGATGGATACACTTTTTCATTTCCAGGGCCCAGCAATATGAGTTTTTGAGTCAAATATTCGCTGTTTTCCGGCGCACGGTTACAATACTTTCTCTTTGTTAGTAAGTGCAAAAAAGTAAAAATTGGTTTATCGCCGCGGCGCGTGATCTATGCAATCCAGGCGAGGAAAGGCACAGGCCAGCCAACTGACGGAGAGAAGAAATACGACCCTGCAAAATACAAAGTTTTCGCTTCTGACCTCAACAATAACCAAGCTGGAACGCAAAGGAAAACCTTTGACAATTCATTGTCAGTGGTGCAACACTCCGAAAAGAAAATTAGTGCTGCTGAAGGAGCAACAAAGGGAACAACAAAGTAAAGTGTAAATGGAGTGCATAATAAAAAGTATGCTAGATATAATGTAATGCGTTGTGTGGTACAAGTAGTGGGGGGGGGGAGGTTCCAGAAGAATGGGAATGAGAAATGAGACTAAATTTAAGCTTGTTCCTATCCTATCTGTTATCCGTTAAAATCATTTTGAAAGCTGAATGGGATCTTCCACTGACAGACTCTACTGTAGAAAATTTGGGAAAAATCTGGATTATATACTGTACTGTTAATTATGAAAGTGAATAAAATAATATGGTGTAGCCACTCTCATAAATGTAAAATTACGATAACTTGACTTTAATGAATAATAAAAAAACCCTTTTGTGATCAGTTTGAATGCCAAGAACATAACATTTCATGTCTACGTTTCATGTCGTCGTTTCCCCTTGCCTAAGAGTGCCTTATATCAAAATTTTGTTACCTATTTTAGGTGCCTAAATCATTACTTTTTTGTGCTTAAAATTCCGAGGTCTTATGATGACACTTTCTTATCTGTCTCTGCAATAGCAGACGGGGCGGGGAGTCAAGGACACAAACCCTGGGGTGAACTCATTATAGCGTGGAATGATTCTACGTCCCTTACACCATGTGGAATCAGATGGCTTGTATTGCGCCAGGTTGCAAAGAAGAAGAAGAATATTGGACTAGCACCTCCGTATATTTCAATCCTTCCACGACGATTTTACACTCTTCAGTAATCCATGTCATGTTACACCATTCGAGGGCAATTTTAGGATTCTTTCGTATGCGCTTGTTCTTTTATCTCAGTTTCTTAACATGGGTGGATATTTCTTCTTCGATAGGAATTGAATCTTCTTCAGCTCCTCTCAGTCAACGACATATCGATTGAGAAATACCCAATATCATGAGTTAATGGAATCTCTATACAAGAATGTGTATTGTACACACATTCTTTATTTGCCTTTGAGACTCACATTTCCATTCTTTTCAATGAACGCCATGCTGTAAGATGAGTCAAAGATTGCCCAGGTTACTCATTGCTAAACGCCACAAATTATTTTTTTCCCATTTTGCAACATCTTTCGCAGCTCGCTGTTACTGTATAAGATCCCCTAACGAAATTGTGAAATTTAACATGTATACGGACCTTTAAACATATTTAATCTACAATTGGCCACCGTTATCGAACCAGGTCTTTTTTGCAATTGCTTAATACTGATTGGACTTGGGAAATATCTACAGTAGCGCTACTTAAATAGAAGCTTCTTAAAGAAATAGTTCAACGTTTTGTATAATTTAAGGAAGTTCTTATAAGTATGAACAGAAAATATTTTTTTGATGTTCTTGGTCACAGTGCGTTCTACTTTTTGGAAAACTATTTAGTGTGGTTTTACTCAATAGCATTTATGCTGTGTTGGACACTAGTATATTTCTAGTTGCGTCATTTTCAAATGCTATATCGAAAATGCTTTTGGAATATGAAAGAATCGAATATTCTACTTTAATTACTGGAAGTAAAACGGCACATACTTTCTCGCGCTTAGCCATGCTTAAGTAATACTAATTATACCGCAATTTACGTCTGAATCAACACCTCTCAGGCAAAACTCAAATTTTCAAAAAATTGTACATGACTTTATTTCAAAATATATCTTTTAGGGACAGATTTTTCTAAGGGAACAAATTTCATATCCTTAATAATTTTCAAGACGCTGAAAAAATTTTGAACTTTTGCAATTTTCGTAAAATTAGGGTTTTCAATGAACAGGAGAACTGCTCCATTCTCGTAAACATCCTTCGCAATATCCAATAACAAAGTGTAATCTAAAACCTTGGAGCCATTTTTTGAAAATGAAAGAAGAGCTTTATATAAAGTACCCCAAAAAATAAAATTTCGGTTTCAAATACAAGGGGCCGAAACATCAATCAGTTCGAATGGCGAATATCCAATTTGGAGAAATCGGCTGAACGGTTTAGCCGCTAGCGTTGTTCACATACGGATGGACGGACAGAAGGATGGAAAGATGGACGGAGAGACGGATGGATAAATGGACGGACGGACAGATGGACTGACAGAGAGACAGACAGACAGACAAACGGACGGACAGACAGACGTTTTACCGCAATTCGATTTTTCGATAGTAAGGACCCACAAAACATAGATTCTAGCTACACCACATGTTAAGAGTTTTATTTCTAAATTTAACAACTCGATTTAACCACTTTTTGATTTTCAGGGCCCTTAAATAAGAGTTTTTTCTGCCCGAAATTCGGCGTTTTTTCACGCACCAGTACGTAACTTTCTGGCTACTGCGTAAGTGGTAGCAAGAAAGTAAAAATAACTTTGAGCAACATATACTGACAATTTTCCTGGTTTACCCAAAAGAAACGATTAAATTTGAAGGTACCTACGAAAACATTATTCCCAAATTAAACCTTCATTGGAAGAGATTTTGATTAACATCATTCAGTCAAGAAGCACATTATACTCGTTAAATATCAGTAAGATAAATTGGCCGCAGGCAGGGGGCAAGCGGTCCTTTCAAAAATAAGGTCTGGACATTCCAAGTGAAGCCATCTTTATCCATGGAAAACATCATTTCTCCTGACTTGTGAACTTTGTAATACCAAACTTGACCTTGATCATACCTTTAAAGCATGCCCCAGATACAACTAGCTGATAAAGTTATTTGGATGTCGTGATGTCATTCTACATTCATTCGAAGATCAAATCATCAATTATAATTTCTGTAATCACACCATAATGTAGTAAGTACCTGTAATAGTCTCTTATACTTTAAGTTAGCCTTACCTATACTAGTGACGCAAAATTACCCAAAAATTACTCCAATTTTCGAAAATTTGTACATGATTTTATTTCAAAATCAGTCTTAAAGAGCAGATTTGATTACGGGAAAATCTCTCTATCTCTAATATTTTAGTTGTAGGACGGCGCCGAAAAAATCTTAACTTTCGCTGTTTTCGAAATATAGGGTTTTCAACGAACATGGGATCAGCACCATTCTCTTAAACGTCCTTCACACTATCCAACAACGAATTTTAAAATTTATTTAGTAAAATTAAGCATGAAACTTCTACGGTGGACTTTTGTAATTTCTTAATTTATGCAATTAATAAATGAAAATTCACAATTTCAGACAATAGTGATGAAAAGTAGAAAATAAAATTATTTTAAGTCAATGATTTAAGATTATTTGATAAAAATAACTATATGTTGTTTAAACCCATTTACTTCAACTATCACTATTCTAAATACATAAAAATATTGTTCATCGTATAATGAGTCAAGTACTCATATACGATTTCAAAATATGTCCTAATGCTAATTCATGTCACATGTTTGTTTTTCCATTGCGAAACGTTCCTTACAGTGACATTTTAAAGAAGCCTTTTGGAATGAAACTTATGAAATATTGGCCCATTACTTTCCGATAATATGCTGTCGGTTTGGGTCTGCATGTTAATGTGGAAATGTTGGCAGGTCTAATTATAGTTTGCAGGTGCGCCATATTTTACTGACTTCGTCAACCACTATCTAGGAGTTCAAGGTAAGGAAATGCAATGTTTTTACATAAACCTAGAGAATGGTATTTGGCAGTGGCGGCTAGTGCCCCAACAAACTGGGGGTTGCAGCTGCATAGAATGACGGGAATATAACTTCCAAAATTCAGAACACTAATATATACCGTAAACAATCATCAACGTATCAAGCGTAAACAATCATGTAAATGAATTAAAATCTAAGTTAATATTTATGTACACTCTGATGAATGTGAAACTAATTTTTAAAAACGACTTGTCATACTAATTGGCCGGATGATTTTCGCCACTTGAGCAGTTTTTTATACCATTGACAATTTCTTTTTATTACAATGTTGTTTGTTTATGATGTGGTTTCAACATGGAAATAGAATTTTGAAAAATACCCCAAATAGGGTCGAAACCTTCAAAAAGAAATAAATTGATAAAAATATTATAGTCTGTTTTATTAAGGTCAGAAAACCATTAGAATTAAATTAAACTATATTACAGTAAAATTGCAGTTAAATAAATCTATATTCAAACATTACTAACATAATTGTCGAGTATTTTCTTCCACGGATATGGTACTTGCTTTTATTTCCAGTGGCCACACGAATGTTGTTTTTATTGCTGCTACTAGTGGTGATAACGAAATAAAATTATTGTATTCAGAAAATTTCACTACCGTGGTTTGCAATAATGCAATAATGGAAAATATGTTTTTCATGAATGTGTCCTAAAGTGTCCCTATTCTAAAGTGAAATTCGTATTAGCTTATTCAAAACTACACTTTTATGAGATATACAATAATCGTTACTTCAAAGTGTGAAGTTTTTGGTTTAATTTAAACATTAATACACAATTTTTACACCACCACCACCCAAACTCATGGATTTGTTCATTTTTGATTTCATCGTGGCCCCTTAAAGCGAATTCAAAAGCACCACAGAAACGAATATAATTAATTATTGTGCTCAATACATATCTATTTTGTTTCACTCATTCATGGTGAATTGCAATATTTCTCCTGTATTCATTATATAATTGTTCTGCTATATTGGTATCTCCTAATAAAGCTAGCTGTAAACTGTATTTTACGTGAGTTCCAGAAGCTTCGTGTTTTTTCAATCAATCTATTAAGTGATTTAAATCTTTAAACCGAGTTTTTGTCCAGGTATCTTCACCTCCAAATAATATACAAGGAAAGCAAAAAAGAGCTGCCTTCGAATCACACCCACATAACCACTTGTATTTATTGTAAATAATTTTGAATTTTCGAACGAATTCTCTTTTTATTGTTTGAATAAAATTTTGCAGACTTTGAGTAGGCCTTCCGAGTCTCTTAATTTCTAGATTTTCCTCAATAGGGCGTGAACCGAAAGGAATTTTTTGTAAATTTTGTACAGCATTCATTGTCAGAAAAATAAAACACATATGCAGAAAACTCACTTACGTACGTCATTTACCATTAGCAACAACAAAAGCAACAACAACAGCAACAACACTTAAATAATACAATGTCCATCACACACGTTTTGTACTCACTACACACAATGTAGCTTTCGTAATTACCGGGAAATGACTGTCGTGTAGGTGGAAGAGTATTGCGTGCGAAGGGGGATTTGTTCCACAACGGCCAACTTTACACCAAACAAAATGCACTCTTCAAATGAACGTTTTTAATCATCAAACCTTACATCGAATGAAAATAATTTCGCTAAATAGGTAGAAATAATGAATTCAATACCGGCAAGTACTGACTTAACCTTTGTACTTTCAATAATAAGCGAAATTAATAATAAGCGAAATTTACGTTGCAGCGAGTCAGATGAAGATAGAATGTGGATATTCCCCTGAGACTCACTCCGCATCGCGACAGCGCTAGTAGTCTGGTTGTGCCACCAATAGGCCATATCTTCCCCGTGTTAAATTGAAGGGCCAAAGAGAAAATGCAGAAAAGCGAGAAATATAGCTAAGGGCGTGGTGCACTACTTGGTAAAGTACCAGAACTCTGAGAGAGCATCAGTTGAACGTTCTTTGGTTTAGAAATTATTTCATATACATCGATATTGCTGCAATATCTTGAATATCGAATGCTATGAAACAAAAATCAGTAGACTCGCGGATTCCGTAGTGTCAACATCGTTCGAGCTGCGTGTCGCACGGAAGTCTGTGTGCAATAGTATAAAGTGTTGTGTTCTAGTTATATGGGATATCTACTGAAAAAACTACAATAATACATTCAAGTCGACTGCGTTTGCAGTTGGCTGGTCCTATTATGCAAAATGTTGACAGCAACATAACCAAAGAATCTGCCAACATGACGAACAACTCTGAAGGTAAGAAGTCGTATGCAAGCGCAGCCACAAGTACTGTAAGGATCAAGCAATAGTAACAGAATCACAGAATAAACATCCAAAACTTGTTAACAACCAGACCCCTAATAAGTAAACAAAAAAAATTATCATATCAAATATCTATCCTATCATACCTCATGATGTAACTGAATGCGAGCTAAACAAGAGAAACAAAAAAATCACTAAAATTTCTTTCATCAAAGCAGGAGTTACAGAACCTGGTTTCTCATACATTATGAGTTTTCGGAGACAGGTTTTTATTGACCCAGAGGACATTAACAAGGTACCAGATTCAATGACCATATTTTATGATTATACAACATATTGGATTTACTTTCCAAGTGACACCATGGCATGCTTCATTTGTAGACAAGCTTGTCAATCAATGCCCTAACAAGACCCACCTTAAATTCTCACCTTGCTAACCAAGAATTAAATGAAAGTCAAGAACAGGAGTCAATGATAACACAATAAGTGCCAAAACTCACCCTGAAGCAAATAGAGAGCATAGTATGGTTAATAATAACCAAATATGATTAAAAGAACATTAAGATCTGAATCTTCCTCTCAAGCTGATGCTGATAACTGCACATCCAAAACTACTAATAATGATATCCCAAACCAACCAAGCAAGAAAAAGAAAAAAATTAAAAATGATAAAAGTGAAAACACAATAACACAAGATGACAATCAAATCAAAACTATTGAGCTAATTGAGCCTATCCAGAAGATTATTGATGAAAAACCTGAACAATTTGCTCTCTATTACATACAATTTAAAAATTTCCTTGAAAACTCCTTTAGAGCTAAAAATCCTATTATAATACCTAATGATTATCCCTGTGACACTCAGCCTATTATCTTGATGATGACTAATTTATATTCTCTCCTAACAGAAAGATCCACTAAAAACAGATTCACCAGAATTATAAACAAATTAAAAATTAGTAACTCACTTAATGAAGACTCAGAAAGTGATACTTCTACTTCTGTTTGAATTAAATAAATAGAAATACATCTGATGAAAATTCTACAATGGAACACTAATGGTTTTCACCCACGATATGAAAGAATACAGATTTTGTGTGAGAAATACAAACCTGAAATAGTATGTGTGTAAGAAACCAACTTCAAAGGAAATAAATCAAGCAATTTAAAAGGATTCAAGTGCTACAATAGAAATCGATCAACTTCTTCTATTTCAAGTGGAAGTGTTGCTGTTTTTGTTAAAAATTATATACAATCAAACCATTTTTTTTATCAGATCCGATATTGAGGCATTTGCAATTCAAATACATGTTCCCTTTTCTTTATGTATATGCAAATAATATATAATATATATATATATATATATATATATATATATATATATATATATATAATATATATACACACAACGGCTACTGTTCGAAAATAATGAAGTGAAGGATATCATAAAACAATAACCTAAACAGTTTATTTTCTTATGTGATGTCAATAGCCACAATACCCCCCCACAATACCCATCGTATAAAACTAACACGAAAGGCATCAATATGGATGAAGAATCTGACTTGGCAGTACTAAATAACGGGCAACCTACACACTTCAATATTAGTAATGGACAGCTTAATGCAATCGACCTCACACTCAGTTCCAACAGCCTGACCTCTAAATGCAATTGGTATGCACTGGATGAGCCTCACGACAGTGACCACTTTCCTATTTTTACGACTATCAGCGATTCATGTATCTCGAATCCGCTGCAAGAGAATATCAAATGAAACTACTCTAAAGCCAACTGGACTAACTACCAGGAACAAATTAAAATGAAAATATCTCAAATTGATATGTTTCAAGAACACGACATTGACATCATAATCAAATCGTTTACTGATACCATAACAGCAGCTAATGAATCTCTAGAAATTATCAAACCAACAAAAGAAGAAACGTATACCATGGTGGAACGAAAAATGTAAACCGGTACAAGAAACACTCAACAAATGTAAATAAAATCGAATATAAAAAATTAAGAGCTGTTATAAGAAGAATAATTAAAGAGAGCAAATCCAACTCCTGGATAAGTTATGTATCCGAAAAACATTAGTTCGATACAAGGTAATAAAAGATATAATCAAATTCATTTTCTTCTGTCCGAAAATAATCAAGTTATTAATGACCCCGTTGATATCGCAATGAGCTCGCCAACAAATTCGTCAGCTATTCTAGCTTTCAAAATTACTCTCAAGCCTTTCAAACTTACAAAAATGAACAAGACAGAGAACAGCGGATGGTGAACACAGAAGGTTGTCACATGCAAGAGCACCTTAACTTACCTATTTCAATGAAAGAACTTGTCACACTAGAAGCCTGGAAAAATTCTTCTCCCGGGCCGGACAATATTCCTAATATTTGCTTAAAAATCTACCTCAGGAAGGGAAATATAATACTAATATAGATACAAACAATATATAATTGTATATGGATGGAAAAGACATCCCCAAAGCGGCTACTGTGATCTTCATTCCTAAGCCCGGAAAAGACCATGACAATGAAGCCAGGATTTCGACCAGGACATTCAACGACCTCCAACCTGGTAAGCAATAGACACCTACATTCCAGAAGCGTTTGCCAACAAACAACACGTGTTAGCTGTTAACCGAGACATCGAAAAGACATAGGATATAGTATGGATGCATCGAGTCCTACATAAGTTGAGCGAAATTGGGATTTGAGACAACATGTTTCAGTTTATGAAATACTATGCTCTATAAAGGAAGAAACATTAACTCAACTCAAGAAACATGCAAACCAAAAAATTTAAATTTTCACCTTAGAAAACGGAGTGTATAATATTCTCAAAAAAAGAACATTAATAACTTACCTACGCTTAAAATTGGTGATCAGGTCCTGAGATTTGTCACAAGTACCAAAATATTAGGAATGAATTTCGACTATAAACTGACCTGTAAGTTGCACGTATTGAACACTATTGATGAATGTAAAAGGAGAATCAGCATACTTAAATGCCTAGCACACAACAAATGGGGAGCAGATAGAAAATTGCTATTATCAACATACAAAGCACTTGTGAGATCCAAAATAGACTATGGATCAATAATATACACATCTGCTGGTAAAAGTGACCCCAAAAAGCTGGATACAGTCCATAATCAAGGTATCAGGATATGCACCTGATGATTTCATACCAGTCCCATCGGAAGCATACTAATTGAAGAAAATGAACACACATTATCTCATCGCAGAAAAGAACTAATAATCAAATATGCTCTAAACGAGTCACGTCCATCAATCCAATCATTGTACAGGACATATCCTAAAAAACAGGAGTATACAGAGCATTCGCGTTTTATGCCATTGTATGCAAAAACTAGAAAATTAGTTAGAGAACTTAATTTGGATCACAGAAAAGTAGAAAAGAAGAGAAATTACAAAATTCCTTCTTGGATAATCTCGGATATCTAGTTGACCTGTCCTCAGACGCTCATCCAGGTAATGGAACATCTGAGATAAACTCTGAACCGACCAACAATTACGAGATGTTTTATCCAGTTTATGCCAAAATAATTAAAAATACACAAGAAACAGAAGCAACTGTGCAAACGAAAGATGAATTGGTTAAACACCAACTTAACTTCTATGCCAGCCATCTTACTGACGACTTATGTGCCACCTTGACCGTCATGAAACTTATTAAAAAAACTTAACCATCCAAAGTTCAGTTTATACTGAAATGCCCGCACTGCAATAAATAACATCAACAATAACGAAACTTGCAATGAAATGTTCATTACAATCCAAGAATTGTATCATAACATTACCAACTCAGGTAAAGAAGTAGTATTAATTTGGAATTTGAAACAAGATACAGAAAAGCAGTGTAGTTAGTGGAAGTACAAATGATAACCCCAAAACTGTACTGGCAATCTCGAATACACTGCAATATCTAGTGAAATATGTTGGAAAAATAATGGAAGAAAAATGGTTCTCTATCTGGACAACGCTTAAAAGAAGTGACCGTCATAAGAAAGTAACCCATTATCAAAGTATTAAACAAAATAAATTGGTAACCAACAAAAACCTTAGCAGAAGAGAACAAGTGGTCATAACAAGAATCCGCACGGACATTCAAAATTAAACCACCTCCACCTACTAAAAACCCCCAACCTTGTGATGTTTGCAGCTGTAATCTAACCTTCGATCATATCATTGTGACCTGTCCCAAGTTCATCTTAGAGCGGAAAAACATCTTGCGGGGACTGGTGTAAGTAGTGCAGTGTTACATTTTCCGGACTATCAAAACCAAGTGGTTAAATTTTGTTACTGGTATTATATCGGAAATTTCAGGTCAAAACAACATGCTAATTATTGTGAACACTGTTGATTTGTACTAATGTAGAATTATGGTATTAAGCAATGTAATTTTGTGGGAATTCTGATTGGATGTGTTGACGTTCTTATAAGAAGAAATAAAAGAAGTCATCTTCGTCAACATATCAGCCTTCGTCAACTGATATGTTGACGAAGATGACTTCTTTTATTTCTTCTTAATGTAATTTTGTATTAGAAATGTAAATGTAAACTGTGTATTAGATATTGTAATTACTGCGGTCGCTAATGACCTTTGTAGTTGATGCGACCAAAAATAAACTAATTTAAAAGAAGGAAAATGTATATTCCTAAGATATTATCAGATATTTTTCAATTATCTGGGGGTTGTGCAACCGTGCGACCTAAACACGAGCCACCACTGGTATTTGGATTATTTTAGCCTAATTAAAACAAAAACGTGAACGTTTTTTAAATCAAGAGGAAACGTGAACCTCTTACCTGATTCATAATTATCAAAAAGTTCCTTTTGTATCGGCACCTTGGTTTACAATAATAATAAATTACAATTACTAATGCCACATAAATACGAAAAATTATTTTAAAAAGAGTATAAATATTTTTGGCAATTTTCTTGTATTCTTATACGACTAGTAAAATGGAAGTTTTTAAGCAGATCACTAGAATGGATTGTTATTACCAATTTCAGATAGTTGTATTGGCATAGAATAAAAATATGAGTATCTTTGTAAATTCGATAACATTGGAAACCTTTTGAAAACACTTTTCTAACATATGTTAAACAATTAAATAAAATAGTAAAGAAAGCAATTTCAAAGTATTTCTACAAGATTAAGATAACCAAATATTGAGGTAAGTTCTTTGGATGTAGATTCTGACATCTCGATTGCATCATACTTTTGAAATTATTTTATTTTGTAAGAAATGAAAGGATTTGTAGAAAGTCGCTTAGACTAAACTTGAAAGTACCACTTACTTATGTCGTGTCTAAAGCTGCTCTGTACTTTTCAACGACGTATTTACGATCTCGTAGGAGCATCTTCGTCGTAAAGAATTTTCAGCTGGTTATATAAAGAACAATCATTTTTTAATGGTGTTCATTATGAGAAAACATGATTATACTCTTATGAAAATATAATTTGTAAATATTGATGCGACACATAAGAATAATTTTTTTGTGTTTTGTTTAAATAAGTTAACGTCTGTCAAACAAATGACAATTACTGTCAGATGGGCGGTCGACCAGGGGGCCTTGTTGAAAGATGAATCCATATATAAAAACTGCTAACGACCGTACAAAAGATCTTTGAATTATTAAATACCGCATAAAATGAACAGAAAGGAAGTTTATCTGAACGGTATTTTTATGAAACGTTTCCATTGTCAATGAAATATGATGCTTAGTTTCATTTCCGGCATTGAATTGATATCTTGGTTGAATGGTTGAGTATTTACGTTTTATAAAATAATATTTCAGCGCATTAATCATATTATATTTTGAACAACGCTGCAGAATTTATTTTATCAATTCATTTGCATCACTTACGTAAATGAAAACAAAACTAGCGGCGCTACAGACCGGCATAGACTTTCTCGCTCTAGTTGTCTTAATCTCTTTAGTGTAGAATAGCTTTTCGGTATTACTCCTTTCTTTTCACAGATACTACCTAATGACGTCAAAAAAACACTTTTTCTTAGTTTTTCGACCTCAGAATTGAAATATGACTTTTAAAATGTCATAGAATACGAAAAGATGGTTCTATATGCAAATATCCATTTAAAACTTTGTAGCCGTTTGCGAACACGAATGCAATAATCTGAAAAAACGCCCTAATATAAGTAATATTGAAATGAGAGATATACAAAAAAATTTATTTATTTTTGAAAAATCAAAATAATTTACCAAAATGGCATAAATCTCATCTTAATCAGTTCAAAACATAAAGAAAAACTCAAAGGCCTTAAGTAAAGTATTCCTAACATTCAAAGAATTCGTTTCAAATTCACAGGATCTCCAACCAGACCACACCGATCAAGAAATTTTCGGCCAAATCGTTTAGAAAAAATTGTGAGCGCTAGTGTTGTTATCTCACGAAGAACAAAGAATATATATATATATATATATATATATATATATATATATATATATATATATTATAACACGCCCACCTACTACCTTCCAGCCGGTGGCGATGAAGCGTGAATGCTCGTGAAGCGAGCTTTGAATTCTCAGGAAGCAGGATCTTTCGGGTATGAGAAAGGTCTGAACCCTTGACACAATGAATTATATAAAATTCTGGTAAAATGAGCATATATTCAGTAAACAAATTACACAGTGGCACAAATATACAATAAGTATGTATTTTACGTAGATGGTCACTGCAAAGAAAACAGAAACAAAAAGAACAGAAATAACACAACCATAAGAGAATGTATAAGCGTCACCTTGACTGCCTGATTACTTCAATACGCACTATTTACAATACTTTGCTTTGACCTCCTTTTCAATTACTTCGTGTACCTCATTTAACTTTTGTTAATCTAAAATTTTCTCCGTGCACGGCCCTTTAAGTGATTCTCTACAATTATTCTATTATAGACTTCACAGAGGTCAGCCTTGAGCTGCGCATTTATTACAATGCTGTTAACTCTAACACAATAATGAACGTGACACACACGTTACTAAATCGTACCCTTCACAAAATTATAGCAACTAATTATTCCTGCCATCATACAATGGAAACAATACTTTCAATAAGATTACTTTTACATTACATGACAAATTATAATTTACTTTAGAAAAGTTGTACAAGGTATGGCATTCAAACGAATTTACTGGTGCGTACAGCGAATGAAATCAAAACTGCCGCTCGTACGTTCGAAATATTTCCCCAGTAACTATTTGTAACTTTCACCAATTTTAGGACGCTACGCCTGGTGTTTAACGCTACACAGTTTCCCAACAAATTGTCGCATAGAAGTTGCCAGTTCTTTACCTCGACATTTCCTTCCCGCTCGCCGTCAGTTAACCTTGGGGGTTCGGCCGCTCGCAGTCCTCGCCACGTCACTTGACTGTTTCGATGCCCCACGGTCACCACTTCTTTCGCTCGATCTCCGGATGCCGCCACACGTCCAAATTCCAAACCTTTCTCTCGTCCTCGGACTCGTACACACCATGAATTGGTCCAAGTCCTTCTCGCCTACGCTTGAGTGTTGAGTCGTCCTTCTGCCGGCTGCCGCGTACCCGTTGCTCGCGCTTCCAGTTTTAAATAACTAACGTGCTTGAATTGACTACTTCTAGCACTCGGCCGACATACCACACTTTGAGCGTGCGTGGTCGTGGCGTACAAAATTAAATACTGGATTTCGTTCAGAGTCCTTCTGCGCGAATTTACTTCGATGATGAAACTATTTCAAGTTCGAGCAGTCACCACGCTTGCTTACTCTCGTAATGTTAGTGCAAATGCTGTACATGCACTTTGCTTCTGAATTCTATCACTTATCACCGCGTTTCTTAAATCAGCTTTACTAAAGCAAGTAAAATTATACTCCTGCACTAACCAATTACTACCGCTGAAGAATCTAGTTGAGTCGCCGTCGCTGTCGAAGTCGTAAGAGAACTCTACTGAAGTGCGTCACGGTATTTATGCAACTCCGCCTGGGGAAAATTTCTGGAGGGGTGAATTTTCTCCTCCTTCGCGCCCTCTCGAGAAAATATTATCCGCTAACTTTGGACATAGGAGTGCGAAAACCTGCGGGTAGATGTCGCCTTCTCGGACCATCGCTCCGCCGCGTACCCTATTTCTTAGTTCTCTGGTTTTTTCTAGTGACTTATGGTGGCGTTACGGGTTCGTATAACCCCGTGGCGTCACAATATATATATATATAGAAAGAGAGAGAGAGAGATGGACATAGAGAGACACATAGAGAGAGACATAGAGAGAAAGAGATAGAGAAAGAGAGTCAAAGAGAGAGAAAGAGAAAGTGAGAAAGATCAAAAGAGATAAAGAGAAAGTGAGAAAGAAAGAGAATGAGAGAATGAGAAAGAGAGATGGAGAAAGAGTGAAAAAGAGAGAAAGAGAGGGACAGACAGACAGGCAAAGAGACAAACAGAGTTCGTCACAGGCAGCGGTCGAGTCAACATCGTGCTGTACGCAGTTACAGTATCCGTTGTACGTGGAGAGCGTGTGATTTTCTTTAGTTTGAGTGTTACTAGTGGACATTTTAGTGAACAGCAAATACTGCAAGAGTAGTATAAAACTGTTTCATTTTCCTCCCCTACGGGGGGATAAGTCGTGAAATGACCTCGCTTCGGCATGACGCACCTGCTGAAGGGAAGGCCTCTGACTACAGGAGCCAACCCGCCTCAGGTCGCACTAACTGGAACAAAATCGTACAGAATTCTATGTATCCGGCCAAAGAACAAGGATTGTTAATTGATGGGAAGGACTGTAGCACATCACTAGAAAGGTTAAGATCAATAGAAGCCTTAGCTACTATTGTTTCACCACGAAACATAATATACGCGTCGAAGATCTCGAACAGCAGAGTGTGCATCTTTCTCAGCAGTAAAGAACTAGTTAATGAAATAACAGATAAATATAAAACCATTAATATTGATGGCAGTGATCAAAATATGCAACCATTTGTTAGTAAGCAGTGGCAAGTAGTTCTTTCAAATGTATATCCAATGATCCCTAATGCTATAATTGAAGAAGAACTTGATAAATTGAACGTAGTGCGAAGTTCACAAGTGTCATTCCTTCGAGCGGGTTTCGGAAAAGAAGAATTCACACATATTTTAAGCTTTTGTAGGCAATTGTATGTACCGGAAGACTCACTAAACAAATTACCTGATTCTATAGCAGTTGAGTATAAAGGAGGTAGAAATTGGATTTATATATCTTATGGCAATATTAAATGTTATCAATGCAAGGAAGAAGGCCATGTAGCACGAAACTGTAAAAATGTAGAAAATATTAATTCACCAATAGCAACCAATAGCAATGTAGATTTAGTAGAAGCAACAAACGTGAACATTGAGAACAAACACAACGATAATTCTACTTTTGACGAAGAATTTCCCCCAATTGAGACTAGAAAGACAACTAAAAGAACACTGTCGCAGATTACAAGTACATCTAGCAATAAAACATCTGAACTAACCCTGAATAGTTCGCAAGAAAGAACACATGAGTTTGCTAAACCTGCAAAAAAGAAGAAAAAGAAGATCAACCGTGAAAACAACTCTGAAAACAAAAGTGAGAAAAAAAACATTAGTGAACAGTTAGCTCCAGTTAAAGAAATATTAGAAGTAATCACCAATGTTCTTAATTATGAACAACTCAAAGATTTTTTGGAAGATACGTACGGAACAAGTAATGCTCTACAATTATCCCTTAACTATACTAAGGAAACTGATAAGTTGATTGCATTGCTTAGAAATATGTATCCATTGCTAGAGGACAGAGGTATGAAGTCTCGTTTCACGAGAATCATGAAAAGGTTGAAGGATCCAGTAGTTTCTGATTCCTCAAGAGCATCCTCGGAGAACGAATGTTCATCAAGTGAAGAAGCAGAATGAAAATCAAAATTCTGCAATGGAACGTGAATGGCTTCCTGACACGATACGAGTTCTTCCAGAAACTTCAAAGTGAGAATAACTTTGATATTTTCTGTATACAAGAATCTAATTTCCAAACTAACTATTGTAAGCATATCAAAGGTTTTAAGTGTTACTACAAAAACAGATCGTCATGTGTGAATGCTAGTGGAGGTGTGGCAATTTATGTTCGTGAATCGATAGTGAGTAGTGAAGTGCAAATAACAAGTAATCTTGAAGTGGTTGTTGTCTCGATAAATATAGGAGCTAGGAACATCGTGCTGTGTAATATATACATTCCAAGGTCATTTCCACTGCGTAGCTGTGAACTTGAAAGTTTAATTCAACAAGTTAAAAAACCATTGATATTAGTAGGTGATTTTAATTGTCACAATGAACAATGGAGCTCAAAAAGAACGGATACTAGGGGGAAAATAGTAGGTGATTTTTCAGAGAAAGAAGACCTTGTTCTATTAAATGAAGGCAATAAGCCAACATACTTTAACGTGGCAACAGGAAATGTAAGCACTATCGATCTAAGTATGTGTACGCCGAATCTAGTAAGATATTTACAATGGAGTGTCCTCGATGATTTATTCCTTCGCACGTTGGCATTGCAGAAAACGAATTAGCAGATAGAAAAGCTAAAGAAGCAGCACGAAGCGTAGTTAGAAGTGATATACCAGTAAGTTATCAGGAATATCTCAAGAGAGTCAAGAACAAATTAGCTGATCTTGACATTAATGAATGGAACAACTTACAGGGGTGCAAATTAAGATCAGTTAGAAGGTTTGAAGATGATAATCCAACGGCCAACTTCTGCAGAAACGATCAGGTTGTCTTGACAAGATGCAGAATAGGACACACAAAATTTTCTCACAGCCACTTACTGAACAGGACTGATGCTGATAACTGCAATTCATGCAAGATTTCTCTTTCAGTAGAACATTTGATTGCATACCCTAAATATGAAAGTTCAAAAAAGAAGTACAATTTAAGTTCTCCTAAAGACCTTAATAACAAAGAACAGTGCATTAAATTCATTAGCTTTATAAGAAAAATTGAAGTTTATAATAGTATTTAACCATATATGTATAATTCTGAGTTACTGTGTTATTTTGTACTTGTAATTATAAAAGTAGTCGCTAATAACCTATGTAGTTGATGCGACTATAAATAAATCAAATCAATCAATCAAAGAGACAAACAGAAAGACAGACAGAGAAACGGTCAGAGCTTTTGAAACACTTTATTTTCTCGCGCTTTCTTGGTAAGAAGAGAAAGTACTGTAATCGTTGCTCTCTCAGTTTGAAACTTATATTTTGATTTTGGGGGTTGAGCAGATTGGGGCTCATTTGGACAGTTGTAAATGTGTCTGCAATTGAGGCAATATTTCTTTTCGAATTTTCATGAAACTCACCGAAAAACATGATTAAGATATGATAATATTAAAATTAAAATTAATAAGATATTTATCGCAATTTATTGTTTTTCAATTAAGTAGCATATGTTCGAATGTTCCCTAACAGTGGAGTACATTTGGACACCTCAGAAGTATTTACCAACAGGTTTAATTAAAAAAGTAAACATAATTATTAACTAAATATATTGATTCTTGTTTTACTTAAATAAGACCTATTACAAACTCAAAGACTTCAAGAATCTATTGTTGTCGAAAAACGTCATTTGAGTATTCGATTAACTTATTTCATAGGAAACTATTGAGAACTTCCATTTACAAATTCAATAATGTATACACGTTGGTGAAAATGTACATATTAATGGCGTGAGAGATATTGAAAAGAAATACATTTGCATAATTTTTGAAAAACAAAAGATTACGCGAAAATAAACTTAACGGCATATTAAACAGTGCAATAAGCACTATCCTTTGGGTATGTTTGAAGAAAAACTTTTGAGAAAATGGCATTTGATGTTTCTGAAAATGCTGAATTTTGAGCTCATTTGAACAGAAAAGGTGAGTTTTCCAGAAACTTTATTGACATTATTTAAAGCACATGTACTCATAAAGATAATAATGTGAAGAAATCGCATCTAATATGAATATTACAGACGTGTGAGACAAGTAAAAAAATTGTTTGTAATTTAAAAAAAGAACAAAAATTGGTGTTTACGTCATCGTATAGGGTGCAGTTGGCACTACATGTCGCAAAAATTTAAAGAAAAAATTTGGAGCTTTTTTTGTGAAAATCTTGTTTTAGTTATTGTTTAAAATTGTAAATATTGCACGCACTACTGCACGAAAACTACTTAACTTTTCAAAAAATGAACATGATCTTAATGAAATAACTATTTTTAGTCAATAAATTTCATTTCAAGGAAAAATCTTGACAATTTTATTGTTGTATGAAGACGCCGAAAAAATTCAAACTTTTGCAATTTTCGAAACTTCCGAGTTAATCGTGAAAATCGAACTTGTGCCACATTTTTAAGTTAATTATAGCATTTTCTTACAAAAATTTAAAGAAAATATATAGAGCGTTTCTGAGAAAATTTTGAAAATGTCCTGGGTGCTTCATGTAAAGTACCCCGAAATTTTAGAGAATGTTTTTCAAAATTTCAAAGCTTCAACTAGAGCCAGGTAGACCGGGGTCTTCAATTGGGAAGAAATCGTACGCATGGTTTGGGCGCTTGTAGTGTTCACAGGTGGACAGACAGACTGACGGATGGACGGTTGGACGGACGTTAAAAGTTTTATATATATATATATATATATATATATATATATATATATATATATATATATATATATAAACATGATATTTAAAATTCAATTAAACCAGTACCCATGGGACCAAACCTAATATATCCCTCACAGTACCAAAATTATTATTATTATTATTATTATTATTATTATTATTATTATTATTATTATACATTGTTTTTCTCGGTATTCACCGGATTTTTATTTGACTTTGTGTCGGGTTAATAACCAAGACACAGGTCAATTCATGTTTCGTCGCAATTTAGGAATTTTCGAACAATCCTGCATGTGTTTAAGATGATCGATTTTTGCATAATTTTATAGGTATATTTTGGTATTTGAATAAGTTCCAGATTTTTATGGATGTTATTTGGTATAACTCCTGTGCACGAAATGACCAGAGGAACAATATGAACTTTTTGGAGATGCCATAGTGCCTTGACTTCAGTTGCTAGTTCTGTATACTTTGTTATTTTTTCTGCATGTGCTGTTTGGAGATTAGCTGTTTGTGGAACAGTTATGTCAATCAGGAAGCCAATCTTTTGCCGTTTGTCTACAAAAGTTATGTCTGGTCTGTTATGGTGAATATTTTTATCTGTAATAATTTCTCTGTCATAGTACAGCTTAAAGTTTGAATTTTCAATTACAGTTACGGGAACATATTTGTAATATGGGCAGGTCATTTCTTGTAGGTTGGATTTCGCTGCCAGTTTCTGGTGAATATTTGCAACTTGATTGTGCCTATAGGTGTAATCTGTATGAGCCATTAATTTGCATCCTGATGTGATGTGCTGTATGCTCTCAACTGATTTTATTTTTTTTGTTGTTATTATTATTATTATCATTATCATTATCATTATCATTATCATTATCATTATCATTATCATTATCATTATCATTATCATTATCATTATCATTATCATTATCATTATCATTATCATTATCATTATCATTATCATTATCATTATCATTATCATTATTATTATTATTATTATTATTATTATTATTATATTTTTACTTTCTCGCCTTACGAATTCTTCGTCATAAGAGAAAGTCATGTAAACGTGCGCCGTATAATGGCGAATTTTTGCCAGAATCTCTTATCCCTGGGCTCTGGTAACAAAAAAGTGGATAAATCCTGTTGCTAAATTTAAAAAAGACTAGTGGTGCTATTGAATGGCATAGACTTTCTCGCACTTGTTAGTTTTCTAAACTCCTTTGACTCGACTATCTTTTGGGTTATGCCTTATTCCTTTCCCTCCTGCGATCTTCGCAACCCAAAAAGAGTTTAACAGGGTTTAAAATTACATTTTTTCATATTTTCTTAATTTCTTGGCTGTCAAATGCTAGAACTGAAACCACTTTTTACTACTTTGGAATATTTTTTATCAAATGTTCTCCTGAAATAGGCGGGGTCGTTATTTGGCATGTACGGTGTTATCTCGGGGGGGGAGGGATTTCGCTGGTTCGAGCCTTTGCTTGAGGAATATTTGTCACAATTCTCGTTTGCCGCAGACAATTATTGAGATTTTCAGAATCGTTATTGAAAACCATTTGAAGTAATTCTAATCACAAAAACAATTAATCAAGATAAACTAGTTGTGTTAAACAGCCCAATACTTTCTCACAACATTGCTAACTTTTTCATTATATTATGTTGCTTTATGAACAAGCAAAAGTATTTTCAACCAGCAAAATTATTTTCCGCGCCGTGTTATGACTCTTCAGTTGCCATCATTTTCTGCCCGAAGAATTTTTTCAATTTTATCAATTTTTCGGCTGCCTAATGGTAATACTGAAGCACCTAGCTCTAATGACTACGGCTGAAGTGTCCACCCTCGTGACCGAGGGGGTTAAATGCCG
Organism: Teleogryllus oceanicus; assembly: GCA_964035755.1. Lineage (NCBI taxonomy): Eukaryota > Metazoa > Arthropoda > Insecta > Orthoptera > Gryllidae > Teleogryllus > Teleogryllus oceanicus. The sequence continues at coordinate 105,644,215 of CAXIVR010000009.1, forward strand.
GGCTCAGCGGTTCGGAAGAAGGGGCCGCTGGTGGAAGCGTCGCTAAGAGACAGTTATTTGTTACAATTCTGTGTTGCGAAAAAAGCTATTGAGAATTTCAGAAACTTTATTGAAAAGCATTTGAAGCAATTTACTCACATATACAATCAATTAAGGTACTAAATAAATTGGAAGTGTGTGTATGTGTTTCTCGTATTTTGAACTTTTAAACAAGTTTTCAATTTTCTTGTTCGATTTGTAAAACGTATGTCACATCAAATTAATTGTTGTCTTTTTGTGCATCTGTATGAATCAATTTAAATAAACTAATCAATCTATCAGCATGCAATTTAAATACAATGTATACACTACCCATGGGACCAACTTGTGAGGCCAGACGTGCAGATTTTGTGTGGAAAAGTGGCATCGACAAGTTAACTCCGAGGAACTGAAATCGGGTCTCGAAGCGGAAAAGTAATTTTGCTGGTTGAAATTACTTTTGTTGGTTTATGTAGTAGCATAATATTGCGGAGCATTTACAACCAATACCAGAAAGTACTGCTTTGGCAGCACCACTAGTTCTTGTTCATACCTTTCTCTTAATTATATTGCTTTCTTTTTCATTCATAAGCCGGTTGTTATGCTTGCTCGTATTTAAATTCATAGTTCATTTTTTATAGCCGAAGAAAATATTCCTATAGCAGTTTTTCATGCTCAGCTTTCTGCTTAATTCTTGCTTTGAAGTGTATTTTGATTGAAAGTGCCAACGAAACTTGTATGTTTCATTATTTTTATGTAAGTTGTCTCATGTATCTCATCTTCTATCTCATTCTGCTGTTCCTACTTTTCTCTTTTATTTTGCTTATCTGCTTTATTTTGTAGATTTCTTAAAAGTGTATGTTGCGGCAGGATCTCTAAATGATAACTTTCCTTCAGCTCACGACCGCCACAGGCCGGGGCTCCTAGTGGGTTTGCCGCCGTGGCAACTTATCGCCGCCACGGGCGATAGCCACGCCACCTGACCTGCTGGCCGCCGACCTGCTCGGTTGGCGCCACCGCTTTCCAGCGAAGAAACCTACGGCAAGAACGCCGTCCACCCTAATTTGTGTTTGTTATTGTTCTGTTAAAATTTACTTGTATTTGTTGGTGCAAAGTAAAGCCACTGAACAAACATCTGTATTCACATTTCACCCTGGATCCTGCAAATACAACAATTTGAACAAGTTTATTTTGATGTATTCTTTTGTTGTTTTTTTAATTACACAAAAGTATTTTTTATATATGTCTCGCGCCGTTAATATGTACATTTCCATCGACTTGTATACATTATTACATTTGAGAGTGGACGTGCCTCAAATGATTTGAAATGAAGATCTTCGAAAACTCAATAGATTCCTGTGAAAAAGAGCTTCAATTTTCGCATTTACAGTAACACTTAAAGACATTTTCTTAAAGACTGCTCGAAATTTTTCAATTAAAATTGCTAATTAGGACAAAGTTTAAGCCTTCTTTAATATTATTAAATTTAATATTTCGGTTCTACTATTTGGAAACCGCAAACAATTCTCTCGAATTGTTTAAAAAATGTACTTTGGGCGGCGATAGATGGCAGCAGGCAAGAAGGAAAGGCAAGACAATATAGCAGGAAATTAGAAAACTTTACTACAAGAAAGTCTGTGCCATTCTGTAACACCTCTAGTTTACTCATACATTACAGCTTGTTATTGCCTTTAATAGACGGAGTTCCATATACACTGCATAACTTACTTGGTTCGAAAGGATCGTTGTTGCAAGGGAAGTGTGAACATATTCTCTTACGGAGAAAATTATTGGATAGAAATATGAAAAGACTTCCTGAGTAAATTTAACATCTAAATCACTAGTAAATAAAGAAATTTGAATCAATAAAATTAGGTAAAAAATAAAATTATGTATGTATTACGGGCGTTGGCTGATTCTAATGAGATCGGACGACAAAATGTCCTCGGCCAAAGTCTCTCGGGTATTTTGCCGCTGCTCGATCATTAGAACCCTTACAACGTCCTTGTCGCATAAATAACTATTACCTCTATTGGCAAGATTTTATTTGCTCTTCTTCACAAGAACTAGAAGGAGACGGCATCAAAGTATGAATGTGACAATAGAATAGTAGGGAAAATGTATTTTCTTTATCAATAATAATTCATTGACAGCAATAAGCGTAATACTTATAGAAATTTACGACTGCCACCATGGTCTCGAAACAAGCTTTAGAAGCTCGTTATGGATAACGTGCGAATTGTCAGGCCACTTCGTCAACTTGCCAGATTAGGTAGCCATTCTATATACGCACAACATACTGCAGTTGTCATACCGATAAGCTCAGCCTTTCACCTCAGGACTAAACTGGAGTGTGCGACTGATGGTTCTCAAATTTCACTTTTCACTGCACAGGTATTACAGAGAAAGCGATAAATCTCGCCTCCTCGGTGAGAATAACACCTGCAACAGAGAGAGACGGAGAGAGCGAATGGGTGACCGACATTCAAGGCCGTTCCATCGGGCGCCGTTCGCGCTCAGCACATTCGCACGCGCGCTGCGCGACGTCGCACAGACACTGACTGGAGGAGGAAGGAGGAAACAATCATGCGTTTGGAAGGTCCGCGGGGGATATTGGAAAGCATTGCAGCCAAACAAGGTGGCAAGATCGCATTGCGCAATCTCTTGTACCACTAAATATTTGCATAATATGCATATATAATATAAAAAAATGCATACGAGAGTAATTAGATGATGAAAAACGAATTTTTCGAAATAATTTCTTTTTCAGAGAATGGCAACAGTACTAGGCAAATGAAGTTAAAAAAGTACATATTCTCGCATTATGCATTAGCACTAATGCATTATGCATTAGTGCTACAAAAGTACATATTTCTCGCATTATTTCTAGCTGCTCCGCTGTATTATATTACTTCATAAACCCACGAAAGAGTTCAAAAAGCAAACATTTTTTTGCGTTCCGAGACTCTTAGTCATATTCTCAGAGTTACTTTGCTGTCATCTACCTGTCTGTCACTACCCAACAAAAAAGCCGTATAACTCAAACTCGAGCAGATGCATAAAAATATATGCTCGCTTCTCATAAAAAAATTCTCAAAAATTAAAACATCCGTTTGCAACTCTCAAAGTCTGTATTTCGTACAGATCGATCAGAAAATATCAGTTTTGGAGATAATCGGCTAAACGATTTAAGCCCTAGCGTTGACGACACACGCACAGACGGACGGACAGAGAGGCACAGAGGCGTTTTGCAGTTTTAAAAAGCACGGAGAGATAGACGAAAATGGGACTAACACTTTATTTTTCCCGTCCCTTTTACATATGAGAAAAAAATTTAAAGAAAAAATTTTGAGCGGTGTTTGAGAAAAAAAGTTGAGGTATCTCCTCCAGTGGAGCACCGCTCCACCCGGGACAGGCTATAACCTCCTCACTGGCCACGAAACGGGTCGAGTGAGGCAGGTCGGACTAGACCAGAGATGGAAGAATAATAATAAATGTGCACAACACATTTATTGCTAAACTAATTATCAATAGGATTCGTTCTAAACATTCTTCCAATCAAAAACTATTGTCTACTAACAATGATAATAAACTGATCCCCTTAAAGTCTACCAACAAAATAAATATTCAAAGTTCAACATGCCTCAATAAGTATAAATGAATTCCTGTCTTCTATAACAAGTACAAAATATGTAATTATTTAATAAACACAAGAAAGGAATTAAAACATTAGATGTAGTTTACAAGATTCCTTATGGGGACTATACGGAGGTGCACGTAGGTGAGTCTAAACAGTCTGTAAGCAATGTATGCAATAGATTGTACCAAATAAACATAATTATTCATCCCTAATCAAACATCATATTGAACATAATTATGAGACAGATCCTGACTATACAACTATCATTATTTTGGAGAAAAATTATTATAATTCACCTTTGGAAATAATATACGACATTCTTAATAATCATTCAGAGAACTCGACGAAGCGACTCGAAGAAACTTAGTGAAGTTTACGAATTCTTTGAAAAATTGTTAGGGTAATGTTATGTTAGGGTAATGTTAATAGTTACATTGTTTTATATATTGCTCTGTACATTATTGTTCTACTTTGTATGCATCACCTCAATAGCTACAATGCATTCATAACCTCACATATGAGTTCTCTACGGTGGCCTTACAATTAGGTACAAGTTCCATAGTAACGGTATACATGTTTAGACACGTAACTTAAGCACCTCCTGCAGTTTTTAAACGGTTGAAATTATTGCAATTTCACGGAAACGCATGAGGGAATGGGGCTAATTGATATATGTATTCATTCAAAATTGCGAAAGTTTGAATTTTTCGGCGACTTCCTACATCTACAAACTTAAAAACAGATTATTCTTTCAAATAAAATTTGCCATAAATATTTCTTTCAAAAGGTCAAGTACATGTTTTTGAAAATTATAGTATTTTTCCTACAATAGTGCAAGCAATATTTTTATTTTAAAAGAAATTACAGAAATTTTTTTTTATCAAAAACGGCTCCAATTTTTTTTGGTTGGTATAGTACCAAACAAACCCTATAGGATGACATAAACGAATATTGCTCTATTCTTTTCTTTTTTTTTTTAAATTACAAACATTTCCTTTTTTTCACTTGTCTCTCACGCCGGTAATATTTGCATTAGAGGTGATTTCTTCACGTTATTGTCATTATGAGTACATGTGCTTTAAATAATGAAGACAAGGTTTCTCGAAAAAATTTTAAAATTTCTCAAAAATGCTCAAAAGTTTTCCTTGAAACTTCTACAGAGGATGGTGATATTGACACTGTTTAATATGACGTAAAGTGCATTTTGGCGTACTCTTTAGTTTTTTAAAAAATTACACAAAAGTATTTTATTTTAATGTTTATCTCACCACTAATACTCATTTTCAATGAATGTGTATACATTATTGCACTTGTGAGTGGAAGTGCTTCAAATGATTTCATATGCGCTTTTTCGAAACTCAATAGATTCCTGTGAAAAAGAGCTTCTAATTTCGCCTTTACAGTAACGCTTAACTCCATTTTCTTAAAAACGGCTCCAAATTTGTCAACGAAAATTTCTATTTAGGACGATGTTTTAGCTTTCTTTACTATTCTTAAGTTAATATTTGAGTTCTATTACTGGGAAACCGAAAAGTTTAATTCGTGCAGCGATAGAATAGTAAAATTTAAAAAAATTAAATTGTGAGGTGATAGATGGCAGCAGGCAAAAAGGAGGGGCAAGACTGTACAGAACCGTCCACAAAAAGGAAATTAGAAAACTTTCCAATGAGAAAGTCTGCCATTCTGTAGCACCTCTAGTTTAGTCTAAAATGTCGAGCGTAAAAGACGAATCCAATGACGTACTACATATTGTCACAAGCTAGATCAGCTTTTTTTTTTCTTTCTTGTGATCAACTTTCCTTTCCCGGGCGCGCATTATCAGGGAGAGCGCTATGTGACCGTGCGTGGCGTACTGTTACCCGTTCAAATAACCTTTAATCACGAGTGGCAAAAAGTCAAAAATACTTAAAGAAATGCACATATCTAACATACGACAATATGTATGTTATTGGATTCGTCTCTTTACGCTCTACATGCTAGATTAAACTAGTTGTGCTACATTAATGGCACAGACTTTCTCGTAGTAAAGATTTCTCATTTCCCTGGCTATACGGTCTTGCCCCATCCTCTTGCCAGCTGTTATCTGTCGCCGCAAAGTACATTTTTTAAAATATTTTCTCAACTTTTCGGTTTTCTAATACTAGAACCTAAATATTACTTTAAGAATATTAAAGAAGAGTAAAACATCGACATAAATTGCAATTTTCATTAAATATTTAGAGCAGTTTTGAAGAAAAAGGCGATTAAGCGTTACAGTAAATGCGAAGTTAGAACTTCTTTTTCACAAGAATCTACTCAAATTTCGAAAAACTTCATTTAAAGTCCTTTGGAGCACATAAACTCACAAATGCAATTATGCAAACAAGTCGGTGGAAATGTGCATATCATCAGGGTGACAGATATTACAAAAAATACATTTGTGTAATTTTTGAAAAAGGAAACGAAATCAGAAAAATCAACTTGAGGTCATATTATATAGTGAAAATAGTACTATAATGTTGGACACCTTTGAAGAAACAATTTTTAGCCGTTTTTTGAGAAAATGACGTTTGAGCGTTTCTGAAAATGCGGAATTTTGTGCTCCTTTTCACAGGAAATTTGAATTTTCGAGAATCTTTGTAGGAAACTGTACATGACATTATTTTAACACATGTACTCATAAATACAATAATGTGAATAAATAATCGTTAGTTAAATATTAACGACATGAGAGCAAGACATAAAATTTAGGTTTTAAAGTTTTTTGAAACTCCGCCTACGGTAGGCGCTGAGTGGATCGAGTAGCTCAGTAGCCGCCGTTGCCGGTCCCAAGCCCGGGTAAAGGAGGAGGGTTGGAGCAATGGGCCTGCAACCCATTCTTTGTAAAAACTCTCTGAGGTGCATTCTCCCCAATACAAAAGCCTCGGATACGGACAGTCAACCGGAGACGACTTTGGCTACGGAAAAGGACAATCTCAATCGGTACATGGAATGTGCAAGGTTTGAGACCGAAACAGACAGAAGTTGTGGCAGAAATAGATAAACTGAAATTGGATATTGTGGTCCTAACAGAAACTAAGAAGAAGGGGTACGGAGAAGAAGTGCTAGGAAACTACTATCACATTTGGAGTGAAGTATCAAAATCTCAACATGCAAAATCTGGCGTCTCGATACTTATTAATAATAAATACAGAAAACATGTTACAAATTTTGAACAAATAAGCGAAAGATTGATTAAAGTCGAACTTAATATTCACAACCAATGTACAACTATCATTGGAGTATATGGAGTTAATGACAATGCTTTAAGTGAAGGAAAAGATGCTTTCTTTAGTGAGCTTGGTGATATTACAGAAGAAGTGAGCAAGCAAGTTGAACTAATTGTCATTGGAGATTTAAATTGTAGAGTTGGACACCACGAAAAAGAGGTAGTTGGCCCTTTTGGAGAAGATGTGGTAAACGACAATGGGAACAGACTTATTGATCTATGTAGGGAGCAAGAATGTGTTGTAACAAATACTATGTTTCAACATAAGGATATACATAAATTTACATGGGAAGATCCCACAAGACAACTGTAGCCTATTATAGATTTAATGATAATGAGGAGGAAACGACAAACACTATTAAAGGATGTGGGTTTATAGACAACCTGAATGTGCAGCAACCACCACATGTTAGTGGGAAAGTTATGTTATATGAATGTAAAGAAAACCGCTCCAAAAATAGACAATGAGCTTATAGAGAACAAGGAATCAATATTCAAGACAGACCTCTTGAATCAGTATAGTGTCAAAATGCTCTACCAAAATAGACTGAGAAACAAATTAAATTTGGAAAAAGATGGCAATCCCACAGAAATGTATCAACACTTGAAGGAGAGTATTTTGGAAGCAGCTAAGGAAGCTCTTGGGGAAGAATAAATAAAATTAGAAGAAATAATGAGTGTAAAAGCATAGTATAAAGAATCCCTCTCAAAAATGGATACACCACTACTCAATGCTCCTACAAGAAAACAGACCAGAATGTGAAGGAGAAGAAGAAATAAGAGATGTGGAGGAAAGCAATCTTGAAATAACTGAGGATGATATTAAGAAGGCACTATACAAGGCAAAAATCCACCTGTAGAATGGAACATATCCTACATCTCTTCTATATTTAAAAAAGGGGACAAAAAATCATGTGCAAATTACAGGGGAATAAGTGTCATACCGTCAACAGCAAGATTGTTTTCTAGTATTCTAAGTAAAAAAATCGAAGAAGATAAACCTGTATTGAGTGAAGAGCAGAGTGGTTTTAGACGAGGACGATTATGCCTAGATAACATCCACTGTATCAGACAAGTTATAGAGAAACATAAAAGCAGAAATATAAATATTTATGTAACCTTTATAGACCTCCAGAAAGCATACGATAGTGTCCCAAGAAAAAGATATGGAAGCAATGAGAAGGTTGATATAAAAGAAAAGTGGATCAATCTGGTAAAAAAACTTTACAAAAACACCGAAGCCCAAATAAAAATTGGAGATAAGTTAACGGGAAGCTTTATGATAAACAAGGGTTTAAAACAAGGATGTGGGTTATCTCCCATTTTGTTCAATATCTACCTAGAACAAGCCCTCTATAACTGGTACAGAAAATGTCCTGGCATGGGAATAAAATCGAGAGGACACCTTTCACTCCCTTCTATTTGCTGACGACCAGGTAATCTTTGCCAAGATGAAGAGGATATGGTGTACATGCTAAGAAAGATAATAGAAGAATATAATAAATGGGGATTAGAAATAAATTTTAATAAAACCGAATGTATGTGCATTGGACAAGGAATAACAGATATAGACGTGAATGGTAACAAAATTAAAAGCTGTAACACCTTCAAATATCTTGGATCTTTAATAAACAACTCGGTACATTGCTGCAGATATAAACTCTGAGAATAATTATGGGAAAGAAAGCAACCAAAGCTTTACACAGCATATTATGGAATAACAATATCCGCCAAGATGTCAAAAGAAGGATATTCCATTGTGTAGTAGAAAATATAGTACTATATGGAGCGGAAATGTGGCCACAAACACAAAAAATAAGAGATAAGATAAGGACAGTAAATGGACTACATGAGACGATGCCTACAACTTACTCGCAAGGACAGAGTGCGAAATGAAGAAATATGGAGAAGGATGAATATAATTTGTTCTATTACGAAGACCTTGGAAAATAGAGCACTACAGTGGTATGGACATGTTCAGAGAATGTCAGAAAACAGATGGCCACACAAGATCTTAAAATGGCAACCACCTGAGAGGCGAACATCCAAGAAGCTATGAAGGATAGAGGCCTCAAACCACGAGATTGGGAGGATCGAGAGTTGTGGAGGGTGAAAACGGCAAGCTCCTAAGGGGAAAATGCCGAAGAAGAAGAAGAAGAAGAAGAAGAAGAGAAGAATTTTTTGGAAAAAAAAAAAAAAAAAAAAAAGCAAAAGAATAGATCGAGTTGGCGTTTATGACATCTTATAGAGTGCATTTAGCACTATATCGATCAAACATTTAAAGAAAAAAGTTGGACCCATTTTCAAGAAAATTTTGTTTTTTTAAAATTGTACGAAATATTGCGCGAAAACGATTAAAATTGTCAAAAAAATGTACATGACCTAAACGAAATAACTATGGACAACAAATTTTATATAAAGAAAAAATAAATTAATTGTAGTTGTAGGAAGATGCTGCAAAAAATTAAACTTGAATTATTGAAAATTTAGAGTTAACCGTGAAAATCGGACCTATGCCACCTAAGAAAGAGTTTTACTCTATTCTTACAAGGAATTTAAAGAAAAAAATTGAAGGTGTTTTGGAAAAAAAATTGAAAATGTGATGGGGGCTTCATGTAAAGTACCAGCAAGTTTTAATCAATGTTTCCAAAACTCGCAGAGCTTTGACTCAAGCAAAATCGACAGAAGACTATTCAATTTGAAAAAAAAATCGTACGAATATTTCAGGTGCTAGTGTTGTTCACATACTCCGGCCAGACAGACATACAGACGGATAGACCGACGGACGTTGAAAAAAAAAAAAAACTTTTTCGGTAATAGGGACCTCCAAAGTATATTTCCGTTGAAAACTTTCATTTTTGCAGCATTACATAACTTTCTCCATACTACGTATACTACTCAGTATATACGTATGTATATGGGAAGGTAACGAGCGGTGGTTCAGAATGGCACAGACTTACTGGTAGCAAATTTTTCTAATTTCTGATGTGGACTGGTTTTGGGTCTTGTTCATTTCTCTGGCTAGCAGCCATCTATCGTCTTCAATAGTACATTTTCTAGACATTTTCGCAACTTTCGGTTTCTTAAAAGTAGAACCGAAATATGACCTCAAGAATAGTAAAGAAGAGTAAAACCTCGTAGAAAATAGAAATGTCCAATGAAAATTTTGAAGTTGGTTTTAAGAAAATGGAGTTTAAGCATTACTGTAAATGCGAAATTTGAAGCTCTTAGGAATCTATTGAGTTTTCGAAAAACTTCATTTGAAGTCATTTGAGGCAATTTCTCTCACAAATGTAATAATGTACACAAATCGATGGAAATGTGCATATCAATATGCTAATAAAATAATAATAATAATAATAATAATAATAATAATAATAATAATAATTAATAATACTACCGATGCGCGATGATAATAGACCGCGAATATATGCCACTGACGACAGCCGTACACATTTTACTTCTTAAACATTTGAATATGAACGGCGCCAAAGAATTGCGCCAATCGCAAGTGCCCCACGCCCCGCGGCCGCCCACCCGCGCACGCCGCGGGTTGTTGGCCACAGAGTCGCCCGCGGGCGGGGGCGGCACGCAACCCGCCCCCGCTCCCGCTCCCTCTCGCCCGCCGCCCGCGCGCCAACGGGGTCGCGCGCACGAAAGGGGGAGAGGGGGATCGGGGCCGGCGCGCATGCGCACACCTCAAATGGGGCGGCGAAGACAGCCAAGCTAAGAGAGAAAGGAAGAAAAGGAACGATGCAGATGTGAAGAAACAAAACAGAAACAAACAGTTGAAGGTCGTTACGACTAAGGGTAATGGGTTTAATGGCAGGTCTACTTTCTCTACTAGCTCTAGTGACAGATCTATTAAAATATATGTCTAATAAAATTAGGACCAGCTAACACTCCATAATCTATTTTGATCTAACAGACAAATGTAGGTCACTTAACGCCGTCTACGCTATCATTTATGTCTGAAATGAAATCAAAGGAATATATCGAATTAAGTGGCTCTTGGCATGATGAGTGTGGTTGATGTCATTGTAGTACCTCTGACCGGAAGATCCTACGGTGCCAGGATTTTCGACACTAGCGAATCAGTCTGTCTGGAGGAGAATTTAGCGGCCGGATCTCTGATCGGTAGTTTTCCGTGGTTTCTTTGATCAACAATAGGCGAATCCGGAACCGTAGCAAACGGGCCTTGGACCACGCGCAATCTTTCCTTCCTCTTCTTTGTCATACCTACATAAACCACACACTCATACACAGAAACACACACACACACACACACACACACACACTTCACTACACTACAAAACATGTCGGGAGAACGTGAAGATCAGCGCTCGATCTCGCCACCTCCCGCGATAAAAAAACATTCACTACACTTCGAGGACTGATGGCCTTAGCAGTTGACGCGCCAGGAAGCAATATCAATCAATCAATCATGCTCGAAAGACATGATTTTCAATATATTATCAGAGACTTGGTTTTCTTCAAATACTTGAAATGTGTGCCCCTCAAGGTAGCTCACTGATCAGGGTCACTTGCTTTCTAGGATGCGACCCCGGGTTCGATTCGCGGTGGGATTAGATTAAAGGGCGCACTTTCCTTGCAATGGCCCAGAATTTCTTGCAGTGTGGCGATGAGGAAAGTTCACTTTTCTGGTTGAGAAGACAGGGTAATGATTATATATATATATATATATATATATATATATATATATATATATATAGAGAGAGAGAGAGAGAGAGAGAGAGATACCAAAATTTCCTCTTGAATATTCTCCTCTTTTCGTGACCTCCCGGAAAAACATTATTCGCTAGTTCGGGCGTCAGAGTTCGAAAAGCTGTGGGTAGATGGCGCGTTTACAAGCCATCGCTCCGCCGCGTACCCTAGTCCTCTCTGTTCGTGGGCTACTTTTCGTAGCTCGTGGCGGGTTGGGTTGCCTAATCCCATGACGTCACTATATATATATATATATATATATATATATATATATATATATATATATATATACATACACAACATAGCACGCTTACTATGTTAATAATGTATATAATGAGATATACCAAAATTTTCCTCTCTCTACATTTATATCTGCTAAAGATCTTAGCGTCCGGCTTGCTGGGTCAATGGGTCACGATATATTATAATCCTTATTATTATATTATAATCCTTATCTATAATGGATTATAGGATCCGCCGACTATACAGCGCAGCTGGGAATCTGAAATAGAATGATTCTATTCCTAGTTCATTTCTGTTTGGATTGACTAAATGAAAGATCACTTCTTTTCTAAAGAACAAAATTTAACAAACTTTATTTTTACGCTTTTAGCAAACAATTTAGTGAATTTACAATTTTTAGGCCTTTGATCAAGATATCTTTCAATTTACAATTTATACCGCGGTTAACTTATCTTTTCTTCGTTGATGTCCCTCGTAGACTTCTCAGTCGAAATATCTTGCGATCTTGCCGTAGTCCAAAGTTCCAAGAAATCCTCTTCTGCCCTATCCAAGCTGGTCTCCAACTATCAAAATTATCAGTCCGATTACGTCCTATGACATAGTCCGAACTCGATTACCACTCCAGACAAAGTTCCAATTTATACATCAATATTGCTTCCACATCAAAATATCTGCAATATCATTCACTGTCCTAAAATTTCACTGATAACCCAATTCTATCTCGATTGTACTCGTTCCTCTCACGAACATACGATCAGTTCAGAAGCGCGTTTCGAGCAGAATGAAATCTTTCTGCATAATTCATCCCTCGAAGACTTCGTATTAAAACTACCTTCATTTTTTTTCATAACATTTGACCGTCTTTCTCTCACCCAGCCAATCCATACGTTCGTTATATTTTGGTGTAGCTGACCTTTTGATCGTCTTTTGAACTTCTTCGCCCAATCCCAAATTTTCTACTTTCGGCATCCAGAAAACTCTTAATGCATTTAGAAAAACAAAAACTACATTGTTTATTCACGGTCGTTGCTAAGCTCTAGCTCTCGTGATATTTCGTAATGCATGTTCCACCATATTGTCTACAAATAAATATTAGTTTATTTTAACGTGACATATCGGTATGTCACAATATATATATATATATATATATATATATATATATATATATATACACAACTATATACAGGATTGGTCTCTTAACTTTAACACTTCCTGTTATTTTTGAATTTGATATTTTCAGAAATCCTCAAACGCCATTTTCTCAAAAATAGCACCAAGCTTTTTTCAAATTTTTCCAATGGATAACGCTAATTGCACTGTTTTATATGACATAAAGTTAATTTTGCTGTATTCTCCTGTTTTTTCAAAAATTATTCAAATGTAATTTTTTTGAAATATTTCTCACGCCATTAATATGCACATTTCCATACCCATTTCCATTCAATCCAATTGTATACATTATTGCATTTGTTAGTGGAAGTACTTCAAATGATTTCAAATGAAGTTTTTCGAAAACTCAATAGATTTCTGTGAAAAAGATCTTCATATTTCGCATTTACAGTAACACTTAATCGTCTTTTCTTAAAAACGGCTTCAAATTTTTCAATGAAAATTTCTATTTGGGCTATAGCCTTTTTAAAAAAAGATCATATAATGCAAATTTTAAAAACATTTTCTTTGGGCCGTAATAGATGGAAGCAAGCAAGGAGAGACAAGTCTGTACAGTACCAGTCACTACCAAGGAAATAAGAAAACTTAACTACAAGAAAGTCTTTGCAATTCTGTAGCACCTCTAATACCTCGTATACGTAGGTATATACGGAGTAATATACGCAGTATAGAGAAAGTTATGTAATGTTTCGCGAAAAACGGTGGATTTTCGGCAGAAAAAAATCTTTTAAAGTTACTCTACATGAAGCTCGCCGGGCAATTTCAAATTTTCCTCAAAGACGGCTCCAAATTTTTTCTTTTAAATTTCTTGTAAAAATAGCATAAAATACTCTTCTAAAACTGGCGTAGGCCCGCTTTTCACGATTATAACTATGAATTTTGAATAATTTCGAAACTGTTAATTATTTAGGGCGCTATCCTGCAACTAAAGAGTTAAAGATAGAGATTTTCGCTTTAAACGAAATTCTTTGCTCATAATCAGTGCTTCTAATAAGGTCATGCGCAATTTTTGAAAATTATAGTAGTTTCCGCGCAATATTGCGTGAAAATTTTGCAATTTAAAAAACACATTTTCGCCTAAACAGCTTTAAATTTTTCTTTAAATTTTCGATAGATTTAATGCTAAATGGACTCAAAATCACTTAAACACCATATTCCCATAGTCTGGTTTTTCAAAAGTTAGAAAAATGTAATTTTTTTTACTTGTCTCTCATGTTAATACACATTACCGACCATTTGTTCACATTATGGTATTATGAGTACATGTCCTTTAAATAATGTCATACAAAATTTCTGCAAAACTCAACAGTTTTCTGTTAAAATGCTTTTACTGTTAGATTGCCGCATTTTGAGAAACACTTAAATGCATTTTCTCAAAGAAGGCTCGATATTTTTTCTTCGAACTTTTTAAACGGATAGTGCTAAGTGAACGGTTTAATATGACATCAGTTGATCTGGGTGAATTCTTTGTTTGTGTTTTTTTTTCAAAAATGACTCTAATTTCTTTAAATTTCTCTCACACTGTTAATATGCACATTTCCAGCGATTTCTATAGATTTTAGCATTTGTATGTGACAGTGATTTAAATCACTTGAACGGAAGGTTTTCGAAAACTCAATAGATTCCTGTGAAAAAGGGCATGAAATTCCCCATGCACTTTAACACTTAAACGCCATTTTTAAAAAAATGGCTTCAAATTTTTCAATGAAAATGGCCATTTACGACGCCTAAAAGTTGTGCAAATTACAACAAAAAAATTCTTTGGCCGGCAATACATGGCAGCAGGCAAGAGAATGGGGCAAGACCATAATGCCAGTCCACATCAAGGAAAATTGAACATTTTACTACGAGAAAGTCTATGCCATTCTGTAGCACCTCTCTAGCTACTTTCTTGTGTATACGTATATACGGAGTAATATACGTAGTATAGAGAAAGTAATGAACTGCTGCGGAAAATCGATTTCGAGATTTTAAAGGAAACGCACATTTTGAGATTCACTGAAACCGAAAAACTGTTGGTTTATTTTTTAAAACTTCAGTCCGTCCGTGGGTCCCCTCGTCAGTCTGTCCGTTTGGATGTATGTTTGTCCGTCTGTATGGTGTATGTAAACTACACTAGGGCCTAATTTATGCGTAAGATTTTTTCCAAACTCCACAAACGTCTATCGATTTGGCCTGAGTCGAAGCTCGGCGATTTTGAAAAGCAGTCATTAATTTTTAGGGTCGACTCTACGATATTTTCAAACTTTGCTCACAAATGGCTCCAAATTTTTTTCTTTAAATTTATTGTAAAAATAGAGCAAAACACACCTATAAAGGTGCCATAGATCAGGTTTTCAAGCTTATTTCGGGAGTTTTCAATAATTGCAAAAATTTTAATTTTTTTCGTGGTCTTAAAACAACTACAAAATTCAGAAATTTTTCCTTCAAATGAAATTTGTTGTTCATAATTACCTCTTTCATTAAGGTCAGGTATATTTTATTGAAAATTTTCGTAGTTTTCGCACAATATTGCGTTCAATATTTGCAATTTAATAGAAAAAGATTTTCTCAAAACCGCTAGTAAGTATTTCTTTTGAATATTTGGTAGGAATAGTGCTAGATGTACTGTATGAGATGACATAAACGACATGTTGCTAGATTTTTTACTCCTTTAGGAATTAGAAGAATGTAATTTTTTGGCCTTTCTTCTTCTTCTTCTTCTTCTTCTTCTTCTTCTTCTTCTTCTTCTTCGGCATTTTCCCCTTAGGAGCTTGCCGTTTTCACCCTCCACAACTCTCGATCCTCCCAATCTCGTGGTTTGAGGCCTCTATCCTTCATAGCTTCTTGGATGTATTTTTCCCATTCTAAAGCTGGTCTTCCTCTTTTTCGCCTCTCAGGTGGTTGCCATTTTAAGATCTTGTGTGGCCATCTGTTTTCTGACATTCTCTGAACATGTCCATACCACTGTAGTGCTCCTATTTTCCAAAGGTCTTCGTAATAGAACAAATTATATTCATCCTTCTCCATATTTCTTCATTTCGCACTCTGTCCTTGCGAGTAAATTGTAGACATCGTCTCATGTAGTCCATTTCCACTGTCCTTATCTTATCTCTTATTTTTTGTGTTTGTGGCCACATTTCCGCTCCATATAGTACTATATTTTCTACTACACAATGGAATATCCTTCTTTTGACATCTTGGCGGATATTGTTATTCCATAATATGCTGTGTAAAGCTTTGGTTGCTTTCTTTCCCATAATTATTCTCGAGTTTATATCTGCAGCACATGTACCCGAGTTGTTTATTAAAGATCCAAGATATTTGAAGGTGTTACAGCTTTTAATTTTGTTACCATTCGTCTATATCTGTTCCTTGTCAATGCACATACATTCGGTTTATTAAATTTATTTCTAATGTCCCCATTTATTATATTCTTCTATTATCTTTCTTAGCATATACCATATCCTCTTCATCTTGAGCAAGATTACCTGGTCGTCAACAAATAGAAGGAGTGAAAGAGTCATCTCGATTTTTATTCCCATGCCAGAACATTTCAGTACCAGATTATAGGGCTTGTTCTAGATATTGAACAAAATGGGGAGATATTACATTCTTGTTTTAAACCCTTGTTTATCATAAAGCTTCCGTTAACTTATCTCAATTTTATTTGGGCTTCAATTGTTTTTGTAAAGTTTTTTACCAGATTGATCCACTTTTCTTTTATATCAACCTTTCTCATTGCTTCCCATATCTTTTTTCTTGGGACACTATTGTATGCTTTCTGGAAGTCTATAAAGGTTACATAAATATTCATATTTCTGCTTTTATGTTTCTCTATAACTTGTCTGATACAGTGGATGTTATCAAGGCACGATCGTTCTCGTCTAAAATCACTCTGCTCTTTACTCAATACAGGTACATCTTCTTCAATTTTTTATTAAGAATACTAGAAAACAATCTTGCTGTTGACAGTATGACACTTATTTCTCTATAATTCGCACGTGATCGTTTGTTTCCCTTTTTGAATACTGAAGAGATGTAGGATATGTTCCATTCTACTGGTGGATCCTCTCTTATTTCTATCTTATTGAACATTTTTCTTTAGAGGTATTTGGCAGCCATCTCCACCCATATTTCAGGCTCCATTCTTATATTTCAGGTCCTGGGGCTGTATTGATTTTTGCTTTGCGTAGTGCCTTCTTATCATCCTCCAGTTATTTCAGATTGCTTTCCTCCATATCTCTTATTTCTTCTTCTCCTTCACATTTCTGGTCTGTTTTCTTGTAGGAGCATTGATGATGGTGTATCCATTTTTGAGAGGGGATTCTTTGTACTATGCTTTTACACTCATTATTCCTTCTAATTTTATTTATAATTTTCCAGGCTTCCGAAGATTTATTGTATCCTACAGTTCCATCGATGTATGTACATAACATATCCCAATGTTCATTTTTTTCCATTTTTTCACCTGTTTTAACTTTTTGTCGAATCAGAAAATATTTCTCTCTCTTGACTCTGAGTGCTATCATTTAACCATTTTCATATATGCCTTCTTCTTCTCTTGAAATCATTTCTTCCTAAATTGAAAACTTTTCCGTATGTTCTTTTCTTTCTTCTTCCCCAAGAGCTTCCTTAGCTGCTTCCAAAATACTCTCCTTCAAGTGTTGATACATTTCTGTGGGATTGCCATCTTTTTCCAAATTTAATTTGTTTCTCAGTCTATTTTGGTAGAGCATTTTGACACTATACTGATTCAAGAGGTCTGTCTTGAATATTGATTCCTTGTTCTCTATAAGCTCATTGTCTATTTTTGGAGCGGTTTTCTTTACATTCATATAACATAACTTTCCCACTAACATGTGGTGGTTGCTGGCACATACAGGTTGTCTATCAACCCGCACATCCTTTAATAGTGTTTGTCTTTTCCTCCTGTGTCCATTAAATCTATAATGAACCTACGTTGTCTTGTGGGATCCAGACATAGTATTTGTTACAGCATTCACTTGCTCCATACATAGATCAATAAGTCTATTGTCATTGTCGTTTACTACATCTCGAAAAGGGCCAACTACCTCTTTTTCGTGGTGTCCAACTCTACAATTTAAATCTCCAATGACAATTAGTTCAACTTGCTTGCTCACTTCTTCTATAATATCACCAAGCTCACTAAAGAAAGCATCTTTTCCTTCACTTAAAGCATTGTCATTAACTCCATATACTCAACGATAGTTATTACATTAGTTGTGAATATTAAGTTCGACTTTAATCAATCTTTCCTTATTTGTTCAAAATTTGTAACATGTTTCTGTATTTATTATTAATAAGTATCAGACACTTAGATTTTGCATGTTGTGATTTTGATACTCCTCCAAATGTGATAGTAGTTTCCCAGCACACTTCTTCTCCATGCCCCTTCTTCTTAGTTTCTGTTAGGACCACAATATCCAATTTCAGTTTATCTATTTCTGCCACAACTTCTGTCTGTTTCGGTCTCAAACCTTGCATTCCATGTACCAAATTGAATTGTCACTCCCATGTAGAAGTCGTGTCCGGTTGACTGTCCGTATCCGAGAGGCTTTTGTATTGGAGAGAATGTACTTTATAAAGTTTTTTCCGATAAAGAGTTGCAGGCCCATTGCTCCCAACCTCCGCCCTTATCTGGGCTTCGGCAACGGCGGCTACTGAGCTACTCGATCCACTCAGCGCCTACCGTAGGCGGAGTTGCCTTTTTCTTACATAATTAATATTACGATTAGTGGCGATTTGTTCACATAATTCTATTGATCAGTCCATGAGTTTGAAATAATGTCATATAAAACTTCTTGAAGATTCAATAATTTTCTGAGAAAATGAGTTCAAATTTCCTCATTTTCGGAAACGTTCTAATGCGATTTTCTCAAAAAATGAGTCGTAATTTTTTCTTCGAAGTCTTCCAATGGATAATGTTTATTGCAGTGTTTAATATGACGTAAAGTACATTTTGAGGTATCCTGTTGTTTTTTCTAATATTATACAAATTTAATTTCTTTGAAATATCTCTCACGGGGTTAATATTCACATTTCCATCGATTTGTATACATTATTGCATTTGTGAGTAAAAGTACTTCAAATAAGTTGAAATGAAGTTTTTAGATTCCTGTGAAGTATAGCTTGAAATTTCGCAATTACATTAACGCTTAAACGGCATTTCCTTAGGAACGACTCTAAATTTTTGAATGAAAATTGTTATTTAGAATGAGGTTTTACTCTTCTTTAATATTCCTAAAGTAATATTTGGATTCTGGTATTAGGAAACCGAAAAGTTGGGAAGATTTAAAAATAAAGTACTTGGCGGTGGTAGATGGCAGCTGGCATTAGGAATGGGCAAGGCCGTAAATTCATTCTACACCAAGGAAATTAGAAAGTAGGAAAAAATAAATAAATTTTCAAAATAATTTTCGACGTGATAACGATTGAGTACTGTCCCAGTTTTTACATGTAGCATGTGTTTTATAATATTCTATAACATTTTTTCAGTTTTTTAAACAGTGTGGACGATAGTAAAAAAATTAAAACCATTTTTATCAGTTTAAAAATTTGAAATTCGCGTGAAAGTATGTTTGGAAAAAAATTACCAATATTTAAACACAGACGGACAGACTTTTCCTTACCAGGGCACTGAAATAAGAGTTTTTCTACCGCAAATTTGCATATTTTTCGCGCAACATTACATAACATTCTCTCTACTCCGTAGTGAGAAATAAAAACTGAGTGTGACGTACTATGGAGAGAAATATATTCTGTGAACGTTTTTATATATTTTGGTATTCTTATCCTAACCCACACACGTGTTCAATTCTAAATACAGATGGAAACGAAATGTATGTTGTTCGATTACAATTAAAGAAAATTTTCTTAGATATGAAAAAAATGGAGCATTTAACATTACATGTTCATACAACGAGTAACGTGTTCGTTCTTTATTTAAAAGAAAATGAAATCTTTAAGAATTAACTTAGAATATCTTGGAGACACGGTGAAAAATAAATTTTCGGATTTACTAGTTCTTTGCTGTGTGTTTATGGACATAAAACAAAACATATTAAATTACTTTTAAATACTTTATGCCTGCTCTAATACCATCACAACAAATACATTCTTATGAATTCTATTGATTAAAGTTGAGATACAATAAAATACAATAAATAAAAGGCATAATGCTCAAATAAGTAAAATAACTCGTTGTAAACCTAATTTGGCTTAATCGATGTGCGGTATAATATTATTAGGGGCGAGAAAGTATCTTCAGTTTTAGCCCCTCTAGATTATTATAAACTATTGGAAACTATTACCTGTCGATGTGCTGAATACGAATGTGAAGCCAGAATTGCTTCATCGCCCTCCAGTTTTTTTAATCACGAAATACCACCGTGAAATTGAAAATTGTAAATATCACGGTGGTTTTTCGCGATAAATAAAACAACCTGGAAGACGGTGGCACAATTCTAGCTTCGAATTCGGATTCAGAGCGTTAACATGCACAGAGAAACATGAATATTGGGTCAACTTTTGACTTCTGTAGAGTATAATGCTACAAGGCACCGAAATCTTAGTATCCACATGTGTTTTTCGCGATTTAAGAAAAACTAAAGGGTGGTGGCGGATTCATATTCTGAATCAGCACGTCAACATTCATAGAGAAACACTTGTCAATTCTTTGGGTCATAACACAACCCCTGAAAACAAAACAAAAAATCAATTTCACGGCGTTTTTCGAAATAAAAAAATTAGGAGTGATGGCGCAATTTTGGCTTCAGATTCCGATTCAGCGTGTCGACATACTCAGAGAAATATGTCTTAAGTCTTTGAGTCTGAGAACTACTTTTTTATTTTGTGCGCCTGCGTAATTGTAATTGTAATTTGTAAATGTAATTGTAATTAATTAACATTGTAATTGTAATTGACGTAAGGATCACGCACCCGGAAAAGGAAACTGCACACGACGCCGCTTGCGTTACGGCCGACTACGCACCGCACAGTGGGCAGTAATGGCAATGCGTCGAGCTAAAACTAGTGGTGCTACAGCAGCACATACTTTCTCGCAATATTATAATGTTATCGTAATGCAATGTCATGCCTTAATTCCTGCCTTTCTTATATTTCAAATATCAGATTATCCCATAAATAAAGGAAGTGTGAAAATGTTTAATTCAAAATGTAAATGAAAAGATAATTCTGGCATTGAATATAACGTATAAGGTATTCAGCGTATTCACGAATATATCTGATGTGTATCTCCATACGCTTTCACACCTTAAAATATTTCCACAAATTTTCACTATTAATCGAAGAACAAACGTTTCGTTTCCATATTTTAACGTAAAATAAAGAATATAAATAAATAAATGAAACAAAGCCTCATAATGGTTCTATGTCAATATTCAACAAAGAGAAGAATTCGAGGGAATTTCACATTTCATTATTTTATCTTGTCGCCGTTCAACAATGAACTTCTTAAATATTAATTGCTTCATTGTTTCACAGCATACGGTGGTAATATAAAATTAAAGTTTATATGTTCGTACAAATTTATGCTATTCAATTTTTCTTTCATGTTAAGTATTAGCAATAACGATAAGTATAATCCAAACCACCCTGAAACAATACGCCTGTGATTCATTACTACATTTATTTCGATAGCCAGGAACACCTTGCGAATTACGTTCGCGAAGCGCAGCAAATAAGAGCGGGAATATAAATGGCAGAAAAGAGCTCAATTAAATGATATTGAGATTTACAATAGTAAGTTATAATTAAAACAAAACATTAATTATTTTGTAAAGTGAAGTTGTAGGCTTCCGCGACCAGAGTCATGTAAATGATCTTGGCTGTCAGGTGACGCACCGCGTGTTTATGTTGCCGACGATTTCGACTCATCTTGTCGTAATTCTTCCTTGAGCTCATTGTTGCCAGTTGCAGCCACAGGAAAGATTCTAACAGATGTCGAAGCATCATTTCTTTACAACCTTCAACGCGGCTGCGTCCTGGACGTAGATCATTATATTTGCATATCTTTTTGATCTATTCCTATTCTCCGAAAATTTTTCATGTGGCCCACAGCAGGCGAGATACCTATATAAGTTTCATTAATTTCAAATAGAAATTATGCAATAACTACCAACCTTTACAAAAAAATTGTACATGACCTTTTTGAAAGAGCAAATTTTGTACAACAGATTTGGTCCGAGGCAAAAATTTCTATCTTAAATTTTGTAGTTTCGAAACTTTTTGCAATTTTCGAAAAACAGAGCAATACCCGAAAATGGGACTGCAACCACAATTTTCACCATCCCTTATTGTATGTTTGTAGAAAATTTAAGGAAAAAATTGGTAGCGTTTTTTGAGAAAATTAAAAAAAAAAGTTGCCTCCCTTTTGCGCAAAATTACAAAAATCTACTCACACTTTCGAAAAGTTGAACGTGACCATATTTCAATATTTTTCTTAAAGGAACAGATTTTATTTAGGAAAACATCTCTATCTTCAATATTATCGTTGTAGGACGGTGCAGAGAAAAAATTGTTTCTTTGTAATTTTCTGAACATCAGAGATTTCAACAAAAATCAGATCGGGACAAGACCTGAACCATTGTGTTAAATGTCCATCACCCTATCCAAGAACAAAATTTAATAAAAAATTTGGAGCAATTTTTTTGAACTTTTTGAAAATACCCAAGGGGCTTCATGTAAAGTATATCCCAAAATTAACATATTGGTTTCAAATTTCAGGGACCGTGACATCAGCCAGAACGATTGGGGAAACTCAATTTTGGAGAAAATCGGTTGAATGTTTATGTGCTAGCCTTGTGCACAGACGGACAGACAAAAAGTTAGTGCCTTTTTTTCAATCCGTAAGTTCCGCAGCGTTGACAATTTTTTGAAGGTCTGTTAAAGAAAATCGTTTTACTATATGGACAATGGCGTAACGTTTTCAGTTTGCTGACTACGCATCTATATATTACAAGAATGCTGAAAAAAAACACATGATTTTTATCGCACCGCTGGCCGACTACAATTTATTTCGTGAGAAGCGCCTATTTTTCGACATTTGAAGTATTCAAGAACGCTAGAAAATTTATAATGGAAATCATTTATTTAATCATAATATAAGTTCATTCGAGTGTTGTGACTCATAATTTTAGGCACGAAACTGTTAAATTTCTTTTTTAATATATTTATTTCCTGTTCAGTTTTATACAATTGGTAAATTTCTAAGTAAATAAAGTTTAAAAGTAATATAATTGAAATATGATTTATTAGTACAGAATAATTACAATAACGATGAATATTATTCCGTACGTTTTATAATACGGAGCTAAAGTTCACCAATTTATTAATATATCTTATTAGCTCAGGTTAATGAAATTATTGCTCACATAATTAATATTAAATTTCTTATCAAAATACAGAAATAAGTAAATCGTTTATGATATAAATTTGAAGATACGAGAAACGAATTATTTTTAAAAACTTTCTCACCACATAGGGGGCAGTTGCTTCCCCTTGCCACCCCCCTGAATCTATTCTCTGGTACTAGTTGAGTTGAATTGAGAATGTTTCGTTTAAATATTAAAAGATCTACTTGGCAGCAAGAAAAATATATAACCAGCGGGGCTTAACTGTACACACTTTCTCGCATTTTTTCTTAAATTTGTAATTTTCCAAAATTCAAATAATTCGACGAAAATGAGACCCGCCCTATTTTTTAAGCATTCCTTCTCCTATAACTCAAAAAAAATGTTGAACAGTCTTTGACTAAAAATGTTCAATTTTTTAAAAAGTTAATTATATATCGCGACAAGTTAAACCAAAACTACTATTTTTTTTCGAAAAATTAAACATGAACTTACTTAAAGTTCCGTATTAAAGCCAGAGATTCCATTAAGGAAAAAATCAATATCTTCAATGTTATAGTTGTAGAAAAATTACCAAAAACATGCACTTTTGCAATTAAAAAACTCTGAGATTTCAACAAACATCAGATCTACACCATTCTCTTAAACGTCCTAACTGATGACAGAGCCTGATCAAAAAATTTCGTTCCGTTTTTGAGAAAATTTTGGAAATGTTCTGGAAGCTACATGTATGTACCCTCAAAATGAAAATATCCATTTGAAACTTCCAAAACCTCAAGTTTGTTCATATCGATCGGGAATTTCTATTTGGAGAAAATCGGCTGAACGATTTAGGCGCTAGGGTTGACCACAGACGGAGATACATACGCACAGACACGCCACACACGTTTTGCTGACATTCAGTTTCTCGGTATCAAGGACCCACAAACCATGGATTCTGGCGACGTCAGTTAGAGGATTTTTTCCCTATATTTAGCTGCGGGATTTATCCACTTTTTCATTACCAAGGCCCCGTCATAAGGCATTTACTTTCACTCTACGGAGCAGAGAGAAAATTATGCAATGCTGCATGAAAAACGGTGAATTTTCAGAATAAAAATTAAAGAGCCGATTTTTTTCAAAATTAATATTTCCCAATCGATCTGGCTGCCACGCTCTCTTGAATTTGAAACTGATATTTCGATTTTGGCAGATACTTTACATGTACCTCTGGGACATTTCCCAAATTTTTAAAAAACAGGCCCATCATTTTTTATTAAATTCTGTTGGATAGTATGAAGGACGTTTAGGAGAACAGTGTAGGTCACATGTTCTGATTTTTCAAAATTTGCAAAAGTTCAGAATTCTTTCGTAGTCTTCATACAACTAAACTATGAAAGAATTAGGATTTCCCCCCTCAATCTGTTCCTTAAAGATACATGTCGAAATATGGTCACGAACAATTTTTCGAAACATTTTTTCGCGTAATTTTGTGTGAAAATACGGGCGAGAAAAATACGTGGAGTTCTAGCACCACTAGTTTCTGCCGGTCATTCTCCATAATTACATAAATTTCTCTGTTCGTGAAGTACCATTGTAAGGGCGAGAAGGTAAAACAAGAGAAGGCAAAATACAAACATACATGGTGCTATACTGGTGGACGCACAGACTTTCTTGTAGTAAATTTTTACTTTCTCGTATACATACGTATATACGGAGTGATATAGGTAGTATAGAGAAAGTTAGGTAATGTTGCGGAAAATCGATTTCGAAATTTCAAGGGTAACACACGTTTTGGGGTCCGCCGATACCGCAAAATGTTTTTTTCTCAAAATGTCCGTCCGTCCGTCTGTCCGTCTGTCTGTCCGTCTGTCCGACTGTTCGACCGTCTGTCCGTCCGTATGTTCTTCTTTCCGTCTGTCCGTCTGTCCGTCCGTATGTTCTTCTTTCCGTCTGTCCGTCCGTCCTGTGAACGCTGCTAGCCCCTAAAAAACTCTTATGTTTAAAGCTTAGACCGGGAGAAATGACTCAGGGCATCAACTGATGGCCCTGGAGTCCCTGTGACCGGGAGGTTCTAGGTTCGACTCCTGACGGCGGCAGGATTTTCGACACTAGCTTTTCAGCTAGGTCGAATTCAGTCGCTGTCTGGAGGAGAATTCGAGCGGCCGGCTGCTCTGATCAGTAGTTTTCCGTGGTTTCTCCGATCAACACCAGGTGAATGTCAGAGCAGTACCCTAACAAACGGGCCATGGACCGCGCGTAATCTTTCCTTCCTCTTTGTACTATCCTCACTCCTTACACACGCACTTACACTAATATGATTGAGGTTGATCGAGATGAATTATGATTACTACCACACATGCCGGGAGACCAGTCTGGGAATTAGAACTTGTCACACCTGAGGCGGTGCCCCGCTGGGGGAGATACCTGATTGGGGAAATCCCCGTTAACCGACGGTAGGTCGGCGCCGGATCTGGCCAATCAGCGGGGGAAGATCACCGCCACCTTCCGAGCAAAAACACGCACTACACTTACGGAACCAATGATCATAGTAGTTGACGCGCCCGGACTCAGTAACAATCAATCTTAAAGTTTAGAGGGTTGTAAAAACCTTACTTTGATTTCTCTTGAATGCGTGTCCATATATGAACTGAATCATTAAACACATCAATAGTATTAATAACGTAGGGCGGGAGGTGGGGTTATATAGGTTTCATTTGAAAAATTTTAATGAACACGATATATTTCTATGACGTCATTTTCTTGGACTTGTCTGTTTGCTCTCGATTGTGTGCGATATGGTCGAGGTTACTTCCCGTATGAATTTGCCTCTCTGACTTTTCGAGGTCAATATTGTTCATACATTCTCCACTATATTGCAAACCTGGAAATTTGTCTAATTCGTTCAGAATTTTCCTGTCAAAACAATGAGTCCATAGCAGTATGTGATTTCCGTGCACGCACAGTTGGTTGAATTTGACGTGCACCGTTTCATAATTGATTTAGTCAATTTCTGTTTAGTATTGCGACAATGTTGTCATTGTACTCTAAGTAAAATGGCGAATCGTGAATTACGATGCATTTTATAATGTAAATTTATTATTCTCATTATTGCAATGTCAGCACGAGTATAAAAAAGTCATACAATACATATTGATGGCAATACTAATGTGAAATGTTTCTCAAGTCAGTATCAAGTTCAGAATTTAAATTGAATACTTTTGCTTACAGCCTGAAGACACGCTGAACTCTGTGATAGATATTGTATTATTGACTTGCC
This sequence comes from Teleogryllus oceanicus, assembly GCA_964035755.1. Lineage (NCBI taxonomy): Eukaryota > Metazoa > Arthropoda > Insecta > Orthoptera > Gryllidae > Teleogryllus > Teleogryllus oceanicus. The sequence continues at coordinate 105,670,890 of CAXIVR010000009.1, forward strand.
ACAGTGCTGGCACGGAAGTTTTTATTTGGGCCAAGACCTTCACTTCGAGATTACACCATTGGTGTTTTCTGTTTGGTTGAAAGAACGGGTTTCGTTGATGTTACTAATGGTGTCGTCACACTTTGTCGTAGTAGTAGGGTCAGTATGCATTCTCGTTTACGTATTTCAGATCTTTGAAAACAGACTTGCACGATCTTCTGAAACACATTCATGACTTTACAGTTTGTTTTGAATTAATAACAATGTATACACAAACATAACTTCATTAATTGTCTGTCCAACGTTTTAATTTTACCTACATTTGTTGGATTTTGAAGATTTAAACGCTTATTTTTTCTAATCAAATCTTATTATGAGGTTTAGTAGGCACGCCTTGGTCAGCGTGCTAGATTTCCATGACGCGCCCCCGAGTTCGATTCCCGGTCGGGCAAGATTATAATGTGCGTTTTCCTTGCAACGTCTCAGTATGTGTTGCTGTGTGGCGATGAGAAAACAAGCTTCTCAGGTTGAGAAGACCAGAACACGGCGTAGGGATGTCTACGTGCTAACTATACGTACCCCGTAACCCATGGCCGCACGGCCGGGACGCCGGACAATGCCCAGGAGTCATCAGAGGCTATTGCCTCAGAGTATATACGTACATACATGGTTTACGAAAGAACGACACGATTTAGGAATTTACGTATAGGAAGTTATTAAGCAATACATTAGGTGCCATTTCTTTCAAAAATATTCCGTTTAGCATATGCAATTCGTAATTGTCACATTTAAGAGCGGAAACGTTCAATATATGAATGTAAATTTATGGGAAATCATTTGTGAATGCTCTAAAGTCATTTAATAAACACTTCATCAGCATCGACTTACCAAATGGAACTGCATTCACTACCACCTAATCATCTTATCTCTCTATTGGAGGAAAACTGCTTTCCTCTTCCTTGCAGTTGGAAGCAAACTCTGCAATCAACGGCCAGGGGGCGCTCACGACTTACAACCTACCAAGCCTGCGCAAGCGAACTCGCAGCGCTCAGCCAGCGCAACTGGATCTTCTTTGAGCAAAGAGCTCGTTTACAGTAGTTCTACTCTAAAAATGACGCCGACGTCTCATCGCGAATTTGCTACGTGGAAAAAAGGAAAGAATTGCAGCTTGTAATGGTCGATCCGTTACTGTCATTGCCTGCAGTGTCAACTGATCGTGTCCCGAATGAAAGTGAAGAATAATCAGTTATACCTATATATAACTGAACTTCGGATTTTGTTTTTACCCTGGCTGCACAACAATTTGATAAGTACATTGTAATAATAATAATAATAATAATAATAATAATAATAATAAACCGAGCGACGTGGCTCAGTACATAGTGCAATGACTTGGCGGTCGGGAGGCCCGAGTTCGATCCCCGGGCCGGCCATCCTGTCCGGGGTTCGTGGGTTCCTTGGGTCATATAGTTGAATGCTGGGATGGTTCAAGAAGGCCACTATCACCTCTCATCATAATTCTATCCCAATTCAAGACTTACCAACGTTGTCTTAAGAGGGCAGGCAACGACACTGTTTGCTTCGTTTCTTTCTCCTACCATTTTGAAGGCGGGAGCAATAAGAGTGGGCCTAGGACATTTTGCAACACTCACTAGAGCGCAGACAACGTGGGACACGGTCTCACAGTGTCCGACGCGCTCTGGTGAACACTCCCAAAGGCGTCGGAAAATAAACTTGATTTATTTGGCCCAACTATTGAAGGACATAGATACACTTGTTTTGTTAGTTTCTGAGCAAGAAGCCCATTGGAAGACCTCCAGTTTAAGGAGAGCAAATAGGAATATTAGATTGAAATTATGGTCGGAAAGGGCACCCATAATTAAGTGGATAGAATGCCTTACAATTCGAATTAACAATTTAAATAGTTGTCACACTGTAAAATCTAATCCCTATTGTCAAAAGTCCATATCCGTCACAACCTCGATTTAGGGTTGACTACGTTGTTTATACTAATTATTTTCCCGATTCTGTATCTGATAAATTCGTTCACAAACATTCACACATGGTCTTGGGGGTTGTTATTGTGAATTTGTGGACCCCAGACGTTTTAATGGCTTAAAAAATCACAAAATATTTTTTGTTAGTACAGCGGTGCACAACTTATTAACAATGTTCTTCTTAGCAAATTCTTGTAAGCTTTAATGTACAACGATCTTCTCAGCTCTACATATAAATTGTGCACCTGCTTTACTTAAACAAGAATTATTCTGATTGTTGAATCCCGTAAAACAAAACTCGTGAGCTCGAAAATACACAGTAGTAACCCCAAGACCATCTGTGAAGAGGGGACATGTGTTAGAGAACCCACACTTTTTTGATATTCTTAGTACAGTTCTGGAAACATAAATTGATTGCGGCCTCTGCGGCTTCTGCACGGCTTGGACAGCCCTTGTCATGACGAAAAGTCGCAGGCGGAGCCTCACAAACCACCGTAGCCAATCTCGACGCAGGGGTGAGTGTCCTAATAAAATTACGTCGCAGAAAATGGTGGTCGTCGCAAGTTCAGAGAGGAAGTGTTTAAAAAAAGAACATGGAAGAAACACTTGTACGAGTGAACATGGAAGTAAATTCATTGATATATATATATATAAAAATATATATATATATAAATATATATATATATATATATTGTAATATCCTATTCTCCCTCTGGTCCTTTACATTACAATCCCCCCCTCTGCTACCACGACGCCTCACGTCGCGGCGCCAATGTAATATACTCTGTTTTACAATCCACCTCTCTGGTACCACGACGCCTCACGTCGCAGCGCCAATGTAATTATTATTATTTTTTTTCAACCTCCTTTGGTACCACGACGCCTCACGTCGCTGGTGCCAATGTAATATTTGTATATATTATATGTAATCCCGCTTTTAATTACTCTCTTATAAAATCTCACGCCCACTATCTTGCCCTGCCCTAGCCCTAAATTATAATTGGGTGCCACGTTATCAATTGCCCGTACCTCTGCTAGCTCGTACTATTATCTGTTTCTTACCGTGTCGTAGTTCGCGCGCTCACTCCATACGGAGTTGATGAGGTCCGCTGTTCGTGCCTGGGTCAACATTCATACCATTACAGAATAAAAGACATGGAATCACGGCAATTATGAGCCATTGGGATGCTCATGCATTTAATTTTGGACTTTTCTTAGCTGATATCCCTTTCGTGAACACAATCTGCCCCTCCAACTTACAAAACATAACAACACAAATATATATAAACACCCAGGAAGAAAAACATATAAACATACACACTGAAAATACAATACAAAGAAAACAAATCTCATCCATCCATCAGAATGCGCATTCTATCGTGACCTTATTTATTATCCTTAGCCTAATAGCATAACGGTCTTCGACCAGAATTCTTTTGAATGGAGCGTAAACAAACCAAAGAAATTACAGTTTTTGCACAATTCATTGCCACTTCCCTTTTCTGCAGCGATGTCACCTTCCATGTCGCGCCCGTCAGCCAGTGGTTGTCACGTGCATTATTCACGCACGCGGTTCCCCGTTCAGCTGCCACCAGATCCTCGATGGTTCACTCCTCCAGATTACAATACATGCCAATGCATCCCACGACTATTGTTTTTCTTTGTCTTAATCTAAATCTTCCCTGAACGTTATTTCTATATCTCGCGATATACCTATATATCTTTCATGACCTTCTATTTCCTGACGCCTAATTTGCGTAAGTATTTTCTATAAATTTTTTTCGTGAATTTCTAACTGAATTTTAATAAATTTTCGATATACTCATTCTAAACAATTGTTTCTATGCAACCAAAATAGCCTAATAACGTTTTGCACGACACTTCCGCGAAATTTCTCAAAAACTCAACACAACATAAAAACGTGTGTGATGTCCTCAGATCGAACTCATTCTGTCTGTAACCCAGTTCACATTATTGGTCCTGATCAAGTGACTGTCTTTTTCCAAACATATGCCCATCACCATAATAAATGTTCCGAAAACTCTTACATTTTGCTGTTTTCAGTGTATTTTGCGTCTTATAAATTCCCCCCGCACCGTAACTAATTTTGCCCTGCTCATATTTTCCCTATAATTCCGTAAGTTTGGCTAAAATCCACCCAGGAATTCACTGGATATTCCAACAAAACTCTTCTTGTTATATATTTCCAGGAGTAACAATGAGTTCCGTCTTCCATCTTCGTCGTATTATGCATGCAATTTATACCATTATAGTATTTACGGAACCCCGTGGCTCGAATAACGTGGTTTGCTTTAAAATGTTTCTAAATTTAAGTTCTGTTCATCGTTCATCACACCTATTTCACTTATATACTATCTTGTATCATGCTTTTTAATTATGGTTACGCGGCGCTGTTGTCTAGTGTTTCTTTCATTTCTTTTAATTCCTCCTTGCTCACATAAAAGTTCCATGCCTTCTTGCGGGCTCGTCCCACAGATCATTACAATATACATATATATATATATATATATATATATATATATATATATATGTATTTACTTCTAATTTAGCATACATGACACCTAATTTTGCATTTAAATCCGCCATCATTTTTATTATTAAATTATTAAGATCTTCATTTTCTAACGCTTCCTCGACAATGTCTATTTCCGATGACGCTCCCTCTATTAATTCACGTACAGGATTTGCTTCGGTCGCCATTACGTTCAAGTTTTCAGATCGCGATTTCTTACTTCTTGTATTCATCGTAATTTCTTTATCAAAACTTTAAAATATAATTTCTCTATTATTACTATTATAACCTTGACCACAATGAAATGGTTTGGCAAAATTTTCCTTAAACTAACAACTGATTTTCATGCCAATTCTTTGCTTCAGATTCCTCCTGATCAATTTTGATATATTTACGCAATTTATAACACCTTCAGCCCCAGTTGGCGCGCCATTTTGAAACGTACCCCTAACTGCTACAATTATTGTGCGATTCGTCGTAACCGTTTTGTTCGAATAACATGGGCGCCAGGAAAAAGGTTACGATAATATTTTAACTATTATTACTCTGGTAAAAAACTGAATATTATCCCGCTAGCTTGGTCGATGGGTCACGTCAGAAATAATCGCTCTTATCTATTAATAGCCGATTACCCGATCTGCCATCTATACAGAATGGCGAGGAATCTGAAAACAGAGACTATTTGATCTCGCGAATTATTAGCTTGAATTGGCCAATGAAAATCATTTTATCTTTTTTTCAAGATAGACTTAATGTTTATTTCGTATCAAATGCAGCAAATTAAAATGAAAAAAAATTACATTGAGAAACTTTCTTAGTCATTACCTGATTCGAACCTTATACGACGATTCTAGTCTTGGCGTGCTCTTGATTGGTGCTACCTCGAAGAGCACCTTCTTCTTTTATTTGAAGCTCAGAGTCCGCAGTCCAATTACCACGAATTCTCTTCTCTTCTTTGAAAACGAACACCGCCGATTCACCGCTTCGCACCACTCAAATATTTGTTCCAGCTCCACTATATTACGTCTGATGCCCGTTCTCACCGTATAAATATCCAGTGCTTTTATGATTACACAGCGAAACAAATCTCTCAGTTCTATATTCCGATTTATAGCAGAAAATATGCAAGTCCGGTATCGTTTGTGAACCGCACATACATTTATAAGTTCAGAATGATTAGAGTTCACTCATGAAAAGAAAACTCCAAGTCTTATGCACAGCAAAATATTCAGAACTACCTCGACATGTTCCCCAAATCTTAGAAGTATCACAAGTTCACTTTTGGTTCTGCCACGAAAATATTCAGAGTTCGAATTCAAGTCCGATTCTTGCTCTACCACACAGAAAATATTGCAAAGTCCCAACACGTGTTGCAGACCCCAGGTACATAGGTCTAACATGCACAAATTAATCTATTCGCGAACGAACTGCTCATCATCACGACATGCGACCGAATGACTTTTATCCTCCCTTTTAAAACCCACAATGTCTCGCCTTTCTTTTATTTCGACAAAATGCCAAAACTTCCGTTTTAATAATCAGTTGACCGCTTCTTCAACCAATCCACCAAATCTAATATTTCCTCCTCTCCGCCGCCACCTCCACGGTCAGATGAATGTTTGTTTATCCTGACAACAACCACGACGTCGTTACTAAGGCGCCATATTGCCTATTATTTGCCCTAACATTTCGCCCATTTACGACAAATATTCTGTGATAAAACCTGTCCCCATATTGGTATGTCATAGTCGGTTCCATTGATTTTTGAGAAGCACCCGAGAACGTCAAGACACGAGAAGATGCAATTATAGTGTTACCGAATCGCAAGAGATCGCGCCAGCAGTAAATGGTATCCCTTACGAGAATTTATTAAAGTTTCTGAACGCACACGCGTAGAATGGAACGACAACCAATCAAAAATCACCCTTGAAAATATCAGCACTAGAGCAAAGCACCGCTAAGAATAGCTTTTTTTTTGTTGCCGACCGCCGATCTGGACGTACCGAAATTGTTCGTGTTGGACGGAGAGAAGAATTCGCCGTATTTCGACGATAAGAAGCTTGAAAAAGCTTTTTTTTTGTCTTTCGTCTTGGCTTACAACGTAAGAAATTCATTACGCGGAGATATTGCAGTCATATTGTATAAAATTCGGAGAACTGTGGAAGCGAGTCATCGGGGGACGTTTTCGCCGAAGCAAGGGGTTGCCACGACATTGAAAGGATTTGGGTCACCGTCGCCGCTCCGAGCTGTGGAAACATTTCTTTGAGACGACGTGTCGTGAGTCAGAAAGGAAAAAACTAAAACTTCAGTAGAAATTCTCTTTAAAAATTGTTTAAAAAAGCGAGAATTATTCTACAGAGATATAATTCACCTCACTTACAGACGTTGATAGTCGAGTAATTATATTAAAATCATTTAAACGTAATCTTTTATAATGTTGCAATCGTAAAAGGAAGGCCAGATAGTTAATTCCTGTAAAGAATTGTACAAAACTTTTTTTTTTCATTTTTCTATTAACGATAATATTTGTTCTTTTAATGTGTGTTTTCAATTTATTGGTTAATCGTTTTTCAAATTGTTCAAAACCAATAATTAGTAAGAGTTAATATTACTTGTACGTTCATTGCGTAACGATTTTTTTGCTGGTTAAATTGTATAAAGTAATAATCTACGTGAAAGTGAAACATTGTCTTGTATATATTTCATTCCCTATTCAAGTGACAATTTCTTTGAAAAGTGTATGTAAGGGCATTTTGTAATGTGATTCTTTTTCAGTATTTTGGGTTTCCATGTATTATTGTCTTGTGTAGAGTTATTTTTATGTTTTTTTTGTGAAGTGAAGGGTAATATAATTCTATGTAAAGTGTTTATGCAAGTGTTAGAACGCAATTGCAATTGTTAGGTAATCACGTAATTGCTAATGGTAGAGCAAGTGATAAAAATTTTCAATGCAATGTGTACATGCTAGATGTGTGTATGCAATGTGTAAGTGTATTCAAGAATTTAACAGAATATACCTAGAACTCTGTTCATAGTTAAAAGATGCTTGCCTATGTTTCTTTTATTGCAAAAGCAGGTTAAAGGAACAGACCACTCCTGTAAGACAGTTAGGATATATAAAACCATTCCTAATTTTTGGTGTGATATTGTCATAACAAGTCACAGGTCAAGTAATACTACTAGGGTATTTGAGTGACCCGCTGAAGGCTTTTTAGTGAATATAGTGAAAAGGTAGAGTACACAAGGTTTGTGTAAAAGATTTTTTTTTCGTTGAGCCGAAAATTTTTACAAATCTCATAATACGAAAAGTGAATAAGTGAATGAAAGTGAATAAGTGACTGTGGGAGATTTTCAATATATTAAAAAATTATTAAAAGAGGAAAAGGGAGATAAGAAAAGGAAGAGGGCAAAAGAGAGGAGAATAGAGAGGAAAGAAAAGAGAGAGAAGAAAAGTTATAAAAAAGAGCAGAAATGAGGGGAAAAGCGAGAAATGTGAGAAAGAGAATGACAGAAAAAGATAGAGAAGGGGAAAGCGATAGAAGGGGAAAGAGAGAGAAAGGGAAATAGAGAGAATAGGAAAGAGAGGGAGAATGCGAGAGGGAGGTGGAAAGAAAGAGAAATGTCAGAGGGAAGTAAAAGGAATGATGGGGAAAGTGAGAAAGGGAAATAGAGAGAGAAGGAAAGAGGAAGAAGAAAGAAAAGGAAGAGAAGAAAGAATGAAAGAGAAATAGGGAAATAGAGAAGGAAGAAAGAGGGGAGGAAAGAGAGAGAGACGAGGAAGTCAGGTGGAAAAGGGCGAGAGGGAAAAAAAGAAAGTAAAATAGAGTGAGGGAAGAAGAGAGAGCAAAAGAAGGAAGAGGGGGAAAGAGAGGGAGAAATATACGAAGAAAAGTCATGGGGCAAAAGAGAGAAAAAGAGATATGGAAAGTGAGATAGAAAAGAGAGGGAAAAAGAGAACAGGGAAAAAGAGAAGGGAAAGAGCCGGGTTCTGCTAGTGTTATAAGTGTGTGTGTGTGTGTGTGTGTGTGTGTATATATATATATATATATATATATATATATATATATATATATATATATATATATAAGTGTTGTAACACCATGATATTTAGCTCAAGATGGCTCTAAATGCGATTCCTAATGAGAAAGAGAGAAAGAGAGAGAGAGAGAGCGAGAGAGAGAAAGAGGGAGGACAGAACAAGACAGAAAGGGAGTGAGAGAGAGAAAGGAATGAGAAAGATGTAAAATGCGAGAAAGGGAGGAAAAAGAGAACAGGACGTCTGCTGTGTTCTGCTAGTGTAATGGATATTTAGATAAGATTTGATGAACGAATTCCACAAATGTAATGCTTTCCTCGAAGAAAATGTGTCTCAAAGAGAAACCAGACACGCATTATGGCATGTCTGGTACGTAACCAGTAGTTCCGCCTAATCGGGCGCTGCCCACTCTCCAAGCGAAAGGCTGTAGGATGAACCGCTCCGTCCAACAACACCAACGCAGCAGAGCAGCGAGTTCCGCCGTGCGCTCATTCCCTGCAACGAATTCCCCCCCCCCGGATGCTCCACGCGGCCATCTGTACTTCCACGCGCAGCCACCGCCACAGCGCCATCATCCATCATCCTGTCACAGTGGCGCAGTGGGCCTAAAGCAGCTACAGAACGGACATTTCAAAAACAAATCGTGGTAATGTCAATTGATTGGTTCGTTATTTCGTGTTTCCAGGCGCATCAACTGCTATTTTACTAGTGCTCAAGCTATTAGTCATGTAAAAGAAGCGTATTTTTTAGCACCTGAGGTAGCGGTGATCGTTGCCCTCTGGATATTAAGATCCGGCACCGACCTGCACGTCCGATTGCGGGGTTATTCCAAACAAGGTATCTCCCAACGGCGGGGCACCTCCCCCGCCGGTATAAACTTCAAGCTCCCGACTGGTCTCTCGACATGTGAGATCGTGGAGTGCATGTACGTGTTCGTGTAAGTGGTGAGGATAGGATAAGGAAGAGGGAGGAAAGATCGTGGGCGGTTCGTGGCCCGTTGTTAGGTTACTGCTCCGGCATTCGCTTGCTGTTGATCGGAGAAACCACGGAGAACTACCGATCAGAGCAGCTGGCCGGTAGACGTCTCCTCCTGACAGCGGCAGAATTCGACCCAGCAATCTAGCTAGGGTCGAAGTTCCTGGTACCATCGGGACTCGAATCCTGATACCTACCGGTCAAAGGCACTGCAATCGAAAATGTCGAAATATATAAATATTAACGGCTTAATATATCGCTTTTCTATGCGAAAAAACTTCTATGGTCATTAGTACCGCGAATGTAATGAGTATTAAACCTCGGAGGAGGCGATGACTCTCCGTTCAAGTTATTTTAGCCAACTTAATGTTCTACCCCATTTTGACCACGAGTTTTATAAAAACTTGAGATGCCACAATAGTATGCAGTTTTTCCCATTGTTTGTAAGTTTTGCAATTTTCGAAAATTGAGAGTTGAACAAAAATCGGATCTGCGCCATTGTTATCAGCGTAGAAGATTATAGAAATGGTCATATAGGATATGACGTTGATAGACCAACGTTTTGCAATAAACAGTTTTCCTTATCAGTAATCGGTCTGATTAAACGTTAATTTGTGGCTACACAACGTATTAGAGGATGTAAATTATTACATATGAGAGGAAGAATAATCCTTTTTTTCGATATCATGAACCCAAAAGTTTTTCTGTTGAAATATCACTGGGTTTCGCTGCAGCATTACAATATTTTCTATTCACTAAGTAAGAAATATGTGAGAGAATAAAGAGCACGCCACACCAAGCATTAGAGTTTAAAAACTATATCCATTTCAATTTCAATGGGAAATTAGATTTTATCTAAAATTGTGTTCCTTTTTTTGCCTTGAAATGCCAAGCAGCGATTTTTATGAAATTATCGATTTAAGAGGGTAGTACATTTTTAATTTCAATGCAGCTTTCAACTTTCACTTGCGAACATGGAAATTAAAGCATTTTGAAAAATGTTTCAAATGCCGAAAAACCTAAATTTGATTCCTTTACATAGGATTTAAATTTACCATTGTATAAATAATTCCTAAAAATTCTATACATAATAGAATTTGAATTCTTTGCTAAAAGCAATTAATAGATACACAGTTTGTAAATGCCAATGGTATTGATATAAACTTATGTACACGAAGATCATTTGTACAAGTTATATTACTGATAAGGGAAAAAAATTGCTAATTACAAATTCGCCTGTCAAATCCCTTAGAATGGATTAAAATTAAAATCATTAAATACGGGGTTGATCATTATTTTAGGGATCATTATTTTAGATCTTTGATGAAATGTTTCTTCCGTACGTAGACTTTGTGTTCGTTACTTCAACAACACAACGTGTGGGTCCTCCGCCCACTGTGGGTCGCCGCGGAGACGAGCGCACGCAGCCGCGAGAACTGACCCGGTTCCTCGCTGACGGATGCAAACGCCAGAAGGACGTCGCAAAAACTGGAACGTAGCCCAGCATACCGACGGGCGAGATTCGTTTAGCACCATTGTAACCCGCAGTGGCGTTGACACGTGAAGTAGTGGTCATTGCGCTAGATATGCATGTAGGGGGAAGAAGGGGGCACATCCTGGTTACGTCGTACGGAATCGTTGGTGTAAATGTTCGCCTTTCTCATAACTTTTAAAAAACTTCGTTTGTTACTTTTAACGTATTCATTACCATCCCTTTAAACGTTCTCCACTCCAACATCTATAGATTAATCTAGAGAATCTCTTGTCTCCAACAAACAACTTAACAAAATATAATAATAATAATAATAATTATTATTATTATTATTATTATAATTATTATTATTATTATTGGGACTGGAAAAATATGTAGAGTGAAACGTCAAAGTATGTAATGAAAGGAGTGTGAATGTGTAATAAATATGTAAAATAGGATATATTTTGTAATATTAAAATACTCTACTTTTAAAACATATTTATCCAATACGAAATTACATTTATAACAAACTTTATAAACAAATTTTAAAAATAACTCAAAAGTTTTAAAAATAATTTGGAGGCACATGTTGATAACAAACATTGCACCATACAACTTCCCATCAGAAATAAAAGCTTGATCTATTGTAATCCACGACCGTAGTTTAACAACCAAGACTCCAGACTCCTTTAAAGACCAAGGTGTATTTATGTAAGGTTGCACCTTGAGCCAGACTTGATGGAATAGAAGGCATCCTACACTCTGGCGATATCTACGACCAACAAACAATCACTGACGCGTGCAGCAATCTCTTTGAAGATATGTCTTAGCAGAGCGACGATGCGCCAACATTACAATTTTGAGAACCGTAAGACAAAAAATATGTAAATTAAAGTTTTGGATGTTCCCTGCGCTAGGTAAAGACACGTTTCCTCCTGAACCAATAGCCGTAACAATTCATACTCTGCGCCAAAATTCGCAATTTACCGTTACAAACTGTAATCTGTCACAAAAAAAAATTGCCGTGGACCGGGTAGTTTAAAATACGTAAGTTCGAACCCCAGAAATTGAAGTCTTCGAAGCTCCCTGCGCAAGCAAAAGACTCGTTTCCTCCTGAACCAATTGCTGTAACAATTCTTACTCTACACCAAAATTTGCTCTTAACTGTTGTAAACAGTAATCTGTAATAAAAAAAATTTGCCGCGGACCGGTTAGTTTAAAATACCCAGGTTCGAACCCCAGAAATTAAAGTTTGGAAGCTCCCTGCAATTAATAATATTTTTAATTTTCGCGAAATTTAATAATCTTTGATTTTTTAATGGAACTGTATATTTTTCTCACCAGCAATGGATAGACCATGAAGAAGATTAAAATGATGTATTATTTGCTAATATTTTGAAAGTAACTTGAGTATAAAATTCGACTTTCTGACATGTGATTTTGAATTAAACGGGCAATCGTGTAGCAGCCCTTGCAAGTCTCGCTTTTGGGGAAGGTGGCCAGCGCGACATCTAGAGTGTTGTGTGGAGAGGAGAGACTGAGAGGGGTTGCAGTGGGGGATAAGAGGTATAACTACAGCAATTCTTGGTGCTGACACAGACATCACGCTAAGAAATACCAACTTCAACAATCAGAATGGAAGATTTGTTTTCCATACTAAAATTTCAAAACATCAATGGTTCCTAAGAACGATATAAAATAAATTGGTAGCCTAAGGAAAATAATAAATATCACTTCGGGTGGAGCAAGGAAGCCCAGGCAGTCACTCAGTTCACTTTGCAACCATACGACTACTGTTCATAAATGAAAAAACGGTGCACTTCCGTCTTCTGCATTTTCAATTTGTGTCATTTGGTAAATTTACACTAATAGAACTGTCAATAGTATTTCAATTTTTTTATTGGTTGTTTCTTCCGGTAGTACGTGCTTACATAGGAAGTTTAGTTGCCATGAATAATTCAGAAGAAGAAAAGTTCAACTCAGATGAACAAATGGAAAAAATCTCTCATTCTGATCGTTAAAATTGATGTTTGTTCATAAGTTTTTCATGTCAAGATCATGAATTGCTGCAGTTACGCCTGCATCCTGCACGGCCATCCCTCCCACTCTCCTCTCTCCACAAAACAGTGAATCGTCAAAACAGAACATCGCGAAGGCCACCTTCCCAAAAAGGCCACTGTTGCAAAGGCTTACTTGAAAATCTCAGGCCAAAAAATCTAATTTTATAGTCAAATTACTCTTAAAATACTAACATATGATACATCATTTTATTCCAATATTCATGATCTATCCATTGCTGATGAAAAAAATATAGTTCCATTTAAAAAATTGTTATGTTCAGAATAACACACGCTTTATATAAACACAGGTTTATTGACAATACAGCCAGTACAGTAGGTAACTTCCCAAATCACAAAGAATGTACCAAAATCACAAACCAAGAGTCCAGGAGATGTACCGAAAAACTAGCTAATTTCCACCGATAAGTAATACAGAATAAACAATAACTTTGCCGGGCCAACGATCACTTTCTCAACGTACTAATCTCCTTGTAACTACACTTGACTGCCAAACACTAACGCACTCGTGTTTGGCTGGCGGCGCCCGCTCTTAAAGCGGGCGGCGCTGGAGACTCGCTGCTGGCTCTCCGGCCAGCTCGTCTCCCGGGATTGGGCGGCGTTTTCTTGCTCCGCCGCCTCCGTTGACTCCCTTGACCGCCGCTGAGCGCTGCTTCCTAGGCGCGCTCTTCAAAGGTGTTACACAGCCGCGACAAAAATCAAAGATGATTAAATTTCTCAAAAACTAAAACTATTAGAGACAATTTCTCTACGGCATGTTACTTGCCCTCTGATTCTGCATTGTTAAGCGAAAACTGCAGCTCGATACCCTAAACCGTTTACAAGTTATGGGGGTGGTTCATATTTGGTGGGACACCCAGTATAATATAAACATTAGAAACCCTACGTAACATGATCGATGATTCATGAAAGTGATTGCAGTATACTGAGGAAATGTATAAGGATGAGGAAATACGTCTTGTAGTGGAAACCTTGAAATGTTTACTTTTCATAGCGTTAAATTCGGGTAGCTATATTTTCTTAATTAAACCCCAAAATATGCAAGCAGTTATTTCAAATTAAATAAAACTATAATTTTGTTCACAATAATACTAACCTGATATGACTTTCTACAAACAATTATAAGGAGGTGTGAATTTCTTCATCCTAAATTTTCATCCTTATGTTTAGTTTTAACGATTATGTTAATGTTTGCTACTCAGAGACACGGACCACTCTCGAAAAACACAATAAGTAAACGAAATTTAGGATATTATACGCTTATTATGTCGCAGTAGCTTCGTTGTTGAAATGACTGATTCTTTTATATGCTCAGAGATTTTCTGTGTTTCATTAAGATGACCTCGGCATATACGTACTACGAAGACTTGTAAATTTCCATGATTTTGACGCGAAAAGCGATGACCCCAAACAATTCACTTAGATTCGGAGGGTAGTGTTAAAAAGGATTGTCGCATTAGTGTCGAATGGAAAAGAATGCTTCAGGAATTGTTCTGAACTTGGAATAATTGAATTTTAAAAGCATGTTTATTTGCAAACTTTGCACCTTCATTGAAATTTATTTAACTGCATACGTAAGTTAACATTCCTTCAATTACAAATGTCCATAAATAAACATATGTCAATACTCTATTATAACAGTATTAGTATACAGTATTATATAGTACCACTAGTAATACTATATATAGTATTAGTATTATATAGTTTTCCATGCTGATGCTATCTGCTTCTAAAGGTAGCAGACTTACTGGTTAGAATGAAGTTGTGAATGTTATAACAATGTATTTCGTATTTGGAACGTGTGAATACTGAGAAACCAGAAGCTTTAATGTCTTTATTTATACGTGAATAACAATTAATGCAAAGTTATTGTTTTCTTGTATATTTAATTTGAAAAATTTCCACAATTTTATATGTAAAGAATTGGCTTCCCAAGAAGGTGCATAAATGCTTTCTCTATCGGAAAGCGAGTGTTACGATTCATGCTTATAAGCTCAGCCTATTTCGCCTTGAAACGTAGGGAGGAAGAACGCAATTTTCACCGGGAGTAAAAAGTTCTTGCTCTCAGGTTGAAGATTGTTCGGTAGCCAACTCGAGTAGCATATTAAATTTTATGCTGTACATTTTAAACAAATGGAACTTAAAGTATTTAGAATTAAATGAAAAATTAGAGAACTGAAAACCAGGAATATCTAACCAGCAACAATTTTCATGGCAATTTATATAAGCGTTGTGACCGCTTGTCCCCTCCACCCCCGTTAGGAACTTCAAATGTATTTGCCGGAGAAACTAAGTGAGTCGTTGCAAAACGACTTGTAGAAAAACCTTGCGTGGGAACTGCGTAAGGAAAAGACTTGCGTAGGAACTGAAAAAACATAATTGTAATGACATGCTAGTTTCTTATAAACAATTACGTATCTCGAAAACGAAAGACGATAGCCCCAATCGGATTGCGGAATTTTGCGTCTCGTTTAAAGGCTATTTTAAAAAAGCAATACATTTTGTTTGAAAAATATTAAAATTTTAAAAACATTCCAAATTTTCCAATTTTAAAATGTGACAGGTTCTCTGATGTCCCAGAACTGAAAACTTCGAATTAACAATTTTGCAACAACTAACAATTTTTAGAAACAATTCTTAAATGTGCACTATTTTTGCCGGGGAGTGTCCCCAAATTGTCCCTGATATGAAGATCGCAAAATATTGACATGATATGCATATTAATAGCTAAATATCTAGTTTATTTGTTACTTTGATGATAAATATACACTTGGCCTTTGAATGTTACTATCTTTTATGAAAATGGATCCCTAAATGTCCTCTAACGATTCGAGGAAGACAGTATTTTGCATTTTTGCAAATGTAATACATATTATATATATATATACATTATATATATATATATATATATATATATATATATATATATTGAAACGCACCGCGTTTCTGAACATAGGCGCGGGTGCCAGCATGGTTTGGGCAGCGCGGTGGAGACGGCCGTCCGGACGGACTCGGCCGAGCGGGAGAGTGTCCCGCGGTGGGCGAGACGAGGCGAGCGCGAAATACGAGACTTCGACAGTTGAGGAGGGGATCGTGGGAACGACGGCAGTCGGGAGGAGGCAGTCGGAAGGGAGAGTCGGTGCGGATGAGGTAACGGACGGTAGTGCGGAAAAGCTAATGATGGCGGCGATGAAATATAGTTGATAGGAATCCGATGACATCGAGCAGAAATCGAAGCGTAGGACAATGATAAACAGCGAGAACTATTAAGTGATTTCGAGTTAAGTGATGTACAGTAAAGATTAAACGGCGTGAGGTGAGGAAAGTGATGAGTGTATAGACACGTGTGCGACAAAGGCAGCGTGAGTGAAACGAACATAGCGATACAGCATCGGCGGGCTTAACAATCGAATTTGGAAGAATTGGAAACAAGGACGGCTGCGGATCTGGCGGCGAGTGGACATCGCCGTGCCCGGCGAAGCACGACTACTGCGTGGGATTTGCATCGGCGGCGGGGACAAGCGCCGTGGCCACGTGGCGGGCGAGACGGCCCCGGCTCGTCACATCGCGCCGGCGCATTCGGAGTTGGTGAGCTCGAAGGAATTCCAGACGCAGCAAAACCAGTAAGACTGTTACTAGAAGAAACTCATTATTAGGCGGTAAAAGAATCCCGTGATTTGGAAAGGGGGTAGACGATTGTGAGAGGGGATATTAGCTGAGGGAATTTGCCATGTAATAATAAATATCTAATTTGATGTGAAGAATAGAAAGGGTGTTTGGAAGAGTGCACATTGTCTGTAAATAGTTTAAGTATTGAAATAACGGGGAAATCTAATTTGATGTGAAGAATAGAAAGGGTGTTTGGAAGAGTGCACATTATTTTGTTTACTTTCTACACATCCAATGGAACGATGTTTTTGTAATATCTATTATCTTTCCTGGGAATAAATCATTCTGTGTTTTTTACATTAAAAGTAATTGTTTCATTGTTGGTGCATGCACTCAGAGCCCATTCGCAAGAAAGGATACCTGATCCCTTTTACAAATTTACTGTAGAACAGGACCGAATCGCCGGTCCGTCACAAAATATATATATATATATATATATATATATATATATATATATATATATATATATATATATATATATTGAAAATATGCTATTGAACAAATCTGAAGTAAACATTTGACAAAGTTCATAAATTGTGTATGTACAATAATATTGAAATTAAAATGTGTATAAGAAATTAATTGGCCTAACACCGGTGTTACTTTATTTGATATAAATGTAGTTTCTTCAAAATAATTGTGTTGACAGTGGTTAAGTTCTATGTGTTCATATATATATTGTGATATATCAATAGGGGACATTTTTATTACAGAATATTTGTCGTAAATGGGCGAAATGTTAGGGCAAATAATAGGCAATATGGCGCCTTAGTAACGACGTCGTGGTTGTTGTCAGGATAAACAAACATTCATCTGACCGTGGAGGTGGCGGCGTGAGTAGGAGGAAATATAAGAGATTTGTGGATTGGTTGAAGAAGCGTCAACTGATTATTAAAACGGAAGTTTTGGCATTTTGTCGAAATAAAAGAAAGGCGAGACATTGTGGGTTTTAAAAGTGATGATAAAATTCATTCGGTCGCGTGTCGTGACGGTGAGCAGTTCACTCGCGAATAGATTAATTTGTGCATGTTAGGACCTATAAAAATTTCGGGGGTCTACAATACGTGTTGGGACTTTGAAATATTTTCGTGTGGTAGAGCAAGAATCGGACTTGAGGGACATATTCGAACTCTGAATATTTTCGTGGCAGAACCAGAAGTGAACTTGTGATACTTTAAGATTTGGGGAACATGTCGAGTTCCGAATATTTTCCGGTAAGAACGGGCATCAGATATAATATAATGGAGCTGGAACAAATATTTGAGTGGTGTGAATCGGTGGTATTCGTTTTCAAAGAAGAGAAGAGAATTCGTGGTAATTGGACTGCGGGATTTCGGAGCTTCAAATAAAAGAAGGGAAGGCGTTTCTTCGAGGTAGCACTAATCAAGAGCACGCGTAGACCAGAATCGCCGTATAAGGTTCGAACCAGGTCATGACAAAGAAAGTTTCTCAATGTAAATTTTTTTCATTTTAATTTGCTGCATTTGATAGGAAATAAACATTAAGTTTCTCTTGAAAAAAAGATAAAATTTATTTCATTAGCCAATTTAAGCTAATAATTAGCTAGATCAAATAATCTCTGTTTTCAGATTCCTCGCCATTCTGTATAGATGGCAGATCGGGTAATCGGCTATTAATAGATGATAGCGATTATTTCTGATGTGACCCATCGACCCAGCTAGCGGGATAATATTCAGTTTTTTATCAGAGTAATAATAGTTAAAATATTATCGTAACCTTTTTCCTGGCGCCCATGTTATTCGAAATTTGGAAACGGTTACGACGAATCGCCCAATAATTGTAGCAGTTAGGGGTATGTTTCACGACATATGGGCGGTTACACTTGTCCTGACACTAACGAACACAACAGACACACAAAAGAATTATCCAATTTGGTGCAGTCGTTCGAAAGATATGCGCTTACATACATTTCGGCGATTCATTTTTATTTATATAGATTTCAGTGCAAGATATAGATATCCCAAATTTTTCTGATACGCATTTGGTTTCTTGTTTCCAACGTTCCAAAATGTAATTAAAGAATATTGCATCTCCTGAAATATTTGTTTTGTTAAGTCGATATGAGTTATATCACAGTTAGATCATAGAAAAAACATATCTTTATTCTGACTGATGAATCAACTCATATTGTGTCTATCTTCCCATATTCTATTGTCCTGTAACAGTCGCGGAACAGTAATTGAACGCCGATCTCTTTATCCCTGTTCCTCTTTCTTTGAATTTTGTTTATAATGCTTTTATATTACTTTTTACTCATGTTATAATGGAGGGTAATCATCATCCTCTTACCTATCCGCTGTTGACTTGATCCATTTCGACAAAATATATCAAGATGACTATTAATGTATAATTAATGATGACATGGAACAGGATATCTAGCCAAGCGATTAAAAATGAGAAAATCACATGCGAGAAGAAAGAAAGTAGGCCGAAAATAAATAAATAATAATAATAATAATAATAATAATAATAATAATAATAATAATAATAATAATAAATCAGTAAAATTCGAGAGAAGTCTATACCTATATAAGAACGGAGTCAGAACAAAGAAGTTGAAGAAAAATGTGGAAGAAATTATCAAGCCCACATCATTGGAACAGCTATCGCCCATTCGCTTAACAGAAATTCAGTCACACCCAGCAACTGGCAGTTTAGACCAAGGGTCTCCGACGGTACAAAAAGCTACATTACGTAAAAAGCTGGCCCTTATCAAATCCAACATTTTTGGTTTAAGCAATTTTCACGTACATACTGTGACATACCAGACTGTCACACAATATTGTGTTGGAAATTGGGGTCAATAATGTATTAAATTCTTCGTAAAAAGTGTAAATGTTGAGGGCATATTGAGGGCATAGGCATGCAGGGAGGGCGTTCCTTAGCAACCAGGGAAGCGGAAGTAAATAAACATAGCGGAACGGACAGAAGATTGTCATATAAGGACATGTAGGATTGGTGGTAAACTGGCAATAGGGTATGGCGTAGAAGGAAACTCGAGGTTGTTTTTTTTTTAAACAGGAGACAAGAATGTATGAAAGTTATCGAGGGTTGGACTTTTTGTAATATAAGAGATGAGCATACCGTGCACATAGTACTGCAGAGGTTATTGTAAATGATAGATGCAGGACTTGGTGGAATTTTGCGCGAAATAATTGAGCAGTGAGGACTTATATTTTGTGTGCGTAATTCTATTTGGAACTTTGAATAATTCTGGACGACGAAATTACTGACGCGAAGTGTGTTGGCAATTCCGCTGTTTCTGTAGCTTCAACACGTGTCGGTGTTGCGCCTTTGTTCTCAGTTATTCAGCAAACGTAAAAAGGCTATCCAAATTCAATGGCCTCGCATAATAATTGAAAATAATACATCGGGGGGTGTAGACCGGATGGATGAGAACGTTGTCATGTAATTGTAATGCAATAAATAAACATTAGAAACCAGAAATGGTTTTGTGCTCTATTGTCATGGTTAATCGATGTATCGATACACAATGCTTGGCAACTGAAAAAAGACGACTGCGTAAAAATATCAAAGTTTGACTTAAGGTGGAAAATTGTTCTAGTTTCACAAGGTACATGATTCTTGTAAAAGGTGATGGAACACCATCAACCAGCCATCTCATCACAATTTAAACGTGTTACAAACGACTCGAGATTTGATAGTTATATGCATGATAGTACATAAAAATTGAAAATAAGAAAGATGTTGATGGAATCGTTCCAACGCATTATCAGCAGTGCACAAAATATGATATAGGTTTATGTTTGGAAAGTTTTGAATTACCATATCCTGAATGACAGCACTTCATTTCAATTTTTCAAAGAATTATTTTATTATGTTTATTTTTTTCTTAAAATGTGTTGTATCATTCTAATTTCATAAAATTTATTATTTTTATTACCAAAAAACATTCTTGAACATGTACCAGATTTTGTCGAAAATCAGTACGTAACTGCCTAGCGTGTCCATATGGACAAGGCTTTTTTTGAAAAAATACAAATATTTTCAACAAAATATATTTGAGCCTTATTTATGGATGTTTCTTAAAGATATGTAATATAAAAAAGTAATTTAAAAATAAACAATAATTCGGGCAGTTAAGGGTTAATATATTTGCAATACCACTACTTACTCATTTGGATTAGTTAAATGGTCAGTGACAGACTTGGAAGATCTATCAAGACTAGTCGGAACACACCTGACAAAACACCAAATGAAACATCAAAAATCACCAATAGAATGGGTGATTCTCCCAGTACTGATGAGTGGCATGGGAATCAGCGACATACCGTGATTCCATAGCAAGCAAATTAACGACCTCAGATCCTACTTTCACGAGAAGCAAACCGACAATAGAATGTTTGATGTCATTTGCCGATATCAAGGCAACTCCACTGCATCTATCAGATGCTGCCACTTTCACTTCAAAAAGTACATCAAGAGAAGATCATAGAAAGAACTGGAAGCAAAAAGAATTGCATGGGCACATATCCGAATCAATTAGGGAAAGATAATATAGATAAGAAAGCAAGAAGCCTCTGGCTCAAGAATAGAAACCTCTGTTGCGAAACAACTGGATTTATGATGGCGATTCAATAGCTACTAGAAATTATCAGAAATACCAAATCAAGAATCTCAGATGATAAATGCCGAAAATGCGTTCCTATATGTAAATTTAATTTACATGTGTTATTTGAAACATTTAATTTGACTTGTGTTCTTATATGTAAATTTAATTTGACTTGTGTTCTTATAAGTAAATTTGATTTCATTTGCGTTCTTATCAAGCAAAACAATGCGTCAACTGCTTGTAATGTCTTGAATCTGAATTCCGATGTATTATGTAATATCCAACATCGTTGAGAAAGTTAATAAATAAAAGTAAATATTGCCAAGGCATTAGCAAAAAGTCGAGTATCAAAAAAACATTGATATTTTTTTATGTATTCTTTTGAGTACGGGAGTGCAGATGTGCGGATGTGCGATTCCGTCTCTCACGGTTTGACCACTTCCCGCGCACTAGTTGAGACATACGAGGTGTCTTTCAACGCGTTAGGTCTCCTGATGTTGAACTGATAATTTGGTTTCGAATCCGCCCATAAGATTCCAAGAAATTTCCTCAAACCTGTTTTTTCGTATTTTGGCGATGCGCTGGTGGTACGTCGGGAATTAAACCAATGCCACCTATATAGATCAATGTAGGTGGCGTTGATTAAACCCCAGTACCTACGTAGAGAAAGACGTAGAGGAAGTCCCGGAAGAAGTATTCGAAGACGTCTTGGAAGTAGTCATGGAAGAAGTCTCGGAAGAAGTCTCTGAAAAAAGTCTCGGAAGAAGTCTTTGAAAAAAGTCTCGGAAAAAGTCTTCGAAGAAGTCTTAGAAAGACAAAGAAAACCAGAATTTCCTTTCACGGAAAATGGACTACCTAAGTGGAGAGCCTATTGAGTCAGACGGCCATGGGTCTACGTCTCCGAGAAGAGCATTGCGGTGTCATCGAGCCGGTCGCTGCGTCTGGGCTCCGGGGATCAGCCTTCTGTCTTCAGAGACTATGGAGAAGATGATAACTTTTATATGAGAAATCAGGATAAACTAAATACCCGGAGGTAAAACAGATAAATGCGTGTTTGCCGACATCGCGAGGTTTTCAAATAGATTTTAAAAAAATGTACCACGACAAATTGAAAGACAAACATTTCGAAATAACTCTCGACGAAGTCAATTTTATGAAACAATTACATGTGTTTACAAAGTTTTTAACAATAGTATTTAAAAGTAGTACAACCGTGAAAATCTTT